>CM062813.1:263231070-263549681 GCA_031772625.1 Pinus tabuliformis | reverse complement strand
CATAATTCCCATACCTAGTCTTGAAGGCAGTCTTGCAGATATCCTCTTCCTTGATGTGTACTTGATGGTATCCTGATCTCAATTCAATATTAGAGAACACTACTCCTCCCTTCAAGTGATCAAACAAATCAAAAATATTAGGCAATGGTTACCTGTTCTTTATTATCACCTTGTTCAAATGATTGTAATCAATGCACAATCTAAGAGTACCATATTTCATTTTATGAACAATACTCATGCACCACAAGGTGATACAATTTTCCTAATGTATCCCTTGTTAAGCATCTCCTTTAATTGCAATTTCAAATCTAATATCTCTAGGGTACTCATCCTGTAAGGTGCCTTCGATGTTGGTGTTGTCCTTGGCACCAATGCAATAGAGAAATCTACCTCCTTGTGAGGAGGTAACTCTGGAATCTCTACTGGAAACACATCCTGATACTGTTGCAATACAAGGTACCTCTTGAATATTTCTATATCCTCAACATCTTTACCCTTGTCACTAGATATATGCATTGTAAACATCACACAACCTTTTCTACAACTATGCTTAGCCTGCACAGTGGTAACCATCCTCGTTGATGTAGGATTATTCCTTCCTTGCAAAATTCTATTTTCCCCATTATCATCTATGTTATAAAATTATATATTATGAAGCAATGGAACACATAAAATATTGTAGAAATATAAACACAAAAAACACATAAGACAAGAGAGACACAGATATACGTGGTTCACCCAGTTTGGGCTACGTCCACCCTGAATGGCCAGTCCTTCCTTTCTATTATCCAGCAAAATGAAGAGACACAACCTACAGTAGATCTGCTATAATATCCTCTATTTTCTCTCACAGTCTCGCCTCTCTATTTCTCGCTCACAGTTTAAACATCTATTACACAACCAGAAATACAATGCCATCATACAAAGAGAGGGGTTTCCTTCTAGCGCAAAAAACCCTAAACTAAACATAAGTTCTACCGTCAGATCATCCGCCTAATGAACGGCTCAAATTGACTAGAAATTACTATACTTTTACAAGGCAATTTTACATCTGTTTTTAGCTTCGGGGGCACTGCCCTCGAGCCCCCAGACCCCCTAGCCAGGGGGGATCGGCCCCCCCAGACCCCTGTGGGGGGACACGTCCCCCCCACACCCCCCCACGTGGAGGGGTGTACAACTTCCTGGGGTGTACATCCAGCTGAAATAAAGACCTCTGAACAATCATACTCCACACACAAGAATCTCCCACTTGGAGAATGATTGTAGCAACTCCACCACTGCTTCATTTGCTGGACAATGACTCCTCTTTGGACCTGGTTGTTTCTCATCTTCATCGTCATCCTTGAAGACCAATTGAAACTGAGCATATTCTCAGTTTCTCCCTGGTTACAACTTTTGTTAGCATATCTGCAGGATTCTGGCTAGTGTGTATCTTTTCCATATTCAACTCTCCATCTTCTGACACTGATCATATGAAATGGTACTTGAGCTGTATGTGTTTAGTCCTAGAATGAAATGTTGAGTTCTTTGTAAGATGAATGGCACTTTGGCTATCACTGTATAACGCGCCCATATCATGCTCCTTACCCAATTCACTCATAAACCTTTGTAACCAAATCATTTTTTTACTAGCCTCTATAGCAGCAACATACTCTGGTTCTGTTGTTGAAAGTGCAACAACACTTTGGATTTTTGAAACCCAACTAACAACTGTTCCACCAACAGTAAATACATATCCTGTAGTGCTCCTCCTGTTACCTCTGTCACTTGCCATATCTGCATCAACATATCCCTGTAGAGAAATGTTTGCACCACCAAAGCATAATGCTTGATTTGTTGTACCTTTCAAATATCTGAGAATCCATTTCACTGCCATCCAATGTTCCTTTCCTGGATTGTTCATGTACCTGCTTACAACTCCCACTGCATGTGCAATATCAGGCCTTGTGCAGACCATTGCATACATTAAGCTTCCAACTGCTGATGCATATGGAACTTTAGACATATAATCCATGTCTTCTTGGGTCTTTGGGCACATTTCCTTGCTATGTTTGAAATGGCTAGAAAAAGGTGTACTAACTGGTTTTTCATTGTGCATATTAAATCTTTTCAACACCTTTTGTATGTACTCATTCTGAGACAATGTTAATTTGCGATTTCTCCTGTCTCTAGTGATTCTCATACCAAGGATTTGTTTTGTAGCTCCCAAATCCTTCATTGCAAATGAATTTGCCAATTTTATTTTGAGCACATTTATTTCCTGCATGTTAGACCCTACAACAAGCATGCCATCTACATACAATAACAATATAATATAGATGCCATCATTTTTCTTTTTCAGATAAACGCAATGATCATAGTGGCATCTAGTATAACCTTGTTCAGACATAAACTTGTCAAATTTTAGATACCACTACCTTGTAGCCTGTTTTAAGCCATACAAGCTCTTCTTCAACCTGCACACTAGTTTCTCCTTCCCTTTCACCTCATATCCTTGTGGCTGTTGCATATATATCTCTTCCTCCAAATCCCCATGGAGAAAGGTTGTCTTTACATCTAACTGCTCAAGATGCAAATCTTCAGCTGCCACTAGACTTAAAGTAGTTCTGATTGAAGTCATTTTAACAACAGGACAAAATATTTCATCAAAATCAATACATTTCTTATGTGCAAACCCCTTCACCACAAGTCTAGCTTTGTACCTCTGTTTTCCTCCATCTTCTTCCTTCAGCCTGTAAACCCATTTATTTTGCAATGTAATTTTACCTGCAGGCAACCTGACTAAGTCCCAAGTTTGGTTATGCATTAAGGAGTCCATCTCTTCTTCCATGGCTAGCTCCCACTTCTTCCTTCTTTCAACCTGAATTGCTTATTCATAACATTCGGGTTCACCAGAATCATTCAACAATAAATAATATAATGAAGGAGAGTATCGTTCAGGGGGTCTACTTATCCTGGTAGATCTTCTAACACCACTTTCAAGTGTTTGGGGTGCCTGTTGCTGTTGTTGATTATTATTATTTTTAGGCACCTTTACTTTTTCAGTAATTCCATCAAGAACTGCGTATTCCTTGTTTTCTTTTTCCTGCAACTAATTCTTATACAAGACCTTTTCATTGAATATTACATCTCTGCTCCTAATGATTTTGTGATTTTCGTAATCATATAAGAGATAAGCAAAATCATTAACAACATATCCAATAAAGGTACATTTCTTTGACTTTGCCTCAAGCTTTGTTCTATTTTCTTTGTCAATTTGGACAAATGCCTCACAACCAAAAGGCTTTAAAAAGGAGTAGTTTACCTTTTTACCTGTCCATGCTTCCTCTGGAACACCGCCATCCAAGGAACTTGAAGGCCCTCTATTTATTAGATAAACAACAGTATCTACAACATCTGCCCAAAACTATAAAGGAAATCCTGCATGCAATCTCATGCACCTTGCACGCTCCATGATTGTTTTGTTCATCCTTTCTGACACACCATTTTCTTGTGGTGTTCTTGGAACTATCTTCTCTCTGCAAATTACATGCTCTGAACATTACCTATCAAACTCTTTACTGCAATATTCACTGCCATTGTCTGATCCAAGACACTTCAATTTCTTTCCTGTCTCAATCTCAACCAAAGCTTTCCATTTCTTTAAAGTATCAAATACATCAGATTTATTCTTAATAAAATAAATCCAATTTTTTCTAGTTGCATCATCAATGAAAGTAACATAATAACGAGAGCCACCGAGAGATGATACCTAAGCAGGTCCCCATACATTTGTATGCACAAGCTCTAATCTTTCGCTCTTCTTTTCTTTCCCAACTCTGAGAAATCTAACTCTCTTCTGTTTTCCATAAATGCAATTCTCACAAAAGTCCAAATCAACATTCTTCAAACCCGACAAAAAATTCCTTGAGTGAAGAATCTTCATCCCCTTTTCACTCATATGTCTGAGCCTATGATGCCATAATGTTGCATCTGCTCCTTTGGAAGTTAAAGCATTAACAGAGTTAGAAATACCATTGCAAAAATACAATGTACCAACCTTTTCGCCTTTTGCTATTACCAGGGATCCTTTGATGACCTTCCAAGCTTTATCTGTGAAAGTTGTCACACAACCTTCACCGCCTAACTACTCTGTTGAAATCAAGTTTTTCTTTAGATCTAGAACATGCCTTACCTCCTTTAGTAGCCATTGGTTTCCATTCTGCTGTTTTACAAAAACCTTACCCATTCCAACAATTTTACAGGGTTTATCATCACCCAAACGAACTTGTCCAAAATATCCTTGAACATAGTCATGAAAGTATTTCTTATTAGGTGTGGCATAGAATGAGACCCCTGAATCTACCACCCAAGAATCAGTGATATTTTTGAAAGAAAGAATCAAAGCATCTTGTAACACCTCACCTATCACATTTGCTTCATGATTGTTTTCTTTCTGTGCATCTCCTTCTTTTCCCTTCCGAGATCTACAATCTTTCTTTAGGTGTCCTTTCTTTCCTCATTTCCAGCACACTATCCCCGATCTGGACTTGGATCTGCCTTTCCTTGATTTACTGTGATATCCTGAGCTCTTTCCTCTTTCCATTTTTCTTCCCCTAGACTCTGCACTCAAAGCATTACCTGATGTCTCACCAGAGATTTTCCGTCGTATTTCCTCGCTAAGGTTAGCACCAACAACATCATCAATATTTAAAGTACTAGATCTAGAGACAGAGTTACTAATGGCCATTACTAAACCATTCCAACTTTCTGGTAATGAGCACAAGAATAACAGAGATCTAACTTCATCTTCAAAGTTTACCCCTATAGAACTTAACTGACTTGTAACTGTATTAAAATCATTTAAATGATCTGCAACAGATCCACCTTCCGACATCTTGATATTAAATAACCATTTTATAAGAAATACCTTATTTTAGGCTGAGGGTTTTCCATATAGTTTCGACAACGCCTGAATCAAACCCTCTGTCGTTGTTTCCTTCGAAATGTTGAAGGCGACTGACGCAGCGAGGCACAACCGTATTGTTCTGAGTGCCTTTCTATCGAGAAGGTTCCATTCTTCATCTGTCATAGCTGTCAGCTTCTTTGTTTTTCCGCTCAATGGTAGGTACAGATCTTTTTGATACAGATAATCTTCCATCTGCATCTTCCATAGCGAGAAGTTTTGGCTGTTAAATTTCTCGACCCTAAACTTACCATCTTCCACCATTGCTCCCACTCGAATGAGGAACCCTTCTTTCCTGCGAGTTTATCAGCCAAATAGACCTTCGGCTCTGATACCAGTTGTTATAAAATTATATATTACGGAGCAATGGAACACATAAAATATTGCAGAAATATAAACACAAAAAACGCATAAGACAAGAGAGACACAGATATATGTGGTTCACCCAGTTTGGGCTACATCCACCTCGAACAGCCAGTCCTTCCTTTCTATTATCCAACAAAATGAAGAGACACAACCTACAGTAGATCTGCTGTAATATCCTCTATTTTCTCTCACAGTCTCGCCTCTCTATTTCTCGCTCACAGTCTAAACATCTATTACACAGCCTCAAATACAATGCCCTCATACAAAGAGATGGGTTGCCTTCTAGCGCAAAAAACCCTAAACTAAACATAAGTTCTAGCATTAGATCATCCGCCTAATGAACGGCTCAAATTGACTAGAAATTACTATACTTTTACAAGGCAATTTTACATCTGTTTTTAGCTTCGGGGGCGCTGCCCCCGAACCCCCAGACCCCCCAGTTGGGGGGGATCGGCCCCCCCGCACCCCCCCACATGGAGGGGTGTACAAAATTCCTGGGGTATACATGCAGCTGAAACAAAGACCTCTGAACAATCATGCTTCACACACAACAATACAATTCGTCAACATGTTCCAAACCGATAAATATCACAAATTCTCCTCGAGGTTCTTCCGCGTACGATTGTTCCACCATTATTTTCCAGACCCAGATCTATAAAAAGGCTACATTGTTCTCATCAAGCACTATAAACCCCTGGCATCAAAGAATCCCTTTGAAGCCAATATCTGGCCCTGATACCAATTGTTGAGAAATTTACTGCATAACATAAATAATTGCTGAGATGAATATATATAAGAAAATAACCAACAACAACCAGAAACAAATAAACACAAATGTTTATCCGGGAAAACCCCAAATCCAGGGTAATTCCCAACCTAATAAGGTCTCATTGGCATTGGCCAAAACCCTGGCCAATCTAACCAAGTGAGGCTTCACCGCTCACCTCCAGGTCTTGCATTACAATGAAGTCCTTCCAGCCTTTTATAAGCTCCATTACATATAATACCACATGCAAAATACCATGGGTGCACAATACCATGTGCCCCAAAACCATCACTATTTAACCTGGTCAACTTTAACTCTATCCTGAGTCAAGTTTACCTAACAATCTAGGCACTCAATGGCCTTGTCAAAGAAATCCACTTTGGTCATGTGAAGGTATAGCCAATCCATATCCAAAATCATACTATACTGTCACAATGGAAGTACATTAAAATGTGTTGTTGTAGGAATACCATTTAACTCAAATTCACAAGCTCTTATCCAATGGTGAACTCTCTTATTTATACCTGTATCCAACTATACCAACCAAGAATCTGCATGGACTTATTTTATTGAACTACACTTGTCCACTAGGTTAGGATTAATATAACTATAATTATATCGAGGATCAATCAAAATAGAAACAACTTTATCACAAAGTTTACCGTCCATCTCAATGATAGATGGTTGATAATCCGCTTGCCTATTATCCATAGCTGCATAAATCTGAGGAATGCTATGACCAACATCCCTAACTGTGTGTGCCTCCTAAGCACTGTATATCTGGGGTCTACCACCATGATACTACAGACAATCCCTCTTACGATGATCCTTGTCACAAATCCAACACTGCAATGGTGCTCTACCATCACCTCTAGTCTACTTCTCTCCATGTCCCTTCTCAGCTGTATTTAACTTCTTGAAAGGGACTACATTTTCTTTTTCACTTGCATCTTGAGGTCTTCCTCACTTTGGTGGCCATTTTCCTTTCAATTTCTCATTTCCTTTTACGACATGCTTAGGCTAAACTTTTCATTTCAAATGATCATACCAATATTTCATATTTCAAATGATCTCCTCCAATGATCTAGGCTCATTGAACTCAATCGGGTCTCTATATGTTACTGGAAATCCACTTATGAATATCTGAACCTTGGCCTTCTCCCCCTCGAGTTAAGGCACATATCTCAACAACTCCAAGAACTTGCTAGTATACTCATCATCTTTCATGGAACCCATCTGCAACTCGTAAAAATACTTAGCTTTGTCATCATAGTAAGTTTCTGACAAATACTTTTTCTTGAAGAGCCTCTTAAACTCATTCCAAGTCAAGTCATCCTCCCGAATACCTTTAAAATTATTCACTTCCTACCATAAGATATATGCTTTCCCTTTAAGACTAAAAATGGCTATATTTTCTTCTTTGACTAATTGTGCAATCTGAAGAAATTCCTCATACCAAGAAACAATGCTTCTGCATAGTGTGATTTATTCATCTCTCCATCGAATATAGGTGGTTTTTCTTTCTTAAACTCATTCGGAAAATCTCCCTTATCACTCCTCCTGTAAGGATGATAACAATGATGATAATAATGCATGTTAGAACCAAAACTAGAATAGTACCTGTGTCTATCACTCCTCCTATCCGAAGTATCCAAGGACCCACCATCTCTGATCATTTCCTCTCCATCCAACATGTACTCACCATGAGAGCTTCTTCCATATGCCCCGTTAGTTCTGTCCTTCTGCTCATAGTTGATCCAAAGTGGTCCCTGTCACTGCAATTCTGACAAACTTTGAAGTATCATTTCATTTACCTCTCCTTGTTTCTCCTGTGATTATATGATTCTATCATTGTCTTCCTTACAACTCCTTATTTATGCCTTTAAACTTCTCAATGTGTTTGCCAAATCAGAAGAGTGACCAACTCTACGTTTCTCATTTGATCCTTAGGGAGATTCTTAAGAAATGTGGTCTACCATCTTGCTAGTCATCTTTGATATTGTTCCTACAAGGTATGTCATATCAACTAAACCAAATCACAATTAACTAACATACCTTAACATAATTTGGGGAGGATACCTCATCTACAGGATCAATAAATCAACATGATACATGTATAACATAATCATGACACATAAGCATATAAGCATATAACCATCATTCTGGCTAGAGTCCAATCATCAATGCATGACCATATCAACTACACATACCATGACCTCATGTATGACAAGAAACACCACATCACTATTACTTGACCACATGTGAATACTAATGTGCATAAAAAATGTATAATCAACCATACATTCATGATGACACACTCCACAACAACACCATCAACTTCCCATGGTAACCTCACTGTAAACATAACCCATACCATACAAATGCAACAAGCACATAGTCTACAAAACAAGACACACATATGTAACCGACATGAATTCATGACCATCACAAAACCCATCCAATCTCAGGGGTGAACCATTCTCTGATACCACTCTATAACACCCTCCTCCCACATCTACCTAAGTAACCGACCAACCGGGGTAAATATGTGATGAGAAGTTACTATGATATGATTCAACCTTGTAGTTGACCTTAAGGAAGTGGAATCGATGGAAACCCACAACATAGGCCCTCTACACCTACTACAAGACTCCTATAAGCCTTCCCAATCATCCCCATGAGCATTCCATGGCTCCCATTGACTTTTATACCGTAAACCCCATGGATGCTTCCTTGATATGGACAAGGGTGTGTCTGGGAGGCTCCAAACATTCACACAACAAGGCATGCGTGCGTTTGGGGACTTTTCTCCTTAGACGCATGCTTGCGACTCTGGGATTTGTGCCACTTTTCAAGCCCAAAATCTAGGTCATTTCCTAGAAACTCTTGTAGCTTTCAGAATCCAAAATTTACATAATGAAAAGACTTACAAATCAAAACTGACTCTAGGACTAGGCCTGACCATCCCCAACTGGGACTGAAATTCTGTCAAACACTTGGAATCAATTCAATCTAGAGGAAATGAATACAAGACAAAGCATAAATGACTGATAACTCATATGGGACTTGACAAAAAGGATCACCACCCTCTTCCCTTAACTGTTTTGACATTAATTAGGCCTTGCATCCATTATACTTTCAGTTACAAGTAAATACTTGAAATAACCATGACTATAACCAGTAACATAACCATGCTTATAACCAACATTAAAACATGTAAATAACAATGATATAATAACCATTAAGGCCACATAATAACAACTACGAAGGCAAGAGAACTTAGCTTTTATTAAACATAGGCAAGAGGTGACCATGTTCAAGACTTCCACATAGCACTTGACCATAGACATGGTTGAACCAAATCTTTCTTTCAGCCAGCCACCCCCATGCCATATTCCAAGCATGAGTGTGGGGTGTCATGGATAAACCAATCCAAAAACAACCAAGGGAGTCCATAGGTTAAACCACCTCCACCCTTACAAAATGGTGAACTCACCAAAATCGACACCGAGATCACAAAACCAAACTGAGCTTGGAATGCCTCCACAATCAAACACTGTCCTTGAGGAATTTTCCATCTCCTTGTCTCTCAGGCTTTACCGCAATCCACACTGGATCACTAGGCCCTAAACTGAGACACCAGCATCAGGCTTTACTATGTATCCCACCAAAACTAGTCAACAGATTCCTAGGCCTTTGGGAATTTTCCTAAGACCACCTCCACCATGGATTTCGAAACCATACATCAATTCCAAAGCTCAAAACTGAGAAAACAATCCCATTAAACCATGGCTATCTGGAAAAATGAAAGGTAAGGCTGAAAACCACTGTCATAACCTAACAAAACCATGCCATTGACAGTAAGGAAACCATATACCAACATGCAAATCCATCCATGTCAAAACTAGCTAGGAAATAACACATGCAATATGGTACCTGCAAGTATTCATCTTGAATCTTCTTGATCCTGCTCCTCCTTGCTTGATCTTTGTTTTCCTTTATTTTCCTTTTCCTTCCTTTGCTTGATTTTCCCTTCCTTTCTGTAAAGCTATAAAGCTCCACGAAAACTCTAAGTTTCCAAAAGTGTGACAGAGATAATAATGAGAAAGCTCCAAAACTGAACTGACCAAAAAGCCATGAACAGATCCTTAGAAGCCTTTTTATCCATGAGGCCTCTATTTTCTTCATTTTCCTTCAATTTCCTCCTCACATACAACCTGTGACCTTTCACCTTCCTTTTCTCCTCTTTTTTTTTTTATTTTCATAAATAAATTTGCCAAAATACATTTTTTCCTTTTTAATACCTTAGTCATTGCCTTTGCAAATTTCCCTTAGCCATAAAAATATCCAGTGATGCCCACTAAGATATCTTTACCCAACATTCAACTTGGAATAAGTGTCCATTAACCATGGTCTTCTTTTGCCTTTATTAACTTTTATTACATGAACTTTTAACCAAGGGTTGTTACAGAATCCTCAATCTTATCACCAAGACCCTTCATGCATTTGAATAGACTCATATTGAATTCTATAAGACCATATCTTAGCACCTTTTACCTTCTTATCAACTTTGTAGTTGTTGACTAGCTTGTCCATATTTCTTTCGTGGTGTTTCACTACAATAATTTCACAAATTTAGATTCTACAAGTATTCTTAGGATATCATTGACAATATTTGTATTTCTTTCATACCGTTTCTTCCCTGCATCATCTGATGTAATAGATCTTGGGTATTAGTACCCATTTTTGACAATTTCCGAAACAACAGATGTAAGTGATTGCAGGTACAATATCATTTTGATCTTCCAAAATATGAATTTTGTTCCATTGAACAAATGCAGCTTCAATGAAAACACTTTGTCTTTCTCACTCATTTCTACTAGATCTTCCTTTTAGAGATAAAGCTACTTATTGAATTACTTGCGCTCTGATACTAATTGTTACAAATATTGAGAGGAGGGGTGAATCAATATTTCATTCCAATTCAAAAATTTACTCAGTTTATGTTTTTCTTTTCATAGTTATTTGAACCATTATATTATAGGTAGCACATTATATTGTAGATCTAGGCATATTTAGTAAGCCATGAGAACCATTAAACATAAGAGAACATAAACCATAAGCATGCAACACATCAACACATAGGGACACCAAATTTTTAGGTGGAAAACCAAAAATGGGACAAACTGACGTTGTTGTTGTCTTCTTCGTCCTCTTACTATTGTTAAAAATATTCACATCTTGCACTGGTGTATACTTTTTCCAGTGTGAATGCTCCAACTTTCTAGAGGTTACTACCTCTACTATATTTTATAGCTACTACTGGAAGGTACCTACTACTCCCTAGTTCTCTTGTGATCCACGTTTCATAATCTTTTAGATCGGGACCACTTTTAAACAACCACTGATCTCGTAGGCCACTTTTCAAAATGTTTCAAATTGGACCCAACAATACACTCAATCTGAATATCAATATGTCAAAACTATATCTTCACACTCTATTACATCAAATTAGTATACCATATCACAAGAATGAGAAGAACACTCTCTATAACAACTATAATCTCTGAAAGCAAGAGCCCTCATACAATTATCGCCGAACTGAATTCAAGACGTGTTAAAACTCCTTAGAATACAAAATATCCATCTAGAAGTGTCATCATAAATATCTAATCAATGTGACTCATAAATATCTATGACTGATCTAAGTTATATGAAAAAATTGAACAATGCATTCAAATAAAAATTCTATTCACAATATGCAATAATCCACCAGCTAAACCATACTGCAATCTTCTATCAAATTATCATAGAGAATAACCCATAAAATTCCTAAGCAAGACAAATAGTATCATACAAATTTTCACTGTAGTATGGATAAAAGACCTGTATACAAACTCCAATTATAACTTTGCATAACCAAAGTAGTGAACAAGACCACTCTCAACCTTCAACAACTATATCAACCATGTAAGAATCCTATTCTCATACAACAACAACAAATATCATCATTGTGGCAATACATAATCATTACAATAGTAGGTCATCAAGCAAAGTTCAACAACCTTGTATACACCTCTATCCAAAGAATATAAAATTCTGACCTATGTACACAACCCAATAGTAGTAGACAATCATCCAACAAGCATAGATCACAAAAAAAAATCCATCTGTCACTGTATCCCTATAGGAGTGCAAGGTTATATATTTATGAGATTGAATCCAGGATCAAATACTGTCAAAATATAATTATGTCATAATATTCATTCAACTTATCCTTTGACCCTAATACCTCTCCAACAAACAAACAATATCTGAGCATATATAAATTCATCGACGAAAAAAAAATGTACTATTCTCTACCAAAAACCCTCATGTCAATAAAGTCCTATACTGAGAAAAAGAAATCACCAGTGCGCTCATACATGGATCTACAAAAGGAATTTTTCGATCTATGAAAATATACATCTTGCAATGAAGAATCAATCAACCAAAATAATTTGTCTCTATGTGTGTATTTAGATTAAGGAAGAAACTATGGTGCACATGGAATAACTAATCATTACCAATGAAGAGAATGCATCAATCCAAGAATAATGATTAATACATTGATCCATGGATTTCATACTTGTAACTCATGATCATTGAAAAAATAATGCTCACCTTACCAAGAACTATGAGATCACTTAACCCTTGCTCACTAATGTAAGTATGTGTTTTAGAACAGAGGAGACACAACTCATTCAAATGGTACACCCAACTGATCAACTTAACTTCCCTTCAATAGCCACTTGGCCTTGCCAATACCATAGTAAAATACAAGGGATTTTTTGATGGAAATCATTAACAAAATCAAATAGGCATTACTCAGCCTTCTTCACACAAATACCCTCGGGAAATCCATCATTTAGCTGAAGTTTTTTGTTTCCTTATAGTCAACACTTGCAAGTAGTAACACTTACTCTCCTTTTAGGATAAGAGTTAATAGAACTTTTTTTGAACATGATGTTATCACTTTGAAATTCCTCAAGGTTAATGAAAGAAATCACCGAGGTAACCACAAACTAACTTCGGAGATTAGGATCTAGCCTTCCTAATCTAAGAGAGGGCTCTCTCTTTTTTATTTAACTTTGTTTTAGTTAATTGATTTTAGGCTAGTTATGATTTTTCTTGGGTTTTTGATATGAATTTAGGTGGTGGGATTACTTAGATGAAAAAAGGTTGTCTTTTACCATTGGGCTATGGGGTCAAATGTTACACAAAAAGGACTGGATTAAGTTCTAAAAACAATGTCTACAGGGAAAGATAGAGGAGTTACTATAGATCTCAAAGGCTTGATGGTGAAATGGTTTCCAATCAAATCCAAGGAGCAATTAAGGGTTCCCTAGGCCGAATTATGAAGAGAAATGAAAGAGGTCAATCGGGATGGGAGAGCAATTAAGGGTTCTCAAATCCGGATATCAAAGGAAAACATATAAATGATTAACTGTGAAAAACAGAGTGTACTCAAACAAATTCTGAGTTAAATTTCCAGTTAATTCATTCAAATTTAGATAACATTTAAGTTTATGAAATCCATAAGAAAGTAATAAAATCAGACAAAGAATATACTTCACTGTAATAACTCATATCATGAATCTTGTAGTGCAATCTTTTTGTTACATGCTCCAGTCTGTTGACTTGAAAATTGGTACAATAACCCTTAGGTTTAAGATCAAAATAACTCTACAAATGTATAGCAATCCACCACTCAATACTTCAAATTATGAAGTATTTATACAAAATAACTTACAAAATATCTCAAACTGCATTGAGAACTAATCTAGGAAAAAGAAATATCTTCATGCAAGAAGATAGAGACAGCTATTGAACTACTGTTTTCTATCCCTATTATTTAGGTTCTGTTGTCTTTTAGTCTTTGATCGTTTTCCTTTAAGCTACTTGGTCATTTGGTCTTCATGCTGGATGTCATATTTACTTATGACCTTTCATCTGATACACTTTCATCCGCCTCCTTTGTTTAGTCTTTTAACTGTATGCTCTGTCACCTGCTTTCATTTTTACCTTTTACTGTAAATCTTACTCACTCTTTCATGCTTCTGTGTTTTTAGTAAAAATGATTTTTACTAAAAGACACATGTAGAATACAAAATGTTGCTTGGAGAGCAGTTTGTAAGAATATTTTGCTGTGCTGGTGAAAATGATTTCATCTCTGTTTTAACACTTAATGTGTAAATTGTTTCCTTATGCTCTGTGATAATTGTCTTTTCCTTCTAAATAAAGCCTTTTGAATACGTTTCCTTGTGAATCTCAGATTAAACAGGCTTTCGAACTAGTATCAAAACTATTTATCCAAGCTCCCGTTCTGCTAATCACCTGCAAAATAAAACAATCATCAATAAATCATAGGTCTATGGGGAAGGAAATCAATGGCTTTATCGAACTGAGATGTCTGTGGACGGAGTCTGGATTGTGTTCGAGAGCTAATCAACTGTCAAATTTGGTTGCAGAGGCTCAGGGTGGCGCGGGAAGGCTTAGGCAACTTTCACAGTTTGAATGAGATAAAAAAGTGAAAATGAGAGTCTTCAACCTTTTAACGGGTAACGGTCACATTTGGCGTGGAATTTATATAAATGAATAGTGGGTGGTTTCATTTTACGCGGGGAGGCGGTTTCAGGGGCCCTCACACCACTTTTGGAAGTCAGGTGGTATTTCCTTGAGAGCACGCGAGTTCACCCAGAGCTGCCACATAACCGAAAGGGGCCCGAGAAAAACCATGAATCTCGCATGCTCTCGTGCTGGTAAAGCTAGGAAAGAGAATTAGCGTGATATGGATGCATGCTCTCAAATCTGGGGGTGCAAGATCTAATAGTTGTTGCGTGGTGGAAATGCACAGAGGGAATAATGGCAGAGATTTATGGGGCCCGGGGGGATTAATTACACTTAACTGTAATTAATTAATGAATAAGCCAGGTTAAATATAAGTGGGTTTAATAAAGTGGGACCAGAGTTTAAATGTGGCGGGGTTTGTTAACTGCACCGAGGGTGGTGGGTTAAACGGGTTTATGTCGGGGAAAATGTGAATGGCCGAGTTAATTAAATAATACGAGGGGAAACAAAACTTATAATAAAGGTGTTTTATGGGTTTTTTAGGCGAAATATGGTATGGTGGAGTTAATTCAGTAATGCGGAGGGGGAATTTAAACTTAGGACAAGGGGGGTTTTATGGGTTTTTTAGATAAAATAGGTAAATTAATAAGGGGAAAATGATTTTTTAAAAGGGGAATGGGTTTCGCACTAGGGAAGAGGGATTTTGGGTTGGGAAATGACCTTTGGAGGGTAATTTGCTAGGAAAATGTGTGAAACCAAGGGGTAAGGGTCAAAATGAAGGGAAAAGGGTATATTTTTAAGAAATGATGAGATGATGGGGAAATTACCAAGTATGTAATGGGCGCTGAAATGAAATGAGGGGAAGTTAATTAAATCAGCTTGTGAACATCTTTTCACTTTCATAACTACTCCTGCACACTGAAACATAGGATTAAGCATGATAAATGTGCTTATGCTTTGAAAACCTTGTATTTCTGCAAACTTTCTTCTACCTACCCTTTACTTATCCTAACATTTTTTCTTCACTTTATTGGGTGCATTTAAGCTAGCAGCCCTTTATTTCCTCTTTCTTTGGAAAACAAAACTATCTAATTCTAACCTTATATCTTCCAATGGCTCAGATTTAGCTATTGAGCACATTTTATTTTTCTACCTAACTACTGATCTGCCAAGATTAAATAGTTTGGCTATATCCTTATTCACTATCTATAAACATGAAATTTAAAGCATGAAGTAGTCAGTATTAAACTATTTGACTATAATGGGTTGTGACATTTATGACAAGCTGCACAACCATTATTTTTCACAGTAAAGTAAAAAGTAGTGGCACTTGGACTTGCACACTTTCATGATCTGTTTTTGTTTGGGGTTCATATTTTTTCACTTTTTTGATATTTTCTTATTCTTTTGGTCCTTTGATATTTCTTTTAGGACATACCCTCTTTACATTTTTTAATTTTTTAATATGGAAAAAATTTTGTAGAAAGAAAATGTATGTACAATATTACAAGGCTTAATATAGTCAATTCAAAATTATGAATCCTATTATTATAGGACCCTAACAGTGGCTCCACATGGGGATGGCATTTCCTGGTGAAATGTCAAGAACACTGTTGACTAGTGGCCTGATCCATTGGGCTGATCCCAAGCTTGCACATGCTTTGTTATATAATTCTTTGTGACTGAAAATCTTGAACTGAAATCTTAACATTTTCTGCAAACTGAAATTTGACACATGTTGTACTGAAATCTGATCTGAAATAAACTTGTTGCTGGAAAACTAAATTTAATCGAACTGAAATCCTACTGACTTACTCTAATCAACTGCCTAACTGCCAGTTAGGTAAAATGAAACAATCAATGCAACCATTGAAGCATCATATACATTGGTGGGTTTTGTTTCTTGTGCTTGTTTGTGATTAAAAATAAAGTTATACAACCCAATATAACCTTGTCAACAAATGAGAAGATAAGTAAATACTTGATTTCCTTTGTTGACTCTAAAAACTGTGCAAAAGGATCTTCCAAAATATATACACTATTTTTCAACTGTCTTAGGAAATTGCACATCTGTTCTTGATGGCCTGTATGCCATGAAACTGAAATGTAATTTTTATCTTTATCCCCCTCCAGATTTTCAGGCAAGCTTTGTGATGATACTTCTATTGATTGAAATGTTTGACTGATGAAACCTTTATCATCCTGATCCTAAAACTCATAGCTAGTTAATGAAGAAAAATTTTGATTGCATTCATTATCCAACATATCAGCTATTGGATCATAAGAGACTTGGAAGGATTGTTGCAACTTATTGCTCATAGGTTTGAATGGAACTTCATAGATTTCTACCAGCTTCTCATCCTTTTCTTTAGAGATTTTATTCCACATTTCCTTTAAAAACTGAAATGATTCAGAACATAGTGGTATAGAACTTTCTTGTGTCATTTGATCAGGTGTTTCAATGAAATTTGATGACTGTAATTGTGAAACGAAGAATCTTGATTAAGATTTTCATTGTCTTATTTGTTGTCAATATCAATACCTAAAGACTGTTGATTTTTTATTTTTGTAAAGTTTTCTCTGATGAACTAAAATGAAGCTAAACAAAGAGGCAAAGAACCTTCACTTATTTCCAAATTTTATGCACTTCCTTTCTCATTCTCATATCTGATATGTATAGGCTGATCATTATATTTAATTTGTTGAAACTGAATTTCCTCATCCTCAAACTAGTTTATGATTGCTCTGTAAAGCTAGCTTGAGTTCGAAGAACATAATTATCATCATACTTATCATACTTAGGCAAATCATTAAAAGAAGGAATGGCATCAAACATACAAATTAGGTCAATAGATTCCTCTTCCACATATTGATCTGTAAATTCATTTTCTGATCTATGATAGTTGGAATTAGCAAGAATTTTTTCATGGCTATCAACCTCTTGTTTTTGTGAAATAAATAGGTCATGGTGATTTTGCACAAAAAAATTATCTTGCATGGTGATCTTCTGTATCATTTCCTCTGCTTTTCTTACCAAAATGTCAAGTTTTACCTTTGCAATGTTGTTGTTTTCTGCTTCTGCTTTCAACTTTTCTCTTCTAATTTGTAGATTAACTTCTACATCTACTGCAATGTTCCATATCTTTTCAAGAGTTGCTAGGTTTCTTTCTCTTAGCTGAAATTCTATTTCTGGATCAAATGTTTTTGGATAATGCAAGAGAGTTGAATCAGGAAGAGGTCTTATATTTGATGGCATTGAATAATAGATTTGATTAAATCTGTCAGAAAATTGTTGTATTGTTTAATTTGGTTGTCTTTTCAACTGATTATATTCTTTTATGATCACAAAAATATTGACTTTGATTATCCATCCATCAAGGAAAATTTTGACAAACTGCTAGAAATTTGAGATGCTTGCAATAGGTAGATTCTTGAACCAACTCTTTACTCTCATTTGCAAAGAAAGAGAAAAAAGTCTGATTCTAACATCATCTTCATCAATCTCAAATAAGTCCAGATAATTCTCAAAGCCTTGAATATTTTTTTGGGTAGTGATACCATTCTCTCCATCAAAATTAGGGAGATATTTGTAATAGTTATCAGGGAAATCATGGAGTATAGGAGGTAACATGAGGGGCGTACATCTATCAGGAACTTTAGAAGGTACAAGAATATGTACAAGGATTGTAAGATTAGTCTTGATTGTTTGAGTATTCTCAATCAGAAAATGATCATCATAAGATTCAGAAGAAAGCTGCTCAAATGGATAAGGAGAATATATATTTACAATCTTCAAGGGAAAATAATGAAAAATTAATTTAAGATCTTCTCTAAAATACAATATATATTGAAAAACCTTCTTTATGAGAAAGAAAATGATGTCTTGGATAACAATCCAAGTCAGAAGGCTGATCTTTCCATATTGTTCTTTCAGATTCATTTCTCTAGTGGAGTCTTGATTGTGAAATTGATTTGAAGCTGCAATTTCCAAGTCGATGATTTTGACCTTTGTGTGTTTCATCACTATCCACCATCATAGATCAGATCTGGTCTTTGTATAATATTTCTAAAGAAAATGTTATCATCCCCAATATGGTCTCCATTATGTTATCACTCAAAAATTTCTCAAGGTTAAGGAAAGAAATCACCGAGGTAACCACAAACCAACTTTGGAGAGCAGGATATAGCCTTCCTAATCTCAGAGAGGGCTCTCTCTTTTTTATTTAACTTTGTTTTAGTTAATTGATTTTAGGCTATCTATGATTGTGATTGGGTTTTTGATTTGAATTTGGGTGGTGGGATCACTTACTTATATGAAAAAGGGTTGTCTTTTACCATTGGGCTATGGGGTCAAATGTCAGACAAACAAGACTGGATTAGGTTCTAAAAATAGTGTCTACAGGGAAGGATAGAGGAGTTACTATAGATCTCAAAGGCTTGATGGTGAAATGGTTTCCAATCAGATCCAGGGAGAAATTAAGGGTTCCCTAGGCCAGATTATGAAGAGAAATGAAAGAGGTCAACCGGGATGGGAGAGCAATTAAGGGTTCTCAAATCTCGATATCAGAGGAAAACATATAAATGATTAATTGTGCACAATAGAGTGTACTTAAACAAATTCTGAGTTAAATTTCCAGTTAATTCATTCAAATTTAGATAACATTTAAGTTTATGAAACATATAAGAAAGTAACAAAATCAAAGAAAGAAGATACTTCACTGCAATATCTCATCTCATGAATCATGCAGTGCAATCTTTTTATTACTTGCTCCAGTTTGTTGAGTTGAAAATTGGTACAATAACCCTTATGTTTAAGATCAAAATAACTCTACAGATGTATACAAATCCACCACTCAGTACTTCAAATTATGAAGTATTTACAAAAAATAAATTACAAAATATCTCAAACTACATTGAGAACTAATCTAGGAAAAAGAAATATCTTCATGCAAGAAGATAGAGATAGTTATTGAACCGTTGTTTGATGTCCCCGTTATTTAGGTTCTGTTGTCTTTTAGTCTTTGATCTTTTGCCCTTTAAGTTGCTTGGTTGTTTGGTCTTCATGCTGGATGTCATATTTACTTATGACCTTTCATCTGATACACTTTCATCTGCCTCCTCTGTTTAGTCTTTTAACTATATGCTCTGTCACATGCTTTCATTTTTACCTTTTACTGTAAATCTTACTCACTCTTTCATGCTTTTGTGTTTTTAGTAAAAATGAATTTTACTAAAAGACACATGTAGAATACAAAATGTTGCTTGGAGAGTAGTTTGTAAGAATCGTTTGCTGTGTTGGTGAAAATGATTTCATCTTTGTTTTAACATTTACTATGTAAATTGTTTCCTTCTGCTTTCTGATAATTGTCTTTTCCTTCTGAATAAATCCTTTTGAATATGTTTCCTTGTGAATCATGGAGTAAAAAGGTTTTGGAACTAGTATAAACTATTTATCCAAGCTCCAATTCTACTAATCACCTGCAAAATAAAACAATCATCAATAAAGCATAAGTCTGCAGGGAAGGTAGTCAATGGCTTTATTGAACTGAGATGTCTGTGGACGGAGTCCAGAATGTGTTCGGGAGGTAATCAGTGGTCAAGTTTGGTTGCAGAGGTTGAGGGTGGTGTAAGAAGGCTTAGGAAACTTTCACAGTTTGAATGAGCGAAAAAAGTGAAAATGAGCATCTTTGGCCTTTTAACGGGTAACGGTCACATTTGGCATGTAATTTACATAAATGAACAGTGGGTGGTTTCATTTTACGCGGGGAGGTGGTTTCAGGGGCCATCGTACCGCTTTTGGCAGTCAGGCGGTATTCCCTTGACAGCACGTGAGTTCACCTAGAGCTGCCACGTAACTGAAAGGGCCCCGAGCAAAACAACGAATCTCGTGTGCTCTCGGGCTGGTAAAGCTAGGAAAGAGAATGAGCGCGATATGGATGTGCGCTGTCAAATCTGGGGGTGCAAGATCTAATGGTTGTCGCACGGTGGAAATTCACAGAGGGAATAAGGCCGAAGATTTGCGGGGCCCGAGGGGATTAATTACACTTAAATGTAATTAATTAATGAATAAGGTAGGATTAAATATAAGTGGGTTTAATAAAGTGGGACCAGGGTTTAAATGTGGTGGGGCTTGTTAACCACATCGAGGGTGGTGGGTTAAATATGTTTATGTCGGGGAAAATGTGAATGGCAGAGTTAATTAAATAATGCGGGGGGGAAACAAAACTTATAATAAAGGGGTTTTATGCGTTTTGTAGGCAAAATATGGTAGGGCAAAGTTAATTAAGTAATGCAGGGGGGGGGGGAGTTTAAACTTAGGACAAGGGGGGTTTTATGGGTTTTTTAGATAAAATAGGGAAATTAATAAGGGGAAAATTATTTTTTCAAATGGGAATGGGTTTCAGACTAGGGAAGAGGGGTTTTGGGTTAGGAAATGACCTTTGGAGGGTAATTTGCTAGGGAAATGTGTGAAACCAAGAGGTAAGGGTCAAAATGAAGGGAAAAGGGTATATTATTAAGAAATTATGGGATGATGGGGAAATTAGCAAGTATGTAATGGGGGTTGAAATGAAATGAGGGGAAGTTAATCAAATTATCTTGTGAACATCTTTTCACTTTCATAACTGCTCCTGCACACTAAAACATAGGATTAAGCATGTTAAATGTGCTTATGCTTTGACAACCTTGTATTTCTGCAACCTTTCATCTACCTACCCTTTACTTATCCTAACATTTTTTCTTCACTTTATTGGGTGCATTTATTCTAGCAGACCCTTTCTTTCCTCTTTCTTTTCAAAAGAAAACTATCAAATTCTAACCTTATATCTTACAATGGCTCAGATTAAGTTGTTGAGCACATTTTATTTTTCTACCTAACTACTGATCTACCAAGATTAAATAGTTTGGCTAGATCCTTATTCTCTATCTATAAACATGAAATTTAAAGAATGCAGTAGTTAAGATTAAACTATTTGACTATCACAGGTTGTGACATTTATCACAAGCTACAAATAATCATTATTTTGCATAGTAAAGTAAAAAGTAGCAGCGCTTGGACTTGCACACTTTCATGATTTGCTTTTATTTGGGGTTCATATTTTTTCACTTTTCTTATTCTTTTTGTCCTTTGATATTTCTTTTAGGAAACACCCTCTTTACATTTTTTTAATTTTTTAATATGGAAAACATTTTGCAGAAAGCAAAAGTATGTACAATATTAGAAGACTTAATATATTCAATTCAAAATTATGAATCCTATTATTATAGGACCTTAACACATGAAATCTTTGTTACCTTGTTTACAAGCTAAAAACCCAATCAATCCTTAGTCAAAGTTCACTCAAACTTCTTCCAACTTATAGCATGCATTCTTCAACATATATGGGTCCTGTCAAGCCTTGACAAGGCTTCAATAACACGTCAACGACCTCAATAAACCTACCTCAATCATCCACTTGTATTACATAAATTTTCTTTAATTCCAATCATTTTCAAACCCTGTCCATCCTCCTACAACTGTTCCATACCCTGTGCAACCTTCTACAACTCCAAAGGCTCCCACAACTTCTCTACAATCATGAAGAATCATCATCTGTCCATGACCTAGATATGCATATCAATAACAATGACATAATGTGACAAAATCGTGATGACCAAAGTGAAAAGATATCCAGGTTGACATCAAGACCAACACTCTAGCCATAATTCCAACATCTTCAATCAATTCTCCATTTTTCTCATACTCAATCCATTTGCAACTCTTATGGAATGTTTGGGCTATAGGTTGATAGTTGGAACAATTTTATAGTGCATACATAGGAACTCAAACTTTTTGGCATGATTTATCCAAGGAATAAAAATCACATGGTTTCAATGTCATGGTGACATTCCCATTTCATGAAATTTATCCTTCAAAAATCACTTGTTCATGGATTAACCTCCTTGACCCTTCTTTGACCTACAAAAAATAACACTTTTAAGGCAACATATGGTGCTATTATGAAGGAAAAGAGTTATGAGAACTTTCTTCCTCCAATTAGAATAATTTTTTTTACACGTAATGCATATAAAATAAATTTCCTTAAGGATTTATTGAGAAATTTCTCATTTGTTACCTGTTAGGGAGTGGTGTCTAGCCTAGACCATCCAGTGGTATTTTGATTATATTGTCCATATGATGTCCATTTTGAGTTATTCCAAAGTAAAATTGAATTAGATTCATAGGTATATTTTTAGTATAAACATGTTTTAAAATTTATTTGAAACAATATGTCCAATATCCTTAGAAGCATGATACAAGGTATGTTGTTTTCAATCTCCAGCGTAGACCAATAGTCACTGTAATTGTCATAAAATTATCGTTTCATGACACATTGAATTGATTCTAATTGGAAATGAAAATATATTTATTTAAGTATCGTCAATAGGAGCAGGTTTTAAAAACATGAAGAATTAATGAGTCAAGCATACCAATGAACAACCTAGAAAACAAAGTTTTCTTAGTGGATATTTATGACCGACAATTACTAATTAGGTCATAATTTTCTGGTATGAGATTAGAATCAAATGATTCAAATTTCCTTATAAACTATATTCATAATATATTATTCCATAGAAAGAGTTCTAAAATATATGCTCTTTCAATGTCCCAAAAGTTAGTTGTCCCAATTCTATCTTCTAGCAATTTTATGAACTCAAAATGTTGTCAGTCAATAATTGTTCTATTTTGTCTTAAAACTATGATCCATATATTATATATTTTTAGTGGGTATGTTAATCATAACGTAAATATTATTTCTACCAAAATAATCCAATATTCATTCCACAAATCATGTGATATGACCCCTAGAAAATCTATGACACCTAGATTACTTTGAAACAAATCATGACTTCAATATGCTAGACCCCATTCATATCTAGGTTTGGATAACATTACATGGCTATACCATTGAAAAATAATATATATATATATATATATATATATGTTATTTTCATCCATAGTTTCATATGAGAAAGAAAATTTTATTCAGAAACACCTAGTCAACTGCCTAACCAAATCACTCATTAAAGCATGAGATATGAAGAATCCATAGTCATTGAGGAATATTTCAAGGTATATAAATGAAAATATATGAATTTATAGAGCTTACATTGATTTAAGTGATTTTGACCTTCAAATTTGTATGAAACCATCCCTCCTTGAAAATGATTTTTTCTCCCTTTTGTTTCCTTCATTGCGTTGTTTCTATAGTGCCATGATTATTTGAGAAATAAGATGGACTTGTTGTGTCTCCTCATTAGCTTTTTGGTGCACCCTCAACAATGGACAATAGAATTTGAATGAACATATTAGGGAACATCACTTTTAAATTAAATTGCAATAAAACAAAAACATTTTCAACCCTATCTTGACTTGTAAGCATAGACTTTTTAGAAATGATACTGAAAGTTCTATTAAAGGCTCTTTTATAGATTCTTGGCCAATAATTACCAAGAATGATTGAGATTAGTGCAAGAGTCACAAATAATATTTTATTGAAAATAGGTACATTTAAATGCTTCTTTTGTTATCTTGCAACAACATAAGCCCTATGGTATTGTTACATGTATGACCAAAACATAAGTTTTACTCTTATTTTTTTCCAAGATCAAATAGACTAGGTGTGTGGAATTAAATTTGGGTGTAGAATATTAACAACAATTGTTTGCATGGAATAATTGTGGCTATAAGCTAAAACATATGTCAAGAATTTTTTAGTAGCCTAATACAATAATAGGGGTTTCCAAAATTGAATGAATGCACAACCATGCTATGACCATTATGTCACAAAAGATGAATTGAAAGAGGAATCATGAGACGTTTGATTATTAAATCATCTGGATCAAGTGTGGTATGAGACGATGATATCCTATGATAACCTCTTTGGAAACCCTAGAGAGTCCATGGAGTGCCTCATCATATAATATACGAAATGGGAACTTGACATAACCACCATCGGAACTTTAGAGATTACACACAGTGTCTCATTATCCATGATTTTTTTCCACACCATGTTCCATAGAATCTAGAAGATTTAAAAATAGATATTAATTTAACACTTGCTAAATATAATGTAATGTTAAAAAAATTTCATGAAACAACCTTATTGAAGTAACCTCTACTTTACCCTTCTTCCAATGGAATCCTTATTTAACAATACTTCTTCCTCCTATCGAGCTTCCTTGAAAAGAAATTAGTACTATTCTTGGCTATTACTGCACCACAAAAGAGAACTATAATTTAACTTAATTCATGCATCTATGTGACCTAATTCAGGATAGTAAGAACGCAGGTTGCTAAAAGGGGGTACTCGATGATTCTCTTTGGTCACTTCTACACCTACTATCTTTCCTATTTAACTAAGGTAATGAATGATAATTATTATGAACTCATCCCCAAACAATGACACCAAAAATGATGGTGTATTTATATACTTTTTATTTCTGTTGATGTTTGAGATATTTTTATCACTGCTACAACACCCTCTATAATTTCACTACATTCAAATTTTGGAGACAGCTTCATTGTCGTCTCTAGTGTCACCTTAGTTGTCAAGTGTCATTTCAATCCATTCTATGTGTTTCAAGTGTTCTTGATCACCCCTAAGTGTTGTCACATTTATTAGAACATATTTAATACATTTCATGGTCATGACACATTTTTTTGTTGCAAAACAACACTTTTGGTCGCAATTGCACACACTTTGTTTGTTGTATTTGGGGAGTGTACGTAAACTAACATTTTGATGCCTACTTATCATTATTCAAACCTGTCTAATATTTATTGATGATTTTTCATGTTTTGTACATTATTTCATGTCTAAAATGATTATGTTCACCCTTTGTCCTATTCTCCAAACTTAGTCAAATTTTGGTTGCAAAGTGAGCCCATTAAGGCAACGAGCACAAGAGTGCACTCTTAAGCCTTGGTAAAGAATAATTAATTGTTTGGAAGTGCACCGTGCACCCTCTAAGAGTGCATAAAACACCCCCAACAATCATTCCCCTTCCTTGTTCTGAACTACACCCTAAAAGGACCAAGTCTTCCTTTAAGCGGATTCCTTCGACTCGAAGAACTATGCATTTCTTGATCACATGAGCACACCTCGAAGACCTGAAGCCTAAATCCTTTCATACCTTATCAATGTGCCTTGCACCCTCCTTGGCCCTCCTGAGTGCATGATCACACCATGAAGCTTTGAAGCCTCATCTTTCATCCTTCGACAATGTGCCCTACACCCTCCTTTACCTTCTTGAGTGCATGAGCACAACCTAAAGCTCTGAAGCCTTTACCTTCAGCCTTTAGCCTTTCACTCTATGCCCTCCTTGTCTCCCTTGAGAGAACATCCCTTGGGAAGCTAAAATGATCCACATTCATCCTTCAGAATTGTGCCCTACATCCTCCCTTGAGTTTCTCTCTCTCCTCTTCAACACATGAGCAAACCTCAAATCCCTAATGCTTCATCTCTTCAACAATTCAACCTTTCAAAGTGGACCCTTGCACCCAAAATTTTTCCTTGATCTCCCCAAGCACATATTTTATCCATGAACTTAAAATCTACATGAAACATGTTAAAATAGGATATCTTTTAGGCTAATGTTTACCTGTCATGATTGATTGTAGTTACAGTTATTTCAAGAACAACATGGCAAGCATGCATGAGGAAGATCGAGAAAAGAGGGAAGTTAAAGGAAGAATTCCAGAATGAAGAAAAAATTGAAATATTGATGATAAAAGAAGCCTAAATACTCCATAATATTAAAGGCCCTTTGGAGGGTGAAGGCATCATGAAAATGAAAGATCGAAGACAAAAGTGGAAGCCATGTCACCTAATGACGAAATTCCATGTCCTCAGTCACTATGAGTCCCAGTCATTAATGATGGTGACTTGTCATGTCCTCATCAGATGATGATGTCGAAATTATGATGTAATGATTTTGAAGATGAAGAAGTGGAAGCACAAGAGTCATGCATGGACAAAAGAGCCATGTATGGAAACCCAAAAGACATGTAATTCCAAGTCATATATAATTCCAGAAGTCATTTGGAAATCCAAGGGTTATAGAAGTCCAAAGGCCATTAGAAGTTAGAAATCCAAGAGTCACAAGGATATGAAAATTCATGCCTCAAGTTACAAAAGGGTCCTCATTTCTCAAGAAAATAACTTTTAATCTTGGCTTCTCCCATAGGAATTAGAGAGATAGAGATAATACTTTTGGGGAGCAAGTAGTGGCTCTAATGCTCCACTATTGGAGCTAATGGTGTTCATTATACTTATGTATCTTGCAACTTTTTCTTAATACTTCAAGACTTTTAGCCAACACATTTTCATGCATGGATTGTGGATGTTTTAAGACTATTCTTCTAATGTTTGTGATTTAGGTTGACTTTCACATGCACTATATTAATTGAATAATTCTAATGAATTTTGTGCTAAACTTGGAAATGTGCTGTAATGATTTTAAAAATCATTTCCTCTATGTGAACTATTTCACTTGATGCTCAACAATTCCTTCTTTTTTATGTATGTGTTTCTCCAATAGATTAGTACTATTACTTATCTTTTAGAGGTTCAACTTTTCTCCCTCACAAAGAGAAAACCATGATACATCTACAATTGAACATTTCATAAGGCACATTGTCTTTCTCATTCAAAAGCACATGTGTGCTTCTCTCTCATGCTAACTACTTAAGCCAAGGCATATCTTTAAGTAAGCTAGATTCAGGCCATATTTCTGGATGGGACTCCTACAAAAAAATGATGTGAGGTATAATTGGGACCTCATATAAGGGAGATCCCCTATATGTTGGCAATATTTAGCACTGTCAACATTGTGGTTCTAGAAGGAAGGAAACAGATTTTTTTATGGATCTTAACTCTACACATCCCAATCATTCATCTTTTGGACAAGGTAGTAGTATTCCAAGCCCCATTCCAATTCCTATTCCCAAAGTAGTAGGGTCTTTGCAACTTAGTCCAGAGTTGGCATACAAAGTTACCTATGAACAAATCTAGGTGATTCAACCTATAACATGTTAGTTCGTGAAAGCTATCAATTTACTCTCTATTTCTCATAATCTTCCACATCATCCTAAGAAGCAAGAAACAACTCATACCAGTGTATTATTTGCATCAGTGGAAGATTTGGTTTTCTCCACACTTGAGGAATTAGTAGAGTCTTTAAAAGACACAATTTAGTAAGAATGATTTTTGCCCATTCACGAAGAGTAAAAGAATGAAAATCTTCTTTCTGATAAAGAACAACCAGGATTTGATTTTGAGTTTAATAATTGTTTGAACGATGAAGAAGAAGGCTCGCTAGATTCTAAAAATAAGGAGAAACCAAAAGTCGAAGACATGGCTATTCAGGACTTGGATTGGATGGCCGAAGGGTGACTTGCTCTTCTGGATAACCCTTATAAAATGCCTAGACATCCAAAGAAGTTATTATTAAAGTTCGATCTTGACAGAAGATTGAGGCATAAGATCATATTGACGATTTCTATATGCATATATGGGTGTTAGAGGCACAATACGATGATGTTTCTTATAGGATTTTTCCATTTAAATTAGAAGGTAGAGAAGTATTTTGGTACCATAGTCTTCCTCTTAATTCAATCCTTGATTAGAGGGAGTTTAAGCAATTATTTTTGGAGAAATTTGTTGATGAAATGACTCCCACCATGTCGCTAAAATATCTGAAAAATATTAATATGGCAGAAAATGAGAAAGTCAAAGACTTCAATCAAAACTTCAAACACATATTGAACAAGTTAACACTAGCCATTCAACCTCATGATTCTATCACTATTTATTATTATACAACTGCCTTTCCGACCAATATTTCATCTTTTGTTAAAAAATATGAAAATGAAACATTGGCTCTAAAATTTGTAGAAGCAATCATCGTGGAGAAATACGTAGTGCCATTGGATTTATTACAAATTAATATGAATATGAAGACTCCAAGGAGACTAGAAAGAAGTCTCAACCTTCTTCAACTAAGGCTAAAGAAAATGATTTTGTAGATATTGAAATCCTAAACAGATTGCTAATGGCACTCACTAATGAGGTTTCAGAATTAAAGAGAAGGTGAAGAGAGACTTCTACCAGTAGCAATCCCCCAATTATTTCCCATTCAGAAGGAATAATAATAACAACAATAATCAACTGGTGAAATTTGCCCAGAGTTCGAATGTTGTGTTGAGTATTGAAGGTATAGGCATGGATAACTATTATTATTTCCATCAGGAATGAAATTTAGATAAACATGCCCATAGTGGAACTAAAATATGAATGACATGGAAACACATATTGTTGGTACTTTACTAGTAGATGAGTTATCTGAGCAGACAAAAGAAACAAATGAGCCTGCAGTAGCTGAAGAAAGTACAAACATTGGACCTGAAGTCAACACTTTTTATTTCATTTTCAATATTGATAAGAAGAGTGTTGAAGAACGACCAGAAAGCGAAGCCCCTCCTGAGAAACAAAATGGTCGAAATAATTTGAGGATAAAAGAGTCAGTCCATGAGCTAGAAGTGGCAAGATAAGGGTTAAAGAAGAAATTTCTAAGAAGACTCACACCACCAAGTAATCTTGCTCAAAATTAACAAAATAAGTTTGGAAATATCGATACTACTAAGGACACTTCCACCAGAAGGAAAAGGAAGTATATCACCCTGAAAATTTCTAATAAAGCTACACCTTCAAGAACTTCAACACTTTCTGTTAAAAGTGAAGCTATTGATTATAACATAGTTGAATATTTGAAGAGAGCTCGTGCCAATATTTCCATCTTTGATCTTGCAAAGATAACAACCTAGTCTGAACTACTTTTCTAAGCCTTCTCACATCCTAGATCATGTAACAAAGATTCCACTTCTCAAAAGTTGTCTGGTAAGTATTTCGGAGCCGAATTTGTAGTTAACGTTGTAACTCTAGATGCTAATAATATTCCCCCCCACTTTTTATAACTTTCGAAAATTTTAATTATAATGTCCATAATTGTTTAGTAGATTCAGGTGTGCCTGTGAATGTAATGCCAATATCTGTTGCTAAGAAAATTAATTTTGAATGAGATAAAACTAATTCACAAATCATTTAGCTAGATAGATCCCTTGTTCAATATATTGGTGAACTTAAGAATGTTATTATCTGATTATCATCTAATCACCTAGTATACCAATGTATAAACATTGTAATTATCGACATCCTTGATGCCTATGGCGTACTCTTGAGTCAATACTAGTCTAGTAAATTATAAGGGTAATTTTCTATAGATTGATCACATTTATGGCTTCCATATATGGGTAGAAACAACCAGAATAGAGTGGAGAGTGATCAATACTTTAATTTCACTATGACACCACTTGAGGGTCATAATGAGCCTATTTAGTTTTCTAATTTAATCTTTGTAAATCATTACTTGTAAATTAATCACGGATGTTATCAAGAACAATTGTCACCTGTCCCACTTGATACACACTTGGAGCTCCTTCCTTGTACTCTGACTAGTGCTAATGAATCTTGTAATATAGATGTACATGGAAATAGTAATAATAGTATAGGAACAAATTTAGTAGCTAATAATATTTGGACTTTATACTTTGATGGTTCAAGAACACATGATGGATCTGGAGTTGGTTGTGTACTCATAGACCCATGCAATAAGAAGCACATTTTGTCATGTCGTTTGGAGTTTGAGTGTACAAATAATATTGCCCAATATGAAGCACTCATGCTTGAACTAAAGAAATCCATCGATCTAAAAGTAGAGATGCTCAAGGTAATTGGTGACTCAGAAGCGGTTACTCAATAGGTACAAAACATTATCCATTTTGTTTCACCAAATATTAAAAACTACCAACAGGAGGTATGACAATTGATTAATTATTTTAAAGATTTTAATATCATTTTTGTTACTAAGCTTAGAAACGTTATAGCATATGCATTAGCTAATGCAACCACTAGAATGTCATCATTGAAAATTGATTTATCTATAGAGATTATATATAAACCATGTGTTCCAGATAAAATCATTAATTTTCATGTTTTCAATAACAAACAACAAATACTGCATTTTATGGCTAATGCAGACATGTTCAATGATGCCGCCATTAAGGAGGATGAGGACGGCGAGGCTTTGTAGGAGGCATCTAATGGAGTGAAATGTAATACTATGCCTAAAGTTGTAGTGTCCATGGAAAAATTATATGATCTTCAAAACCAATTCAGAGGACCAATCAGTACTAATACTTACAGCTTGAAATTTTCATCCGAATAAGTCAATTTGGGAACTCAAGAAGATACGAAGTATGTAAACCTCAGTACATTTATTTCTCCACAAGAATGACAAGCCTTCATTCACCTGTTCAAATAGTACCGTGATGTGTTTGCATGGACCTACAATGATTTGAAGACATACAATACTCGTACCATCCAACATGTCATTCCCATTAAAGAAGGCGTGAAATATTTTCAGCAGAATATAGGAAAGTTCATCAAATGTTGGAACCCCTAATTTAAAAGGAATTGAGAAAGTTGCTAGATGCTCGGATCATTTTCAAATTTATACATTCCAATTGGGTTTTGAATTTGGTCCTAGTAAAAAATAAGTACGATGAGATAAGGTTATGTGTCGACTTTCGTAATCTCAACTGCATGTCAGATAAAAATAATTACCCTGTTTCATCCATGAAAAAGATCCTCTAAGAAGTATCTAGGTATGAGATATTCTTGCTACTACATGGTTTTTCTAGATACAATCAAGTGGCAGTGGTAGAACTAGATCGTCTTAAAACTACCTTTAGGACCAATTGGGGAACATTCACCTTTAAGGATATCTCGTTCAGGCTTAGGAACGTTGCTGCTACATTCCAAAGAGAAAGAAACATCACTTTCTGTGGCCTATTTGGCCAAAGTTTAGTAGTTTATTCAGATGATGTTACTATGTTTTCTAAAATGAGATTAGATCATGTACATTTTCAATTATTAAATCATTATTTGACAATTATTCATAGAGAATATTAAATAAATGTTGATTTATTTAAATATTATTATGGGGTTTTTAAATTTTATTTAGAAATAATTTAATAAAAAATTGTATACTAAATTATTCCCTATGGTGAAAGTGAATTTACTATGGTAAAATTAATCCTACATGGTGTATTTTGATCGATCTAGGAAGAAATTTCTAGGAGATCATTTTTTGGGTGATAACAAGAAGTGAGAGATGATCCTAAGCAGGATATTTCAGTTTGGGAGCAAGAAATAAAGATGTATAATGTTGAACATGTTCCCTAAATTAAATCAACAATTCCATGGTATTCAAACATACAATGATTTTTATATAACAACACCTTTCCCATGCATCTATTGAATAAACAAAAGAGGACAATCTGACTTAAAGCTCCATCTTACTAGCTTGTTCATGGAGTGCTTTTTAGAAAGCACCATAATGGTGTCTTGCTAAGATGCCTTGAGCCTCAAGACATAGAGAAGGTACTAAAATATCTACACTACAGACCAACAAGTGGTCACTATGTGGGTGAAACAACAACACATAAAGTAATGAGGGTTGGTTATTATTGACCCACCTTATTCAAGGATGCTCATGCTTATGCTTGTAAGTGCCCAGATTGTGAGAGATGTGCTAGTCGAGATCATAATTCAACCACCCAATTGCTACCAGTAGTAGTCGAGGAGCCATTCCAATAGTGGGGACTAGATGTTATCAGATAAATCTTCCCACATTCGTTAAAGAAACACCGATACATTTTAACAATGACATATTATTTTACTCATTAGAGAAAAAAAAGTTACTTTAAGACAAGTTAATGACCAGGAAGTCATCCACTTCTTGAAGCAGAACATTATAACCAATTTTGGCATTCCAATGTCTCTTGTCTTTGATAATGCAACTTATTTTTCTTCATTGAAACTTTATGAATTCACATTAGAAAATGGTATCGTGTTAAAGCATGCATCTAACTATTACCCGTAGGGAAATGGTTTAGTTGAATCAACAAAAAAAATATTATCCGTACAATCAAGAAAACTATTTTCTCTGAGCAAAGGAATTGGCACAATTCTTTGAGAAAGGCATTATGGGTTGACCATGTAACTCCTAATATTTCCCTCAAAACCTCCCCATACTTTCTAGTTTATGGTAAATAAGTTATCTTTCCCCCGAACATGTATCTCCTAGCCTTGCAACCATCCCAAGGGTCCCAAGGTAGACCTTTCCTTCTAGTTCAAAGTAGGATAAATACTTTGCTCAAACTTGAGGAAGAAAGGCTCAAAGCAAAAGAAATATTTTTCATCCATCAAAACCTTGTTAAGTGTTGGTTTGACAAGAAATCCATAGTCACTAAGAGTTTCAATGTGGGTGACTTAATATTATAATGGGAAAGATCCCATAAGGAAAGAGGAAAACACACAAAGTTCCAAACTTTTCAGATTGGCCCTTTCACAATCGAAGAGAATCTTGGTCATAATACCTTCATGCTGAAATCCTTAGACGAGAGGAGTGACCCTCTTCCCATAAGTGGTTAAGATTTGAAGCATTATTTCCAATAGCATCTATAAGCTACATTTCATGTATAGTCTTTCCTTTTGTTTCTTTTCTTTTTCGTTGTTGTCGGTCTTTGTGGGTCATGTTAAGTTGGGCCCTGTCTTGTGTTTTATCTTAGTCATTGTAAATAAATAAGGCCTTGTGTGAAAAGTGCATAGCTCAGAAGGACTTTGTGGTGGAATAAAGAGAAACTGTGACAACCACAACGCTTATCTTTCTGTTTATTCTTGTTCTTTGTTTGGGAAGATGCCATAGGTTGAGCTAATTCTAGATGGAAAATATGATACATCGAAGAAGAAAACCTCAAGGGAGCCTATTATATCCACATCTATTATAGTATCCAAACTCGTCAACTTGGTGTAAATATACTTGTTGTGTTACATGCTTATCCAATCCAGTAGAAAAGGGATAATGGGGAAATATAAAGCAAACAAACCAATATCAAAGGTTATGTAAAAATTTCTCTGAATGGGAAACCACCTCTACTCTCAACAAGTCAGGATCCCTCTTTTGAATGTTGAAAATAATAACTGTCGAAGCAAAATCCTATTTAATAAATAAATCAAGTGTGAAAGAAGAGAAAGGCTTCCTACACAGGGAGGTGAAGAAAGGAACATCATCGGGGTACTGTCCAGACCTACTGGAAACGGGGAAACACTAGGGATGAAACTCATACTATAAAAATATTAAACTCGTTGTGCATATTACCATTTCCTGGATTGAAATAATTGTGATATGACACATTTTCATGCATGTATTATGGATGTTTTAAGACTATTCTTCTAATGTTTGTGATTCATGTTGGCTTTCACATGTACTAGAGTAATTGAACTATTTCGATGACTTTGGTGCTAAACTTGTTGGAAATGTTTTGTAATGATTTTAACTATTGTTGCAGCTGTGTCTACTATTTCACTTGATGCTTAATGATACTTTCTTGTTTATATAAGTGTGTCTACACTATATTAGTATTATTACTTATTTTTTATAGGATCACCTTTTCTCCCTCGCAATGAGAGAACCTTGATACATGTAAAATTGAACATTTCACAAGGAATGATCTCTTGCTAATTCAAAAGCACATGTCTACTTCTCTCTTGTGCTAACTGCTTGAGCCAACACATATAGTTAAGTACATGACAAACAGGTTTTATTTCTGGATGGTACTCCTACACCAAATGGTGTGCAGTTTAATTGGGACCTCATATCGGAGAGATCTCCTGTAAGTTGTTGGTATCCACAATCGCTAATAGATACACTATGCATTTTATTTGTCAGACTAGGTTTAGTAAGCTTGTGAGGTGCTCTGTGCAATATACACAATAAAATGTCTCTTACCATTTCCTAATGACCTATACTACAAAAATGAAATCCTAATGTGACACAAAGTTTGAGTGGAAGACATTTCTACAAGATAGCCCCAAAGCATGGCTATGTGGCACCCCGCACATCCAATGTTAATATTTTTAGCTCTGCTTGACTAGTGGAATTAAACTTGGACAATTCTTTGGTACACAAATCCTGTGACAACCACTACAAATATATGTAGCATATGGATTCCATAGGGATCATAACCTCAAACAAAACTAAGAAACAAAATACACACACACACTTACAAGATGAAGTAACAACTATGATATGTTACATTAGAAATGAGGTGGTCAAGCACATAATAATTATGTCATGAAATAAAATGTACATACTACAATAATCAAACATAAAACTACAACATACACTTAATATAAACAAAGGGTGCACATAGTGCCTTCATGATGCAGGAGCATAAACTCACCATTTTTACTGTAGAATTGACCGAGAGGGTTAAAGCTAATTAGTAAGGGAGTTGGCTTTCTAATGTTTGATTTTATTATTTATTTTTATGTATTTTTCCTATGTTTTTATGACAAATGTACAAAATCTGGATTAATGTAATAGGACCTCTTTCAAAGAGAGATCTTGGGAATGGGATAGAGAGAATATTGAGTTAGTTAGATCTTAGATAAGATTCATAGGCCTAAGTTGAGGGGTATAGGTGAGATTATTATGGATCTAGAGAGATTCTAGGATCTAAAACTAAATTAGTTTTAGTCCTCCTTGTACAAATATTTTTATGTAAAATTAGAAGAGTGGAGAGGGGTGAGTGTGAGACAAGTGAGAGGCTTGCAGGAGCCGAGAGAGGCCAAAAGGCCAGAGAGGGCCAAATCATTGTATTTCAGGGCAAGGGCCTTTGTTTATTTCTAATTATGTATATATAAATGTAGAACAATATGTTTTGAGTGCAGTTGAAGTGTCAACTTCTATCACTATTGAATCTTGTTAATGTTTGGATGCATAAATCTAGTTATTTAACAACTACAGGAGTTAAAGCTAAGGAGGGGATCACACATTCTTAAACCTTGCTTTCAAGATTAGATCATTTTTCTACGCACACAGTACAACCGTGAAAGGCTGTTATAATATTAGAGGATTGTGCTATGCACACAATACAACCGAGACGGGTTGTGGGAGGACTTGAGTAGTGCTACAAACACAATGTAAAAGGAATAAGGAGGAGTGTAATCAGAGTACGTAGTGGAAGCATGTTATAGAGCCAAAGGGGGAGTCCAACACAGAGCAGAGAGAAGCTAAGAGGAGAAAGAACAAGAAAGGGCAACACTTAGGAAAATTTAACATTTAGAGGAAATCCTATCAATCGATGGTGTCAGGGAACGAAAACTAATAGAGATGGGAGACAGGATTGGAAACGTCATGCTTATGTGGCATGGTGGACCCCACCCAGAAAGAATAGCATGGAAGGATTGTGTCGACACCTGAGTCTACATGCTTTGGGAAAGAAAGGATTGGGACACATCATCCTAGAGATAACACCTAGAGGGAGAGTGCCAAAGGAAATGTGTTATAAGGAAATGACGACCCAGAGGATGGAGATACTTGAAGGTTGAAAATTTTTACAGAAGGTAGCATCGCTGAGTCAGATCGGAGGAGGTGGAGCCCACCCGACCGATGCCTAACATGGCCAATAGCTTTGAATATCCCAAGACTATACACTCGACTTTCAATGTCGGGACACGACAATCTAAATATCCAACAAGGCGGAGCAGACCCGCATGGAGGGCATAGCCCGATGGGTTTTATAAACATGTTTTGTTATTGCGCAAATCTACAAGGAGCAGGCTAGCATGGCAGAGTGAACCCCACCGAGAAGGCATACCCTAGCAGGCCTCATCGATATTCGTTTATATGACATAGAGCTCTTGGAGCTGAGCTTACTTGGCATCGAATACGCATCAATTGAGGAGAAGCCACTGTATATTGGGAGTAACAATGTAAACATTGAAATGGGAACCGATACGATTACCTGTTTCTTTTAGGTAGCAAAAAAATCAACTGATATATATATATATATATATATATATATATATATATATATATATATATAGATATATATATATATATATATATATATATATATATATATATATATATATATATATATATATATATATATATATATATATATATATATATATATATATATATATATATATATATATATATATATATATATATATATATATATTAGCATAGTTTTTGACATTTCAATTTTCTTATGTACATTATTTTTAAAATGTTAGTGATTTTCATGTTGATTTTAAGTGTTGATGCAACATCAAGCCCTTTTTTTTAGAAGACTTATTTTTTGACTTTAAATTTTCGAATGTATTAAATGTGAATAATTATTTTCTAAATTTAACAATTTTTGAAGTAGTCATCTTCTTCATATTTTTTTGTTTTTCTTTTCAATTTTTTTTTTTTGTAGTGAGATCTTTATTTTTTTGCAAAGTTAAAAAAAGGTCGATATTTTAAAGTTTTGATCTTCTATATATTTATATATAGTTAATTAATATTTGAATGCACATCAAATTGTCTCTAAAAAAACAATAATTTTTAACATTTGACATAGAAATACACATTTCGAATACAAATATAACAAAAAAATTACATAGTTTGAGACTTTTTTGCTAAAAATGACATGTCAAATAAACATTTTTTATAGGGAAAATTTAACAAAAAATGTTTAAATAATAGCATTTTTTTATGAATTTCATGTCAAAAAATAATAATAATCACATTTTTCTTCAAAAAATAATGATTCACATAAAAATTAAAGCGAAAATCACATAATACAAATATTGAACATATAAAAACAATAACTGAATACTCATTCTTCTCATAAAATGTCAAAATCAAACATTACAAGTATAAATAATTAATAGTTACAAAAAATGAGCTTGATTTCCAAACATAACTTAAAGTTAATAAATAATATCACGTAATCCATACTCTTCATCTTCTAGAGTTTCATCATTTTCTTCTTCCATAATATTTTCTTCTTCAGTTTGCTCATTTTCCTCTTTTGAAGGATCTTTGATGTCTAAGAATCTCCTAGTGTATGCCTTTCTAATCATTCCATATAATGGTGGTTGAGGTTCCTTTTCCTCTTTTTCCACACTTGATTCATTAAAATCCTCTTTACTCAAACCAACTTCTTGTATTGCATCTGGAAGAAATTGAAGAGCATTAATTCTTTGTTGAATAAATTTGCACTTTACTGGGTCTTTTTCAATGGTAATGCAATTTATTCCTTTTTGTAGGCAACATGCTAGTGTTGTACCTAATCATCAAGCACAAAATAAATAATGAAGTAAATTAGTATAATCACATAAAAATTAAAAAAGAAGATATTGAAATTCAATTTTATATAATAAAACTTACCTGTGCCTAAGAATAAATCCAAAACCCAATCTCCTTCATTTGAACATAAATCTATATGATAGTTAATCAATGATTGTGGTTCTTGATAAATGTTAACTATATCTCCTTTTTCTTCTTTACCTTCATATTTTAGTTTTTTTACAATAGCATCATCAACCAGTCCTTGGCTATGACTCTTTCCATTTACCTGATTAAGAAGAATAGGCTTATAGCTATCATCTTGTGTCCAACTTTCAACATGGATGAACTCATAATCACTTATAATTGGTTGATCTTTGTGGTTAATAAGATTTCACTTTTGCTTGTAACATGAAATAATAGAAGTTCAATTAACATGTACATAAATGATTTTTTTAACATTAATCAAACATATAATTTCAACGGCTTACCATGTAAGCTACATCCTTGAGTTTTCTTTTCCCTTGAAGCTTGTCAATAACATTGCAAATTTTGTGTTTCAATGAAATGCCACAAATCTCCATAATGGTGATGTTGAGACTTATACAAATCCCACAACCACTTTACTAAGAGCTTGATAAGTATAAGGGTCACTGTCATACTCAATGTTTGGGATATTGAAACCATGAGGAATATCTGAAATAACTAGGGACTAATCCCTTTTAGGTATGAGTTTTTCAATGTCTTCACAATCACCTTGTATTATTTTATATTACATAGTCTCGAGCCCATTCCAAATGAAATGAGTAATACTAGGATCAAGTTCAACATTACTGAGACATTGCTCTCTCAATGTTTCCATCTTAAGTTTTTCAATAAAGATTTTGAAACTATCTGGTGCTCCACTTGCATCCTTCTTCATCTTTAATGAAACAAACAAATATATGTATAAGTTATAAAATAAAAAAAATATACACATGGATAAAAAATGAATGTGTAAATCAACATACATTTTTAAATGTAAGATAAAAATCGTTTAGTGTTTATGTAGAACTTGAATCTGGGTAGTTGCATACAAAATCATCCCAACTATCTTCATTCAACAATTTAACCATTTTTTCTTTTACTCTCATGTAAACCTTGTGACTGAATAAATAAATTGAAAAAAAATAATATAATGATGCGTATAACAAATAATACCAACAAAAACATGTTATACTGAAAAGAAACTTATAATCTAGAAATAAGTAAAAATAATTCAACTAACTTACTTTTGAAATTCCTCCCACACTTTGTCCAATGATAATTCCCCTGGCTTTACATGAGATAATATTATTTTGACAAGTTTTTCATCCTTCATTCCTTGCAATGATCTCCAGGGTGTGATAGTCATATCTTATGGAAGGAGCTTCATTTAAGGACCTGATTTACTATTGCTACATATCAATGGTTTAGACTTTTTGACCTTCTGGTTTTTAATGCAAATGTTCTCCCACATGTTAAAAATCTGATTCATCAATTCCCATATCTCTCAAGTTCTAAATGACAACTGGAAAATGTTATCCATACCTCTGAATATATCAGAACTTAATTTTCCACATTTTGAATTGATTTTTTTCACAATTTGATAACCTATTTCCATACAACATTCCTTCTGAAAGGATAGACTAACCTTTTTCTTATCCCCACACATTTTTCTTCAAATTCATTATGAATAAATCTAACCCTTTGATGAAATTCATAGACATCCTATACTCATTATCTGTATTATGATCCCATAGTAATAACTTTTCTTCTATATTTGTTAAGCCAACATAAATGATACATTTATTGTTTCAAAATGCGGGTTATTGGGATATTCCTCCATCAATTTCCTTTGAGCTTCTACAGAATGGTTCCCCCCAAGTACATAATATTTGTATTGAAAACATTTTGACTGATCAAATGTTTCTTTGTTGCGAACTTGAATTGGATCAACAAGAAGCACATGATCAACCACATGAGCATATGTATTGTACATCATCAATGTCTTCAAGTTGTGAACATGTAGATGGTGTGGCTTTCTAATTTGATATTTAAATTTTCCTTCATTTGGGTTATAAATTTGGCTAACATTAAGTTGAAATGTACGACCACCCTCAATTATTTTTATCTTCGTCAACTGATGTCGAATGGCATTTTTTTTGTTTTAATAATGGCATCCTATAAATTAGCTCCTGGTGTAATGATTTCCCTGCTTTCTTTTGAGTTTTCATTAGGATCTTCACTGCTGGCCATGATTTTTTGAGAACAATCAACTTTTACATTCTTTGTTCTCTCAGTTATCATAGTTTCTTCTACATAAGAAATCTCCTCATCATCAACTATAAGGGATACATTCTTGAGAATTTTTTCTTTTGGTATTTTATGTCTCTTCTCCTTTCTAACATCAGTTCTAATCTCATCCTCAATAATGGAAACATATTCTTCATTTTCAACTTTAGTTTCAACTTCCTCATGTTCAAAAGTAGCATGTCTAGCTTTGCTAGATTTATCCACTATAGGCATTCTTTGTTGATCTCTTGGATGTAGTATTGTAGCATCATGAAGTACTTTTTTTTGCTTTTTTGTCATATCTTCTTCTGACCTTGAGTAGAAACTATCGGCAACATTCATAATATCTCGCTCTATAAAAAAAATTTCTCCCAACATAATTGAAGGTCTTGTCAATAGAATTTTTTCAAACAAAATATCATATCTCAATAAAAACTAAGTTATAAAAAATATAATGATGAAGTTACAATAATGCAAAACACATAAATATGAATAACAATACTTACGATATCTTGCACAATGTCATTTATGATTTGTTTACACATCCTTGTAGAATCATCTATCGTATCATACATCGACAATGCAAACTGATATCTAATTTTGTCATGTGACTTGGGTGGTTTTGTAAGCACATAAAGAACTTCAGTATCCAATATAAAACATATGTCTAGTACTTTTCCTAGCACCTCATAACTTCCACCATTGTAAATTATACCAACAAATAGATATATCTACAGATCTTGTTCACCGTCTCTATCTTTCACAGACCATGCAAATTTTGTATGCTTCACTTCTTGTGATTTCTTCTAGTAAGGAACCAACTTCTTATCCTTTGAGGAGACACTTGATAGATTTTTAGTTATTAGCTCAGGTCGAGTTCGTTCAACAACATTTTATGAGGATCCACCCCCAACTTTAGCTATCTTTGGTCTAGAAAGATTCACAAAAACCTTCCTTGATGCCATTTTCCTACACACACACACACAAACATACATATATATATTAGTAAATTATAGAAAAACCAATATCTTAAGTAAACAAACAAAACAAAACAAAATTTAAAAATGAAGAAAGACCAAAAACATGCACATCGATGTCCAAGAAAAGTGGGTTGTTAAGTTCATCCAGGGTACACCGATGGCCGAGCATGCCCGCCCGGGGAAAAGTGGCCCCTTGGCAGGCCAAGGTGCCGATTTTGACAATCAATCCCATGGCCTGCCAGGGGGTGGTTCCGGGAATCATCCCCTGGAAAGCTAGGGGGACGATTCTGAGAATCGACCACTTGGCAGGCTGGGGGGCACTTTTCCCCAGGTGGGCATGCCCAAGGGCGGGCACTTCTGTCCACAGGCACAGGCGCAGTAGGCATGTTGTGCCTGTGACTGTGTGCGGGCATGTCCATTCGTGGGCATGCTCACTTGTGACACAACGGTCATGCCTAGAAATCCCACCGTGTCATAGGAGGGCATGCCCACCGGTCACAGAGAAGCCCCTTGCCTGCTAGGGGGCCGTTGACAAGCCTAAACCATGTGATTTTTTTTAATTTTTTTTTCTTTTTAAAAGGAATATATATTTTGTTAACTAAATGTTAATTTTACTTTTTAATAGATTTGGTTTTTTGTCTGGTATCCTGCATGAACATAACAACCCAGCTGACACATAACTACTAGTAAACCTATGGGGGTTTAAGACCTGCACTCAGTGGGATTTGAACTAAAATCTACCTAGTTTCAAAAAATTTCTATATTTTGAATTAATAAATTGAGTTTCTCTCCAAGACAAATAAAATAAAATAAAAAAATATTTGTCGGCATATAACAAACTATTTTCCCAAAATTTCTCACTGAATGATCGAAGTAAAATGGAAACTAACCTTTGAAATGTGATAATCTCCCATTTAATGTGTTGTCAATGACATTGTAGTTGCTCCACAAAATCACTCCAATATTTTTAACGAAACCTCGAGAAGTCTTGATGTGTTGTGAAGAATAGTGATAATGATATTTATTATATAGCAGAAATTATGGAATTGTTTTATTGCTTCTTGAATGTGGTATATATATATATATATATATATATATATATATATATATATATATATATATATATATAAACTTAATATATAGTTAGTATTATGATGATACAATAATTTTTGTTACATGTGGGATAAAAGATATAATAAAATTTTAAAAAGAAATTCAATTGTCTAGTAAATTATATATAGTTTAAGTAAAAGATTTAGTTTAATTTTGAAGTAATGTATTAAACGATTTTTTTTGGAAAATTTGAATGGAAATTAGATTGAAAACTTTCAATAAATTGTAAACGCAAATTTTGGAGGGAAATACTTCAAACGAAATTTATGGAGGGAAAATTTTCTGCAAAATTTTATGGAGGGAAACTTTCGAGGGAAATTTTCTTTGTTTAAGATATATATTATCATTAGGAGAGAGTACATTTGTATCATTCAACCTCTTCTATTTGAAAGCCATGGATTCTTTTGATAGTGAAGTTTCGCTTTGTGAAGCATCAACATCTTCATCACATAACAACTCTATTCATATTGATAAATATAACAAAAATTCTTTCACTATGACTAGAGAGTCAAATCTTCCACTTAGTCCTAATCCTATGGACTATGAGAACAACATTGACGAAGGGTAGGATGAAGAATTTCAAATAAATAGAGAGTCACATTTTCCATTTATTCCTAATCCTATGGACTATGAGAGCAACAGTGATGAAGGCTAGGATGAATAATTTCCAATAAATCGAGAGTCACATTTTCCACTTATTACTAATCCTAAGGACTATGAGAGCAATAGTGACAAAGGGTAGGATGAATAATTTCCATTAAATAGAGAGTCACATTATCCACTTAGTCCTAATCCTAAGAACTATGAGAACAACAATAACAAAGGGCAGGATGAAGAATTTTTAGTAAATAGAGAGTCACATTTTCCACTTACTCCTAGTCCTAAGGACTATGAGTGAAATAGTGAAGAAGGGAAGGATGAATAATTTCCAGTAAATAAAGAGTCTCATTCTCTGCGTAGTCCTAATCCTAGGGACTATGAGAGTAGCACTGACAAAGCACATGATGAAGAATATTCAGTAAATAGAGAGTCAACTTTTCTATTTAGTCCTAATTCTAAGGAATATGAGGGTATCACTAGCCATGGGCAAGATGAATATGATGAAGAATATCCTCCAAGTTATTATTTCAAAAGCACAGATGATGGTAGAGAAAACTAACCTGCAACTGAGGATGGTAATGAATATTTTTCAAACAATGATGGTGATGAATTTCCTAACTATGTTCAAAATTATCATAGTGAGGATAATGTTCCTCCTAATGATGATGAAAATGTTTAAACAGATGGTGATGATTCAATGATGGAGACATTTACAGCAAATATTGTATCGAGGAGTAGAAGTAGACCTTTTTGTATCAATCCAGGATGTTGTAGTTATGCATGGGGTAGAGCAGAATATCTCACAAGAAGAAGTTCTATCAGCGATCTCATTTCAAGTGAATGTTGTCAAAAGGATTGCATGAAACATATGGATTTCAAGTTTGCATTGGAGAAAAGGAAGAGATATTTGTCAATGAATAAAAGCATGCAAAATTTATATTTAGTGGGGTGCATGAAATCTACATTGTTAGGTTATGATTACCATATTTTGTCTTTATTTATCTGTGGAAAGGTGTTCAAATTTTTTCATTCAATTGGTAATTTTCGTCTCTGAAGTGTCCAAGAAAATTTGGAAAAAGATCCTAGATTTTATTCAAAAGTATGTCATAAACGAGAGTTTGGGCCATTATCAAATACTGCAGTGTCATGGATGAAAGACTTATTTTCAAATCATGGAGAGTGTATTCCAAATAGAGACACAATACATATTCCAAATAATTTCTCAAGACACGAAATCTACGACTTATACAAAGAATGTGCAGAAGGTGTTGAAGGAAATTGCCGGTTTATTACATATCAATGTTTTTTGAAGATATGGAAGAAATAATTCAATAATCTATGTATCCCTAAGAAGACAAGGATGGAGGTTTGTAGTGCATGTGCTTCTCTTAAATAAGAAAGGGATAAATGTCAAGGGGTAGAAAGTGGTAAGCATTCATAACATTACTTTTTAAAATTGTATAGTCATCAACTATGAAAACGTATTTATTAATAGCTTTTTTTATGTTATGTGTAGATTCCATTGTCAAAGCAATTCAAGAGCATTGTGGACAACAAACAAGTGAAAGGAAAGAGTTGTACAAGCATAGAAATAAGTGTTATGATAATCCAAATAAATATTTGGGTTTGATAATTGATGGTATGGACCAGAAGAAAACACTTCTACCACATTTTGTTCACACACCCAAAAAATTATAGGGGGAGAATTTTATTCCGTTTCACTTGGTCGGTTGTATGGTCTTAAATGGGAAAATGTTGCGAAGGGTTTACTTCACATCTCCAAATATTCATAATGATGAAAATATGACAATAACCATAATTCATGATGTGCTTTCTCATTGATTTGGTAATCTTCCTAAATTTTTGTATCTACAATTGGATAACACGTGTTGTGAAAATAAAAATCAGATTGTTTTTGGATATCTAAACATACTTGTTGAATTGAGAAATTTTCAGAAGGTAAAGGTTGGTTTCCTTCTTGTTGGGAATACTCATGACCATATTAATCATATGGTCAATCAATTTTCAGTCACATTGAGGAGGAAATATGTTGGGAGCTTGCCATAATTAATTGAATGTATTCAGAAATCATACATGCCAGAGACTATCTTTCATGTGTTGGATGAAACTATTGACATGCGAACGTTTATTCTGGGATCACATGGTGAGAAGAAATGCATTGAACAACTTAATGACATTAGCTTCCAACGTCAATTTAGTATCAAAAAAATTGATGGGAAAACACTAATATGGGGCAAGAAGTATTCAACTACTGTAGGATGGGCGTCGTCATCAGGTTTGGCATTTTTGAAGTTCATTGTAGATCATCCAATAATTGCGTCAAATATATTGATATTACAATCAGTTTATGAAGTTCATAGTGCACGCAGGAAGAAGAGAGATATAAATTATTCTGATTGCCTGGAAGAAATTAAAAAATGTATTAGATATACATATGAGTACTTTGATATTGCTTATTTAGTTTTGTGGGAGTCTTTTTTCAATAATCAAAGTGATATCCTTTTAAGATCAACAAATGAAGATATACTTTTGAAGACTCCATTTATTTGGCCACAAAATGTGTCAAATGAACATGAGGAAAGAAACATTGTTGAACAACAACAATCTCAAGGTATTATTAATTCTTCATAGGTAGAGGAAAGAGAAATGTATATTGGTTCCAAAAGACCTTGTGCACAATGTGAAGCCATGGAAGATGTTTACAGGGGTTCAATATAGGATATTAAGGTGGGTCACATGATAGTACTATTAGCATATGGAGATGCCAATGGCTATCCATTCTAGGCTGCCAAGGTTATAAAGGTCATTACAGAAAATGAAGATGTTGCAGGTGTTGAAGTACATTGGTATGCCACAAATAAAGACCGATTCAATCGTGTGTACAAGCCATAGATGGTAGTTGATACAAAAATTTGCGGAAAGAAAAAAATTAAGGGTACAAATATAAATCGTCACTGCACAGGCCTCTTAAAATTGGAGGATGTTGACATATTTGTTTCTGACTTCAATTTAACAAAGAGAGGAACTATTCGCTTTAGGAAGATAGAGATTCTGAAGAGGTTTCTACTAGAAGAAACAATGTTTAGATGGGAGTTTTCTTAATCCAGTGATAGATCTAGAAGACTTTTGAAACCTGAAGTGGTGGGAATGCAAGTTGACTCAAATGGGGCACTAATTGATGAACGAGAAGAATATGGAACATCTTCATCTGCATCCATTCATTCATCTGAAGATGTGAATTTTGATGGTGTGCAAAAATATATGAGTGATTTTGAATAATTGTCTAAGACAATTTATATAAATTATTTTTGCATGGTATCTAGAAATATAAATAATAATTTCCATATGATGTTACATGAAGTTATGAGTAATTTTTATGTTTGTTGGATTATATGTTTTAATTATGATGAATTTATTTGTTTAGAATATACACAATGCAACAATAGCTTAAAGAAATAGTTTATGTTTCATTCAATCTTCAAGTATTGATATTTTTATTAATTTAGTCATGTAATTTGTTCAAAATGTCATGATTGAAATATGTTGAAAACTTAAAGTTTTTTAATTCTATTGTTGAAAAATTGTCATTTTTTTTTTATCTTTAATGTTACGGTTGAAAACAATTAGCATTTTAGAAATACTTAGTGTCATGTTATTGTATGTTTAATGACATGGATGAAATTTTTTGGAATTTTAATGTGTTTCAGATCCCATTATTTATCTTTAATGCCATTAATAAAAAATGTTGAAATTATACCTGGGAAAGAAAAAGTGTTATTCTACCAACAACATTAGTGTATTTTTATTTATTTATTTTGCACAAAAAAATGTTTTTACTGTCGTTCTTTGAAAATGTTTAAAATTAACCATAAAAAAATAAAATATCGTTCAAGAATACACACTTTTCATTTTTGGGTTGTTTTTCATGTTTTTTTTGGTTTTTTGGCTAGAGTTCTCGTTTTGAGTTTATTGTTCTTGTTTCAAAGTTTACATTATTGAGTATAGAGGCCAAGTGAAAAGGGATTGAAGCAGAGAAGGATAGTGTCGCTTACAACCAATCCCAAGATTTAGATGGACCGTGGAGGTCTTACTACAAAACCTAGAGTTTAAGGGAAGTCTTGGCCATACTTGTGTAGAGTTAGCCTATCCCATCAATTCCTCCCATTGTAACTTCAGATATAAATAGATTATGCAAGCTTGAAGGAAATGCCTATTTAGAAAGAGTAACTAGGCACGTTGGGAATCAGAAAGCTCACATTTGAGCTTGCATCCAGTGGTATCAGAGCTGGAAAGCTCATTAGCTTAACAGCTCTTAGTGAAGGATATAGGAAATTTTGGAGGAAACAAGTCAACCCAGTCACAAAAATAACAATACAAGAACTATGGAACATAGTGTTGTAGTAGAATCAGATCAGGAAGAAGTGTGTTCTAAGCAAAAAGGAACAAGAAGACTATAATAACAGTGATGAAAGTTCAATGGATATTTAGATAATGGAGTGATGAGGTAAGTGGATTTTTTTTTTACAATAATATGTTGTGATTGAGAGTTGATGATCATATGGAAGTGTTGAGGAAAGCATTGGAAATTTTGGAGAAGATGGTGTAATAGAATGTCCTGAGTCAAGGATATTGGAGGGTTTCAATAGTGGAGAAGTGGACCAAAAGGAGACTTTGGATATGAGATCTTGGCATAGATATTATACAGTGTATGTAATGGTTTTTTTGAAGTATGTTTACAAGAGTGACAACCATATAGAAAGGAGATGTATTCATTGTAGCAGGAAAGCTATAATGGAAAATAAAGAGATAGCAACAAGGAAATCAAGAAAGAATGGTGATAGAACCCAATGGAAGAAAATGGGATTGCTGAGAGAAGGATAACAAAGTTCTCAAAGGAATAAAGGTGAGCATATGAAGTGAAAAAGTTAGACAACTTGAAAGTTGAGTAGGGGTACTCCAAAACAAAATAAAAATAAAAAGATTCTACTGTAGGGAACCTAGGAAGTAGGGAAAATTCCAATAGGTGATGTTCGGTAGAAGTTTTCACAGAACATTCCACAGTGGGTGTGGGTAGAATTGTCCAGAGGAAGAGAAGAAATTAAGAGGAGAGCTTGGTTTTGGTAGCAAGCAGTGGTCTTCTTACAGAGACAGGAAGAAAGGCTTCTAACATATCACAGGTGGACAAGGAAAGTTAACAAAAGGAAGAGATGAAAATGGCCATGGATAGTCATATACAAGGTTCAATATGAAGTCACAATGAGAGGGAAGAACATTCCAAAGTAGTAGGCATGAAGAATAAAATTAGTGGAGAAGAGAGAAAGAGATAATTGGCTGACTTAAGGACATATTTGGATATGATGAAGTAAGAAATTGTAGACTGGGGATGTTATGTTTGGAGAATGGGGAAGAAGGAAGTAATATGGTCTTCTTTGCAGAGGAGTTGAAACAGAGAAAGTATTACAAGCTAAAAGAGGAACTCAACACAACTGAGTTTACAAGGAAGAATGTATTCCTCTGGCATAGAAGAAGCCAGAGATATTGAAGAAGAATTTTTAGACAGTCTACAGAAAGGAGGAGAGGCAATTGAAGCATTGGAGGAGAAAGAGACCCATGTCTTTGAATCTAACTTTTTATGTGAGTTTGCAGGTTTGACAGATCGTGATCAATATTTAACTGATATATTTATGCAGGATGATAAATAAATGCAACTTCTTGAGGAGATAACTAACATAAAAGTGTTTTGTGAGCATATGTTTAACCCCTTTAAAGAGGTCAAAGTTAATAAGGAAGTTGTTATGCCAGAGGAAATTAAGGGAATATCATCCTTAATTTTTGACTTAGAGAAGAATGAAGTAACATTATTTCAGGAATACGGTGCAGATGTGAAAGATGAAATAACTTTCAAGGAGGAAGCAACAAATGGAGGAAAGGAATTATTCCAGGAAGATATGCTTGAGAAGATTTCAGTTGGAAGTTTCATGCTTGAGGAAGCAGACACAAGTGAAGATGAGAAAGGATGGTTGGCAAGGGATCTAAGCATGGAGAACATGGAGACAACTCAAAGTGATTTTGAATTGTTTGAAGAATTATATTTCTTGGAGAAGAGGATGCTCAAAAGGACTGAATCTGAGCTAAATACAGAGGTAGAGATGGAGTGCATTTGTGCACCAAAAGAGGGACCCATCCTTGGAGAGGATGGTAGTGATGAAGTGGAAGAGGAGGAACAATCATTGAAGACTATTGTGTAAGTTGAAAATAGGCCAAAACATCCTGAGAATGATGAATGTATGGATGTAGACACCAAGAAGAAAATTGAAGAAGCAGAGGAAGAGTTAATGGTAGCATGAAGGAAGGGATTTTGTTAGCCACAAAAGAGACCTCAAGGTCTCATGCTTTTAAAACTGACACTTGTTTTGTGAATGCAGGTAATTGAGATTTGCAGGAACCATTGGAGAAATCCATGCAAAATGGAAAAATCATGGACATTGCATCTAAGTTGAAGTTTTTTGAGGATTGGTTGGAGCATCCAAGGACCAATGGTTGAACAATGAGATGGAAAAGGACTACAACAGTACAGGAGAAGACAAGGAGGACGCTTAAATAGAGAAAATGTAGCAGAAAAGAGAAAATAATGATGGTGTAGTCCATAAAAAAATGCAGACCAAGAGAGAAACCATTCTAGACAATTGGAAACTAGATGATATAAAAGAGGAGAAAAACACAATCCAGCAAGGAAATAAGGATTGTTGGTAGCTAGGATACAAGTTAGATCGAGAAATTGAGAAAATCATAAAGATGATGGTTAAAGTATCTCAAAAGATACCTCTTACAGGAAGGAAGAAAAATGGTACGGGCTTGTTGATGAAGACATAGCGAGCGTACATCAACATAGAGAAGGGAGAGCTACAACGTAAAGTTTGGAAACCAAGAATAAGGAAGAAGAAAACAAAGAAACAAAAAAATGATAATGAGAAGGATCTACTATAGAACAAAATTTGGGATCCACAAAAGATTTACTTCACCAACACGTGGTCAAGAGACCATGAATCTTTTTAACCATGGGAGTGTGACGCAAAAGCATCAACTCACCATTTTTATTATATAATTGACTGGGAGGGTCAAAGCTATTTAGTAAGGGAGTTGGTTCCCTAATATTTGATTTTATTATTTACTTTTATGTATTTTTCCTATGTTTTTATGACAAATATACAAAATATGGATTAACGTGATAGGGCCTCTCTCAAAGATAAATCTAGGGAATGGGATATATATAATATTTAGCTAGTTAGATCTTAGATAATATTCATAAGCCTAAGCTGAGGGGTCTAGGTGATATTATTATGGATCTAGAGAGATTCTAGGATCTAAAACTATATTAGTTTTAGTCCTCCTTGTACAAATATTTGTATGTAACATTAGAAGAGTGGAGAGGGATGAGTGTGAGATAAGAAAGAGGCTTGTAGGAGCTGAGAGAGGCCAAAAGGCCATAGAGAGCCAAATCATTGTATTATATGCCAAATTCCTTTGCTTCTTTCTAATTATGTATATATAAATGCAGAACACTCAGTTTCAAGTGTAGTTGAAGTGTTAGCTTCTGTCACTATTTGTTAGGTCCCCTATAATACTAGTGTATTCCCTTATTATTATTGTCATTGTAACCCGTTATTGTTATTTTTGTGCCCATGTTGTCCCCATATTGTTATTATTGTGCCCATATAAGCCCACTATTGCTATTGTTGTGCCCTCACATTATTATTGTTATGTCGAATTTGACTATATTGTGACCCCTTAGACTCCTATATATAGAAAGGAGGTATTTTCATTTGTATCATCCAAGAATTGTTCATTTTTGTAATGTAAAGGAGGTTTCTCCCTCAAAGACGTTGATTTTGAAGTTGTTTCTCCATATTTTCTTCTATGTTGTGAGTTGGTTTCATAAAAATTGGTATCAGAGCTTCGGATTCTAGGGTTTCACTGCTTTAAACAAGTCATCATGGAATTTTTTCTATAACGCTTTTTATACGATGTTTCAAAAGCTAAAATTAACATCCATTTGAGCCAAAATATGGATGAACATCTGGTCCGAATTTTAGATATTTTCTCACTATATTTTCGGAGATATGATCCAAGGAATTTAGGGTTTTTGCAGGCTCCCAAATTATATCTCAAACAGGTGACGTGGGGAAAATCATCGTAACTTTCTCTCTAAGTATCATATTTAAATTTTGTAAAAAGGTAGAGAAAGATGACAGACTTTAGTCTGTTGTGTATCAGTTTCAGGTCCAAAGGTAAAAAACGTGACACATGGAACTTCGTACAATTTCACTCTACTGAACCAGTCTATAATCAGGGCATCGTGGGAGATTTGGAATAATGCCTTCTTAGAGAATCAAATACTGATCCTACTTGTGGGATTGGAATGACGACTCAAAACGATACCCCAGGATAAAATTGTAGACCTTGGAGATCTGCAATTATAGAGATACAACTAATTCAATATCAAACTCTTATAGAACCAGAAAAGGTGTGTAGTCATTTTAAAAATTTTCATAAGTTTGGTTTGAAAAATTAGTTTGAAGGAATTAAAAGGACATAGTGAAGCATATTTATCATGAATTGATTCCCCAAAGAAAGAAAATGGAAACACCTAGTAAGAAACCTAAAATCTCTAGCATGACTCATGAAGAAGAGGAAGAAATGCGACATGATATATCGAAATTACGAGACCAAGTGCAACAAATTTCACTCTCACAAAATGTGGAAGCTAAGATGAATGGCGTAGAATCTAAGATAGATGGCATGGAAGCTAAGATGGATGAAATAGAAGAAAAAATTAAAGGTAACATGGAAGATTTGAAGATAGATTTGACAAAGTTGCTACAAGAAATGCTTACTAATGGAGAAAGGGTAGTAAAGGAAACTCATGATGAGAACAAAATAAATGCTAATCATGATTTCATAGACTCTAACATCGGATTGAAGACCCACCATGTTCTAAAGGTCTATATGAAGAAGTTTTATGGCAAGGATCCTGTAACATGGATACTACAGATGGAGCAATATTTTGGTCTCTATCATGTGCAAAACACACAAAAGGTACACATTGCAACTTTATATTTGGAACCCAATTAGTTTGTATGGTATCGATGGCTTTTCTCTTGTAAATAAATTGTCACTTGGGCAATTTTTAAGGAAGAAATGGTAGCACATTATGAGGATACAAAAAGCGACACCTATTTTAGCCAATTGATAAATCTCAAACAAAATGTTCAATGGTGGAACACATTGAGGACCTCAAAAAATTGAATATAAGGGTAATATATATTACAGAGGAGAATAGGATTAATGTGTTCATAGGGACATTAAAGGATAACATCCAACATGAGGTTCGCATTTGGGAACCTAATTCATTAGAGAAGGCATTTAGGTTGGCAAGAAAAATTGAAAGAAAAATTATGGAAACAAGGAAGCCTACAATTCACAACTATAAAGATGGAAGTGTTGTTGCCCCTAGCCTTCCACAACCTACAAGGCTGACACTAGAAAAATTGGAAGAAAAAAGAGAAAAAGGTCTTTGTTAGAGTTGTGATAGAAATGCACTAAAGGTCATAAGAGTGATGAGAATAAATTATTCTACATAGATTGTGAAGAGGAAGAAGAAAAGGAACAAGAAACATCAAAAGAATAGGATACACACCAAAACAAAGCCTAGAGAAAGAAGAAATGAATTCGACCATATCTTGTAATGCATTGGCTAAAATAACCACTCATCAAACTATCAAGATAGAAGGACATATCAAGAAGAAAATGGTAATAGTGTTGATTGATTCGAGTAGTACCTATAATTTTATTCGTTGTAAGATAGCGCAGGAATTGAATTGCTTCCTATATCCAACAGCAAAGTGTCAAGTGATGGTCACAAATCGAAGAACCATAAATTTCTTTGGAAAGTGCCATAATATCAAGCTATCCATGGGAGAATATGTGTTGAATAGTCCAATTATTTCCATTCCAATGGGTGGTGTTGATGTTGTACTAGGAGTCCAATGGCTACAATCTTTGGGTAGGATGTATTTTAATTTTCAAGAAATTTTCTTGAATTTTTTCAGAAGGAAAGGAAGCTGAATTAAGGGGTATCGCAAGGAAACCTGGAAAGATAATCAGCTCTAACGATGTGACAAAGCTTCTAAAGAAAGAACAATGTCGAGTAATTGCACAATTATGTTCGCTAGAGGTTCCCACGTCAAAATCATCTATTTCTCTAGATCTCCAAAAAGCATTGGACAATAATTTGAAGGTATTTGAGACTCCCAAAGGCCTCCCACCTATTCATGATCATGATCATGCTATTCATTTTATTCCAGGAATTCTTCCTCCAAACATCAGGCCTTACAGATATCCCTATGCCCAAAAGAGCGAAACTGAAGATATGGTTACAGAAATGCTAGAGGTTGGTATAATTCAACCTCGTCAAAGTTGTTTCTCTGCTCCAGTAGTATTGGTGCATGAGAAGGATGGATCATGGCGCATGTGTCTAGATTATAGTGTTATAGACATTTTTGTGCCTCGCAGCATGGAGCATGAAATGTCAATAATTACAGGGATCCTCAGTCCCTAAACATGTTGTTCTTACCCCTAGAGGAACAAGGTCAGCAAACCACAGCACTTCCTATCAGTTCTCCACCTGAAAACACTCAAAAACAGGCTATTTTTGGATCATGTCAGCTGCTCCACTGAGCATCTGCGCTGAATGTCAACTGCTCCTCCTTGTACCTGCGCTGAAAGTCAAAACCAATGAAGGCCACCTGCGCTGAGCGAGAAAGGACAAGTGGCACAGTGAGTCATTGCTTTGGAATCTTCCAAAAATGACACTTGGATCAGGTATTTCGCCTTGTGATGAGTCAGAGGCTTTGTTTCTCCAAGTGGAAGCAAGGTTCACCAAGTGGACTCAAGAACTGAAGATCAACTAAAGATTAACTGAAGAGAGAGAGGACACAAGGCAGCTACACATCAGTTGCAAGCTGACTCATCCTTTCTCAATTCATCTATATATTGAGCTCTCTCCTATGAGCTCTGGAGGCTGGAATTTTGTGCAAAGCAAGGAAGTGCTGTTGGTTTACAGTTAGAGGTATTGGGTGATTGCTTTTATAGAGGAGAAGAGGAGATTTCTTGCTGCTGGGGAGGTGCTGCTGGATTGGAGCCATTTATGGTTGTAACCTTCTCAGAACCTTTTTCTTCTATCAATAAAGCTTTTGATGTTCTCCTATATACTTGTATTGCAATGATGTATTGTTTTTATCTGTATATTTGATCCATTCTAATCCATGCATAAGTTATGAGTACATGTCTCTTGTAGTTTCCCTCTCTTGTTTTTGCAGGATCTTTGTGTAGCTGGGCCGGAAAAGGGAGCAAGGAGCTGGGAACAAGAGGCAAAGAGAGAAGACAGGATCGACAAAAGCGAAAGACATCGGTTGGTCAATCTTTTCTTCCTTCTCTGTACTTTCATAAAGGAAAAATATCAAAGCTTTACTTTCAGTTGTTGCTAAGGAACTATCACCCTTAGAGTAGGGATAGGGTCATTCCGAGTCGGATACTTTTCCCCACAACAAACTGGCGACTCCACTGGGGAGCTAGTATCTTGTTGGTTTATTTTGTTTCTTGCTATTCATCTCATAAACAAGGAGAGCACCAAATCGAACTGCAATTGAGTCCTTCAATTGCAAAGTAGAGGGCAGCTGCTCTGGCTCAGTTTCTGAGCAAGTTTATGATTTGAAGAGCTGATCCACAAGGACTTTTGTGCTCTTTGTGATAGCTTTTCATCCTCTTGATCATCCCTTAGCTTGTACTTGACCTATAGCTTTTTATTTCAGCAAAAACAGTGAATTTTTTAGCTTTTTATGACCCGGAAACCCTTGTAAACGCAACTCTCGTGTCTCAGTGCAGGCTGTCCAAAGGCAGTCTGCATTTCAGAGCAGGTACTCCCTTCAGGAACTGCGCTGAAAGTCAGTTTGACAGACCAGAGCCTGCGCTGAACCAGTTAGGCTATGTCTTCCTGAGGTTTCCCACTCAGTCTTGGCCCTGTTTTCACTGTTGTTTTGCTGCTGATTGCTTGTCATTTGTACTTGCTGTAAACCAACTTTCCTTGACATTATTCCGCCTCAGTTGTGTGATGAAACTGTGATTGTTCTTTCAGTATTTCTTGTTTCAGTTACAGTTTCCCATTGTGAAAAGCAAACCAGTATAGCTGTGACCTCTTAGATCCTGAACTGTAAAAGTTTCTTTGTGATCTTAAGAGCTAGTTTGATTACTGTTCATGGCTGTTTGAGTTTGTTTGTTTTTCATTTTGTGGTTTGAATCTATACATTTCCAGTGTCTAAACAAGTTGATCTTAAGGTGTCTTTTGATTTTGGACAAGCTTGTTTACTTTCGCTTGAAATTAGATTCAAAGTTATACAACAGTTTCCTTTTTGTCTTACATCAACATTAAGGATAAAGAAAAGAAATATCTGCATTGTGCATGTGCATTATTGACAGTTTGCATGTTGGTTTAGGAAAAAGTGCATTTAGTGTGTGTTCTATGATCTGTGTGAAAAGTTGATGTCTTTCTTTTCCCTCAGTAGATTAAGGTTTTCAAAGTTGAAAGATTGAAAAGTTTTGCTTCTCATCTTAGATTGCATTTAGGAAGTTGTATATATACATCTCGTGGTGATCCTTAAAGGCAAACTGCTAAGCAAGATCAACATTAAAATGAATTGAATTTACATAACAACGCATTGAAACATAACGCAAACACATAGAGGTCTAAGCTAGAGACGTGTTCCGGCGTCGTTAAACGTGATATCTTAGCGTTGAGTGGTTGGGTGATTCCTCCACGGTGAAGCGATAAGTATCAATACGGACTTGTGCTCCCACGTACCGTCGAGTATATTGGGAGACCCCTATAGGAATAAAGCCTTTATCCTTAGGAAGCCGTGTCGGCCGCCCTACTGATCGCGATGCAGTGAACACAGCATTCACGAAGATCGACCACCCGTACCGTAAAACGTATTCTGTGGTTTCGCGAAAGGTTTGGCACACCCTCTGCCTAGATCTCCAGAGCAGTTTCTTTTGGCCTTTTTCAAACTCTATAACTGAAAAAGTCCAACCGAGCATTTGTCACTTCGGGCTCGTTAATACATCGAAGGCGACTAGAGTCATCTTTAGCTTTTTCTCGACTCTTAAAACATGAAAAAGCAAAGTTGTGTCTAATAAAGCGTCGTTATAAAATTCATTTTAAACAGAACATAATCACCTCTTATTCCCGCGTTGATCTGTAAGTTGAGAACATGGAACGCCCCAACCAAGGAAGTCCACAAGATGGAAATCCTAGTCCTTTCTCCTCTTGGGGAGAAGTTGGTGCGCCCCATATGGCCACATTGTCGCTTGCAGGACTGACAATAGGCCTGCCAGTTTGGCTGTTCTCGACCAATGTAGTTCAGGCCACCATGGTTCCTGATCAATCGAGTCAACTGTTAGATCAGTCTAGAGCTGCCCACCAGCCTTCTACTTCTGATAACTCTTCCTCCAATCCTTCATCTTCGCAAGGTAGAGCCGGCAAAAGTCAGCCTCCCAAGGAGAAGAAGGAGAAGAAGAAGAAAGAGAAGAAGAAGAAGGAGCCTAAGGTGACTGGGGGCAAGCAAAAGACATCTGACAAAAACCCACACACTGCACAGACCGGGCCTAAATCACCATGTGTCATATGTAGAGGAGACCATTTCCATAGAGATTGTCCCTGTATTCCCCGGATACTAAGGGACTGGTCCCCTCGTCTGCACAATTCGGGGGCATCAACCTCTGACAGTCAGGTTGATTGCTTTCCGTCAACCAGTGAAAGTGAAGGATCAAGACAAAAAGGGGGAGTAAGATTCCCCTGTAAGTTGTGTGAAGGCAGTCATGCCATCCACTGTTGTCCCTTCTTAGATGAAGCGAAGAGAGTTTTGGAAGATCGTCCGATTTCACCGGTAAAACTTCCTCCTGGATACAAAAAACTCGTGCCAAGTCCTTCGTTGGTTGAAAATACGGTTGGCCCGCTCAAGTGGTCGGCTGAAGCATCAGTCACTGAAAATGAACCTACTGAATCCAGACCAGACGAAAGTCCAAAGGTCGATACGGCAGTTGACCCGGTTCTACCTTCAAAAGTATCATCTTCAAATGACACCGTCGCCGAAGAGTCATCTTCATGCGACACCCTCACTGAAGAGAATAAGGATGACACCATCCAGGTTCTTTTCATCAGCACCGACTCTGATGAGCGTCAGGGCAATGCGCCCATTCCTTTATCGCAGGAAGGAACATCATCAGGGTCATACCCGGCCGTATATTCGGTCCCACCACCAAGCAACCTAGTTGTATCCTTTGATTGGAATCAACTAGGCAGACCCCGGTTACCAGCCAGTATACCATTCAGAATCATTGTCCAGATCTATAGAATGATTATGGCTGGTACTATCATTGATGAAGGGGCGTTTGTGAGTATCCTTTCCTCTGTTGCTTGGAAAGCACTGGGTTCCCCGGCGCTTTTACTTGAGTTAAGAAATCTCTCAGGTTTTGATAAAGGAACCAGTCGACCATTAGGAATCCTCCCTAATGTGCCTGTTACATTGAAAGGGAAGACCGTTAATTTGAACGTGATGGTCATCCAAGGACCCTTGGATTATAACCTACTCCTTGGACGTGACTATATTTATTGCATGGGAGCGATAGTCTCCTCACTCTTTAGAGTAATGTGTTTTCCACACGAAGGGAGGGTGGTCAAGCTCGTAGACCAACTTTCATTTCCGGGATCTCGCATCGCAAATAGTCAAATACCAATCCTAAATGGTCTGTTCACTCAAGATATGCCTCCACCCCCAGTCCTCCTTCCCGATGAGTGCGAGTGATTCGGAAAGAAAGACTGGAACCCAGGGGGCATGCACCCTGGTCTGCTTCGGGCAGAAGAAACCCTGGGTATAAGGTAGAATTTCTGCAGAAGAATATGACTAGTCCGTACCCCGTCCGTGGATGGAAGAGGGGTTGTTCTGGAATAGTATTCTTTTGTTAAAGTTATGTGTTTGGCAAAAGAGTCATGCACCTTTGTCTAAAGAGGTGGGCAATGCCCAAGTAGGAATTCCCTTATTGCGACAAGCAGTAACCATCTTTGGGGAAAAGCAAGCCTCACCCATTAAAACAAATGTTTTGAAGGATAAGTAGGGGCAGCCTCCAAAGAAAGAGATTCTATTGTTGTGACATAGGGTAACCATCTTTGAGTAACCTAATGATAGACATCGCCGAAGAAAGAGATTGATTTGCGGCAGCAAATAGAACCCTCTTCGGATAATAAGAAAGAGGCAAGCCTCCTTCAATAACACCAATGTTTTGTCTTTGAGAAGTGTTCTTCTCTTGTCACAAACAGTTGTTCGTTAAAAGTTGGGCCGATGGGAAGACTGAGTACCGCGTAAGACCCCTTAAAATAACGAGAAGACTAGTATCGTTAACATTAGATTGGCAAGATGACAAGTAGCTGTGAACACCCAAAGAAAAACAGAGGTGGGGGAGAGGAGGGGCAGCCTCAAAATCCTACCCTATACCTGGGGGCATGCAAACCTTTTGGAGTGTAAGCTAGGGGCGGTTATTTATCTGGTTTTAAGATTAACCGTTTTCCAAACTTACATAAAGGAAGGATGAGTTGGAGCATAGCTGTGGTAAGGCGCAAGCTCTATAAAAAATGGATCCTTAGAGGAGGCATTCTTATCTTATGACTGGTATATCGAGCAATTTTAGCACATGGTTCATGCTCGTTAAAAAATAAACGCAAGATCCGAGTAGTTTTAACGCGGTCTTCATGCTCGTTAAAAAATAAATAAAAGCAGTGAGCAATGTTCCCTCCAGAGTTTAAGCTCATTTTTATCTAAAAAAAGAACCTATCCCGGTAAATAACCTTTTGAGATCGTAAATCCATCAGCCATAAAAGCCTTGGTCGTGTTTGTGCACCGTCACCTCCACCGTCATTTGGCCGATCATTCACTTCCATTTGTGTGTTTACCCATTTTGAGGAACATCTGCGAAGAGTGATTTCACCTAGCCATCCTTGTGACACTGCCGTGATTGGAAAATTCCAATTTTGTACCTGGAATCAGTTGCTATCCCTGTTTATCACTCGTTCCTCAAAAGACGAGTCATCTTTGAGCTCTTTTTTGACTCGTAAAATATGAAAAGTTTGCCGAGTTCTGGCCTTCCAGCTCGTTAAAGGGACCGGAAGAGCTATCCCTCTTTTAGACTTTAATATTTTTGGACCTGAGGGATTATTACACAAAAAGATCGAGCGCTTGTCTTGTTCGGCTCGTTAAAAGTACCGAACACCCATCCCTTCTGTATTGTTTTATACTTTTTCGGACTTAAGGGATTAGATGACGAAAAAGGAATTATGGAGTTAACTTTCTGTACCTTTTCAGACTCTCTAAAAATGAAAAGGACCGAGTTTTCTTTGTCGTTAGACTCGTTAAAATGATTAAATAGCGACAAACTTGTCTGTAGACGAGAACGAGTTTCCCTATCGCTAAGCTCGTTAAATCATAGCGATGGGCTTGCCCGAAGGGCAGGTTATAGAACAAGCATATGTTATCCTCCTCAAGCTTGACAAAAATAAAGAGGTACTGGTCAGAAATGACTGGGGAAAAATTGGGAGAACATCAAAGCTTAATGGTAGCAAGTCGCTCTTGAACATGACACTTTTCTTCCGTACCACATCGGGTTGGGTTGTTTCATTCACCGGTCTCATCACCATGGTCTTCGCCAAACCATCCACATTTTGGGGTAATGCTACCGATCCATCGCATCAGTGTCGTTATATGTTCAAGAGAGGTCATTCTGAAAGTGTCAACTATGTCCCATCCACTGCCATACATTATCCTTCATCCATTCATGATCGCCACCCTGAATCATATGTCACAGTTTGTTTTCACCTCCACTAAAATCATTAGCTCCGTTCCGTGTCATTGATGTGGGATTCATTAAGGCCCTCCTTTGACGGATCGCTTCTTGTCGACTTCAGCTCATTATCCAAGAAGTTGATCTAGGAACAACCTCATCAGTACTTTGAAGCTTGCATGCCTCAATGGCAAGTTTCTCACTTCCGGCGACAGGTATACATCAATGACCTTCGACCAGAAGATTTTGCGTGGCGTTCGACGCCAAGTCCTTTATTCACGCCACGTGAATTGTACTGCAGTACCTTGAGGGTCATTATCATTATCGGTGATTCCTCTCGCGCTCGTTAACGGTTTATATCATTGACCGGTAATCAAGCGATGTCTTTCCATGTTCGACTTCAAGAAATTCTCACATGGATCGACTTGTACATCGAGTGAAGATCGGAAGAGATTGAAGACCCCGGATCTAGTTTCATCCATCCGGGCTGCGATATATATTCAGGACATAAAGACATTTGATATGTACATCATTACAACAGATGATCATCCTCCTCAAAGGATGATAATTTCAGCAGAAAATTATCAGCCTACCATCAGACGATCGTCTGTTCTATGTACCAAAATGTATTTATAAAGCTGAGCATGGGAATGCTCGCCTCAGCTAGATCATGAAAACAGAATGAAAAATAATGTATTGTATTGTATTGTATTACAGGGCACCTCTCAGCACTTGAATGAACTTCGGACCCTCTGGATAAAGCATTTCACCCGATAAACGGCCTCATACTTTAGGGGGCAACTGTTATAGACATTTTTGTGCCTCGCAGCATGGAGCATGAAATGTCAATAATTACAGGGATCCTCAGTCCCTAAACATGTTGTTCTTACCCCTCGAGGAACAAGGTCAGCAAACCACAGCACTTCCTATCAGTTCTCCACCTGAAAACACTCAAAAACAGGCTATTTTTGGATCATGTCAGCTGCTCCACTGAGCATCTGCGCTGAATGTCAACTGCTCCTCCTTGTACCTGCGCTGAAAGTCAAAACCAATGAAGGCCACCTGCGCTGAGCGAGAAAGGACAAGTGGCACAGTGAGTCATTGCTTTGGAATCTTCCAAAAATGACACTTGGATCAGGTATTTCGCCTTGTGATGAGTCAGAGGCTTTGTTTCTCCAAGTGGAAGCAAGGTTCACCAAGTGGACTCAAGAACTGAAGATCAACTAAAGATTAACTGAAGAGAGAGAGGACACAAGGCAGCTACACATCAGTTGCAAGCTGACTCATCCTTTCTCAATTCATCTATATATTGAGCTCTCTCCTATGAGCTCTGGAGGCTGGAATTTTGTGCAAAGCAAGGAAGTGCTGTTGGTTTACAGTTAGAGCTATTGGGTGATTGCTTTTATAGAGGAGAAGAGGAGATTTCTTGCTGCTGGGGAGGTGCTGCTGGATTGGAGCCATTTATGGTTGTAACCTTCTCAGAACCTTTTTCTTCTATCAATAAAGCTTTTGATGTTCTCCTATATACTTGTATTGCAATGATGTATTGTTTTTATCTGTATATTTGATCCATTCTAATCCATGCATCAGTTATGAGTACATGTTTCTTGTAGTTTCCCTCTCTTGTTTTTGCAGGATCTTTGTGTAGCTGGGCCGGCAAAGGGAGCAAGGAGCTGGGAACAAGAGGCAAAGAGAGAAGACAGGATCGACAAAAGCGAAAGACATCGGTTGGTCAATCTTTTCTTCCTTCTCTGTACTTTCATAAAGGAAAAATATCAAAGCTTTACTTTCAGTTGTTGCTAAGGAACTATCACCCTTAGAGTAGGGATAGGGTCATTCCGAGTCGGATACTTTTCCCCACAACATATAGGGAGCTCAACAAGCTCACAATTAAAGATAAATTTCCCATTCCTTTTCTTGATGAATTATTGGATGAATTGCATGGAGCAATTTACTTCACCAAGTTGGACCTTCGTTCAAGATATCATCAAATCAGAATGAAGATTGAAGACATTCTGAAAACAACATTTAGAACTCATGATGGTAATTATGAATTTTTGTCCATGCCTTTTGGCCTTACCAATGCACCTTCTACATTTCAAGGTTTGATGAATTCCATTTTCAAACCCTTACTTAGAAAAATTGTACTAGTATTTTTTTGATGATATACTAATCTATAGCAAGTCTTGGAAGGATCATGTTCAACATGTTGATAGAGTGCTCAGACTATTGGAGGATATTATCACAAGTTTGTTAAGAATTATGGGAGAATGGCAACACCTCTAACAACATTACTGATGAAAGATGCATTTTCTTGGACTCGAGAAGCAACGAAATCTTTTGAACATCTTAAAGAGGCAATGTGCCAAGCACCATTCTCAGCTATGCCAGACTTCACAAAAACCTTTATTGTGGAATGGGATGCCTCAAGAAATGGAATTGGTGCTATTTTAATGCAATAAGAAATACCCATTTCTTTTGAAAGTCATCCAATCAAAGAAAAGTATTTACACAAAGCTATTTATGATAAGGAAATGTTGGAAATACTACATGCACTTAAGAAATCGTGACCTTAACTAATGGGAAGACACTTGAAGGTAAGAAAAGATCATGATCATCTTAAATATTTTTTAGAACAAATATTATCTTCATAAGAAAAACAAAAATGGGTGACAAAGATGTTGGGTTATGACTTTGAAATAATCTAAAAAAAAGGGAAGAAAAATGTTGTTACAGATGCACTCTCAAGAAAGGATGAGGACGTGTAAGCATTTCTTTGCACCATTTCTATTATCCAACTAGATTGGATAAACGAAGCAAGGTATGAATGGAAGAATGACGAAAAGGTGTGGGCACTCATTCAAAAGTTACAACAAGTCCCCATTACATCTGATATGTTTAGCTGGAAAAATGATTCTTTATGATACAAACATCGCTTATACCTCTGTAAGAATTCCCAACTCAAACAAAATATTCTTATGGAATTGCACACCTCTCCCTTAGGAGGGCACTCAAGATTTTTAAAAAATTACCACATGATTAAGAAGGATTTTTTTTTGGATGACCTTAAATATGATATTCAAAAGTTTGTGGCGGAATGTTTGGTTTTCCAACAAAATAAAGTTGAAACAATTAAAACCCCAAGTCCATTACAACCTTTATCCATTCCAAGTCAACGTTGGGAGGAGGTTTCAATGGATTTTATCATAGGTTTACCCAAGTCCGAAGGAAAGAGTATCATCATGGTGGTAGTTGATAGACTTACCAAGTATGCACACTTTTGTGCATTATCTCATCCCTTTAAAGCCAATACAGTTGCTACTGCATTTATGGAAATAATTCAAAAGTTACATGGAAACCCAAAGATTATTGTAAGCGACAGAGATCCCATTTTCACTGGAAATTTTTGGACAAAATTGTTTTCTTGTCTGGGTACTAAGTTAGCTCATAGCTCATTGTATCATCCTCAATCTGATGGGCAAACTGAGATAGTGAACAAATGTTTGGAAGGATATCTTCCTTTCTTTGTATCTGATAAATAGATACAATGGGTCAAATGGTTGCCTCTGGATGAATGGTGGTATAACACTTCCTTCCATACTGTAGAAAAAATGACCCCATTTATGGCACTTTATGGATATCATCCACCGTCCATCACATCATATTTAAGAGAAAATTCCGAGGTTCAAGCAATGGAAGATCACATCGAGCATCAACAAAAAGTTCTCCAACTCTTAAAGGATAACCTCACTTTGGCACAGAATAGAATGAAACAATACGCAGGTCAACATCGTAGCAAAATAAGTTTTGATGTACGTGACTAGGTATTTCTACGGCTACAACCATACAAAAAAAAAGTCCCTCAAGCAAGCTAAGAAGGATAATAAATTATCACCAAAGTATTATGGTCCGTACAAGGTGTTGCAAAGGATTGGCACTATGGCATACAAATTGGAGCTTCCTATAGCTTCTCGAGTGCACCCAGTTTTCCATGTTTCATGCTTAAAGAAGGTTATAAGTGACCAGCTCCCAGTTCAAACAATATTTCCAGAACTTGACGAGGAAGGAAAAATCATATTGGAACCTGAAGCAGTCATAGAAACAAGAACTTGACAGCTACGAAATCGACCAATTTCAGACTATCATATCAAGTGGAAGAACTTACCTATTGAAGATTCCACATGGCAAGATGAGAATTTTATATAGAAGCATCCAAAACTACTCAAGCATTGAGGACAACACTTTTCTGAAGGAGGAGGGCGTGTTAGGCCCATATAATACTAGTGTATTCCCTTATTGTTATTGTTGTGCCCATGTTTTCCCCATATTGTTATTATTGTGCCCCATAGAAGCCTACTATTGTTATTGTTGTGCCCTCACATTATTATTGTTATGTCAGTTTTGACTATATTGTGACCCCTTAGACTCCTATATATAAAAAGGAAATCTTTTCATTTGTATCATCCAAGAATTGTTCATTTGTGTAATGTAAAGGAGGTTTCCCCCTCGAAGAGGCTGATTTTGAAGTCGTTTCTCTATATTTTCTTCTATTTTATGAGTTGGTTGCATAACACAATTTAATCTTGTCAATGTTCGAATGCACAAATCCAGTCATTTAACAACTACAGGAGTTAGATCCTAGGGGGGAATCAAAAATTATTACACCTTTCTTACAGGCTCAAAGAACTATTCTATGTGCACAATACTACCATGAAGGGTTGTGAGCATATTAGAGGATTGTGCTACATGCATAGTGTAACAAAGAGGGGCTGAGGGAGGACTCTAGTAGTGCTACGCATACAGTGTAAAAGAACTAAGGAGGAGTGAAATAAGAGTATGTAGCAAAATGATGTGACAAAGCCGAAGGGGGATTCCAACATAGATCCAAGAGAAGCCGAGAGAAAGAAGACCAATAAAGGCCAACAATTAGGAAAAATTAACTTTTGGAGGAAATTTTGTCAATCGACGGCACTGGAGAATGATAAATAACAAAGCTAGGAGATGGAATTTGAAGTGTCAGGCTTATGTCACATGTTGGACCCTACCCATAAATAATAGCCCAAAAGGATCATGTCGAAACCTCAATCTACACGACATGGAAGGAAAGGATCGAGACATATCACCCAAGAGATAACACCGAGAGGGAGAGTTTCAAAGGCAAGGTGTTATAAGGAAGCAATGACCCAAAGGATGGAGATACCCAGTGGTTGCAAAGTGTTAAATAAGGTATCATCACCAGGTTGGATCAGAGCAGGTGGAGCTCACTCATCTGATGCCTAACTCAACCAATAAATTTGAAGAGCCCATGGTTATGCTTCACACTTTCAACATCGGGACATGGCAGTCTAAATATTTAGTAAGGTAGAGTATCCCCGCTTGGAGGCCTTAACCCGACGGGTTTTGTAAATATGTTTTATTATCGAGTTAGGCTATGATGAGTGGGCCAGCATGGAAGAGAGGACCCCACCTAGAGGGATTACCCTTGCAGTCCTCATCCATGTTCATTTATACGACGCCGAGCTCTTGAAGTTGGGATTAATTCGCATCGATTGTGCATCAATTGAAGGGAACCCATTGTATATTAGAGTATAGAGGCCAAGAGAAATTGGATTGAAGTAGAGAAGGATGATGTCACTTGTGCCTGATCCCAAGATTTAGATGCACTGTAGAGGTCTTACTACAAAACCTCAAGTTTAAGGGAACTCTTGGCCATAATCGCATAGAGTTGGCCTATCACATCAATTCCTCTCACTATAACTTTGGATACAAGGGATTTTACATCCCGAGAGCCTCTTACTATAGGGATTTATGTCTCGATAATAGATTATGAAGGGTTGAAGGAAGCTTCAATTTAGAAATATTAAATGGGCTCATGGGAGTTAGCAAGCTTAGATTTTAGCTTGCATCACTTCATCTTGGAGTGGCCCCCCTTCAAGGCTTTGGCTTGTGTGCCTAATTATAAATATGTCAACAAAAACTTCAATAAATAACATAAGAAATTCACAACCAAATTTATATTAAACTAGAATGTAGAAATTGTAGAGGGGCACACAGTGGAAAATTCACTATCTCCAAATAGAGAGTGTTTCCCTAATTTTATAACATATGAAGGTGTATTTTCTTCCCAAAATTACAAATAACAACACTCCTATATTGCAGGGTGGTTTGTTGTTGGTTACAAACTAAAATTTGGAGCACCGTGCAAGGAGGTTACACTCACACTAATCTAGAACCCCAAAATAGGAATGCTCTTTCTCTAAAATAAATATTTTAATAATTAAAAGTAAAAGTTGTTGTTATGTGTTTTGATAACTCATGTTGAACCATAAAATTCCACGTTGGACACTTTCTTTGTGACTACAAAAAAAAACTGATAAATAATTTATGGGGTTCCTTGTGAATTCCTTCCATATCCTAGTTGTTAAAATAGAATTTCCTTTGATTCTTGTCAGTTTGATAGTGTAATAATAGGGGAATCTAGCTAATGATATTGAAACTATTTTCTTGAACGGGATGACATGTTGAATATTTCATTAATTACAAAGAAATTCAATAATTCCTTATTTACATGCATTAAATGTTCCCAATATAATATTACAATTTCTATATTTCACAGTTTCACATCAAATAGTCCGCTACAAGTTTTTGTAGCAAATAATCACAATTTCGTAGTATAGATTGTTACAAACAATTTCACAACAGACTATTTCAAACATAAGAACCTTGTAGTTGTAGTAAGATATTTCAAATTATGGTAAGAGATGTGCAATGACCATGATTGAATAATACATAGCATGCAAACCTAGTGTAGTGGCTACAACCACCCTCTAAAATTTTTCCTTAGCTTTGTTTTGGAGCCTCACCACAGACCATCCTCAACAGCATGTCTTGCACTGTCAAGCACATAGGATTCATCTGTTTCATAGAGTCTTGCCAGCCTATGCATGCAAGTTTGTTCCACCTCCTTCATGGGCTTCTTTCTAGACGTAGTGTCAGTTGCTGGTTGAGTAGCTCCCTCTGAGAATTGTGCAATTCTTGAGGGGAACCAACCTTCCCTCCAGAAATTGTACAAACCAAGTTGTACACCCAATTGGGCTCCAAAATTGCACAATTCTTCCTGACAATCTTCGTCTCAAAAATTGCGCAATTCATCCCAAGACAACTGCTCAGCCCCGAAATTGTGCAATTTTGGGAAGCAGTCACCTACTGCTCCCAAAAATTGCATAATCCCTTACGGACAACCATCCCACTAGCTAGCAGAAAATGTGAAAACTAGTCAGGCAACCCATTGGGCTCAGAAATTAAGAAATGCAGTCAATCTCTTAGGGAAAACCATCCCAGCAGCTAGCAGAAAATGTTCAAACCAGTCAGGCAGCCGATTGGGCTCAGAAATTAAGAAATGCAATTAGAGAGGCTTCCTTGAGAAAATTATGCAATCTAACCTAGGACAACTGCTCAGCCCAGAAATTGTGCAATCCTAGGAGACAGTCACATGTTCCTCCGAGAAATTGCACAATCCCTTTGGGACAACCAGCTCTACTCAACCTAGGAAGATCATAGTTTTTCATCCCAAGCTCGCAGGCCAATGCATGTGCCTTCAGCTTGACCGATTCCCTCCGGGACTGAGTAAAACTAATTTGCATGCATGGAATAATTTTCCCAAGGAAGCATGCAAACACATCCCTAGATTTAGGGATCTATTTTTAGCAGATGGAGGTTACATGCAAGGATTATTTTAGAAACCTCCCACCAAGTGTCCCTTTTCCTAGATTTGTGGCATGCATGTCATCACCTCGATTTTATCGAAACTCATTTTTTGTATGCTGCAGATCTCATTCCTCGCATCGGTCTTGTAGCTCTGACATCCCACATTGCATCTAGGAGTTGTTAGAACATTCAGCTCAGTTGTTTCGGGGTCAGCGTGCTTCGCATATCTTGCATTGCATTGCTATCGCTTTTTGTGTTTCGGTTTGCGTGAGTGACGTCTACTTGATTTATGTGAACATTTTTTGTCGTTTTCATGCATGTTAGCTTGTATAAGCGTCATTTCATTTTTCATTTCCATCTCACTGTTGTAGCATGCATGACACTATTTATGCACTGACGGTCGTTTTTTTGGTGACTCACTTCACACACATACATGTCTTCCTGTTTTTTGAATCCTGCACTCACTGTTTGCATGCATGATCATTCACTCTTTCTTACACTCAGTTTCACCATGCATTCAGACTTCTCACGTTTTCAGTTGCCCAGCAGTGGGTCTAAGCTACCTTGGCCTAGACCATGCCTTACTCGGCTAGCACTTCATATTTCCGAAAGCTAAGGCTCTGTCTTCCCTCCATAAATTGCTTAAGAATGGCCCAACACTGACCTCCAGGCTTGAATTATGCAATTCTTGGAGGCAATGTCCTACTAGCCCTAGAAACTGTCCAATGTAGTTTGCTGGTTGCGTGTCGCTGATGGCTGAAATCGCGTATTGCACAGTTTCAATCCTCAGCAGGCCATGCTGAGCTGTCCATTGCGTAGTTCCAGTAGTCATTTAGCCTCTAGTAGCCTGAACTGTGTCATCCGCAGTCTTGGTAGTCAGTCTCCCAGCGTCTCCGTGAAAATTGTGCAATCTTCACAGACAGTCACACAGTTATGTTGCATATCAGTCCTCATGTCTTTTTTTGCCTTCAACTGACAGATTTCTTGCCATGAGTGTTGCTATGTCTCCAGGTATCACACGTGTCGCCTGCCTCCAAGTAGCACAGGTACAATGGCTTCTAGGAGAGCAGAGTCAAAGACATCGTTAAGATCACAACTGGGATGCAATCAATCAAGTGTCTATTAACTTGCCTATCCACGAAGACATCAAGTTGTTCATGGAGAAGAATATCATGGTGAATGGAAACAACATCACAGTGAGCAGCACCATTAGCAGCATCAGAAGGCAACATACCTACACGCAACGAATGTAAGAGGAAGGTTGTTAACAACACAGAGGTGGAGCATAGTTGTGAATTCAAAGCAAATCCACTCGTGATGAAAGAAACTTTGGAGATTGAAGCTATGAAGTGATGTCATGACACGAAGATCGTGTGAAGGCAGAGAAGGAAACGGAGAAGGAGTTCCATGTGTTAAAGTAGTAGCTCAAGGAATAACAAGAGCTGCACAGATGAGAGAATAAGTTGCAATAGGAACAAGTACAACAGGGGGTGTAACATGCACAAATGGATGAAACTATGCCCATACAAGTTATAGATCCATCCCAATAGTTGGCACATAGTAGAGAAGGTGAGCAGTGTTGTTGATCACATGCAAGGGAGTTTAGCAGCATGCATGTCATTGTGTGCATGCAAGTGATCCTACCCATTTGTCATGCTCATCGAGGCGAAGACAAGATGCAAGTCTGACTGGAGCTGAACATGTACTTCGACAAGTTGATATGCATGGTCACCAGCACACACTTGGAGATCAGCACAGACACTATGCATCAATATGTTGTCTTTCCAGCCACACTCAAGATGATGATGCATGTGCTATCAAACGAGCTGGACAGAGGGGCCATATCAGTGTACCCAAATGCAACAGAGGCAAGAGTTCACTTTCAAAAGGATGTCATTATTTAGCGCATAGACAACATCACAAACGACCAAGCTTGGCATCAGTTTTCCACCATCGATCATCGCAAGGATGTCAAAGAGTTGGTCTTACCGCAATGGTCTGAGTGTTGGTGATGTCTTGCATGGCTTGCTCAAGCCTATTTTGTCTCACATGGGTACATGTGCAAATTGTATGTAACATCTTGTCAAGTGGAAATTCAAGTATCGATAGTCGAATGTAACATCCATAGAGTAGTTGAAGAGTCATGAGGGCCGGTGAACAGTCACAAAGGGGAATGTCAAGAGCCACCCCACCCTTTGCTATATATATTCCCTCATAACTCATTGTATAGGCCTTTGGTCATCCAATCTTCTGACAGGAGTATCTTAGAGAGAGCTTGGACATTATTGTAACGAGCCTTGGCTTCTCCACTGTGTAGAGCTAGTATACCTCTTTGGAGGAGCAGGCGGTAGTGACCGTAATGTTCTGCTATTAGAACTAGTGGTTGGTCATGGTTGTATTGTATGAATGAAACTTACATTTCTTAATATAACAAAGCCATCACATTTCATGCATATGTCGTATTGTATTTTAGCTATCTTGTTTATAGTAAATGATATATGTATTTGTTTTATTACGTATGCATGAGTAGCTATTTTATGTATATGTATGTACTAATCTTACTGAAATGTGGTAATGGTTTACCCATCACTTTGGATTGCTAGCTCACATGCCTTCCAATTTTTTATGCATCTTAGCTTGTGTGCTCCCTTCTTAACTCTGTGATTTCACAGGTTTCCAAGGGGCACACTTATTCACCCTCCGTGTGTTAGAACTGCTCATGCAACTTTGTTGACTTGCTACATATGTCACACCCTTGCTACCAACAGGGACATATTACTTGCCTCTGTGTGAAACCGCGGTCAAGGTGACACTGTACGACCCACTACTGGGACTCCTACACCAAACGGACTGAGGTCTAGTTGGGAGTTCTTACTGGGGAGATCCTCTAACATGTTGGTGAGTCTAGCACTATCAGCATTTTGGAATTAGGAGGGATAGATGACAAGCTAAGTCCTCACATTTGTTTTCAATATCCGCATATCCATCATGACTAACTATAGAGTTTCTATTTTGGAGTGTATGTCTTATGGAAATGACTTTGAAATATTGGAAGAGCTATCAAATAACTTGTCACATAAAACATATGATGGTGGAGGCTATGTAGCCTTGGTTAGGCATGCGGTCGGTGTTGTATGCTCATGTGAAAGACATGGGATCTTTGAAGAAAACATGACCTGCACGTTGTTCATCTACACATTTCGAGGGCACCCATTGCATTGGTGTGCCATGCTACCTAAAAAATCTATTCATTCTCTTTCTCATCTGGTCGGAGAGATAGACCGTGCTTTCAATCACTTTAACCGTAAAGCACTCGATAAAGAAATTATGAAATTACAATAAGCACCCAATGAATCTATTGAATAGTTTCACACATGCTTTTGTAATCTTGCATACTGATTTCCCGAATATGAAATTGATTGGTAATTTCTTAATGGAAGATTTGAGTACATATTCTTTACATATACGAAAATCCACTATTCTTTAAGTCATTTGGATCCTGCTCAACAAACTTCGGTGATGCAGCTATGCAACCACAGGCAGGCACAGGTGCTATCACAAGTGACTTTCCACCTTCACCTCATCAAACAACTCCACCACCACAGAGTGATGTGGGATAACATGCACACACATCTATTGAACTATCACATCCTCCCACCCCACCTTCTCTTGATATCTACGTAGATTTGGCTTGCAAGCCTGTTGGTTGTCATGTGGATTCATTCCCTCAACCTTCGTTTCCACCTTCTGTTGATCCTCCGGATTGTACTATCTTGTGTTCTTCCATTCCGGACTCCTCACTTGCTATGAACGAGGATCATGTTGTCAACGGAGTTGGTGTTATGCAGCCAACCTACACCATCATTCATGATGAGTGTGTGTGGGAATCTAAAGAAGAACTTGTGGTGAAGGATGAATCCCTTCCATCCGTGCCTCACCCACTGTATCCTAACATTCCTTGTCATTCTGCCACTATTGATTCCAATTGTGAAAACCCATTTCTGGATGTTTCTACTTTCGATCGTTCATATGACACGTTGGATGTCAGTCTGTCATTACATTGCAGAGAGGACACATATTCCTCTGAAAATCCATCTAATCTGTCATCTTTCATTTCTAAAAACACAAAGTGTGAACATCCTTGCTTCTCATCTACCCCTCTGCCTGATTCATCAAAAGATGAGGATGCCAACAAACATCTTGAAATTTCTAATCTTGGTTATCGTGATCTCTCTACTTCTTCATCTAATCATGATGTTTATTCAATCATTGTTAATCTATATAAGGCACTGGTCTATGATGATATATCTATCGATGAATTCAAAACCCCAGAGATTGTCGAGGAACTTCAGCCTGAGATGATGGTTATGTCAGGTCCTTGTTGTCCTGAGGTTGGTTTCACTTTTGATCAGGAAATTGTTGAAACACGCATGGCTCCTCATCACTCTCTCCTTTGCATTCAAGATCAATCCAACACTCAGATTTCACTTCCTCCACTCAAACTACGTGATCCCATCGCTCATGCATTGGAGGAACCTTACACAACAAGCACACTTGCACAACATAAGTGGTCTAGCTTTCTCACATTTTCTTTCATGTCATAGTCAAAAGAATACATACACTCAACATCTGCATGCAGTGTAGCACGACACCATGGCAAGTCCACAGAGTGAATGTCATGTGCTTTCACTCATTTTTGTTCTATGGATGCTTGTAAGATTGGAGTATGTCCATCTTCATCATTATATCTTTCATGTTTGCTGGTTTGCGCAACTGTGATGTTTGAAAACCATGCCTTCACCAACATGGGTTGACCAATGCGCTAGTGGCTGCATTGGAAGTATCACTTCACATTAGATGGCCCATGCACTATTAGCTTAGGATTAGGAGTAGTGTTTGCTTTTGAGTTGTTTTCTTGCATGCATGTTTGCTTCTTTCTTTGTTTGTTTTCTTACTTTCTTGTTTATTTTCTTACTTCTCTTTACTATGCATTTGCTTCTGCTTCTTTCTTTGCATTTTTTTTTGTTTGCTTGTTTTTGTTCATAGGTTAGTTTCGTATGGACCGTGTGCGACTCTTGAAAAAAGCCTGGGTAAAGTACAAGAGGACTTGTACATCTATTAACATTTGGTTATCTGTTGTCCACTCTCTCATGAATAACTTGTTACTATTAGTCCATGATACATCAATGGAAAATACGTACTATTCAAAGTGAACCTTGGTGAAAACACAACGCTTGCACTCGAGCTAGTATTACCTACTCTAGTCAGTTGTTTTTGGGTTAATCCTTGTCAGCTCAGTCAAGTAGAGTAAGGTGGGGGGGGGGACCTTAACAAGAACATTAGAGGTATATATAAACTACTTCTTTGAAGAAACAACTTTCTCTTCTCTCAATAAGTTTGGATCCCTCTTCTGCCTCTGAAATGAATAAGTGATATGCACAGTTACGAAAAAATGAAAAAAATGAAAATGTGAAAAAGTTTGAAAAATATGAAAAATGAATAAGACAAAAGAAGAGAAAGGCTTCCTATGAAAGGAGGTGATACAAATAACTCTACAGGGGTACTGATTAGGCTCGCAGGCAACGGAGCGATACTTGTGTTCCTACATGATTTTGTCGGGGTACTATCCAAACTTGCTGGCAGCGGAGCAACACCAGAGATGATACTAAAACTCTGATGATCATATGACTTGTGCACCAAAATACCCCTCATCCCAAATCAAAACAACTGTGTTGGCTTCGCTTCGAATGTGTGTCGACCGACCAAGAGCCTAGCAGATGCTACATCTTACAATCAAGCAAGTGTGGAAACCAAGATGAACAAAGAACTAAACAATACTTCCGGAGGTGTTAGAATTTCCTTTCACAAACAAGGTCCATTCAGAGAGCTCAAGTTCTACTAGTGTGTTTCCAAGTGTTGTAGAGGCTACAACCACCCTCCAAAATTTTTCCTTAGCTTCGTTTTGGATCCTCCTTACCAACCATCCTCAGCAGCTTGTCTTGGACTATCAAGCACATAGGCTTCATCTATTTCATAGAGTCTTGCTAGGTTGTGCATGCAAGTTTGTTCCACCTCCTTCACAGTCTTCTTTCCAAAATTAGTGTCAGTTGCTAGTTGAGCAGCTCCCTTTGGGAATTGTGCAATTCTGGAGGGGAACCATCCTTCCCTTCATAAATTGTGCAAACACAGCTGGACACCCAGTTGGGCTCCAAAATTGTGCAATTCTAGGCAAAAGTCAATTGCTGCTCCCAGAAATTACGCAATCCCTTTGGGACATCCAGCCCAGCAGCTAGAAAAAATCACACAAATTAGTCAGGTAGCCTACTGGGCTCAGAAATTGCACACTATAGTGAGACAAGCTTCCTTGAGAAAATTACGCAATCTGACCCAGGATAGCTGCTCAGCCCAAAAATTACGCAATCTTGGGAGATAGCCACCTATTCCTCATTGAAATTATGCAATCCCTCTTTGACAGCCAGCTCTCCTAAACCCAAGAACAATGCAGATTTTCATCCCAGACTCACAAACCGATACATGTGCCTTCAGGTTGACCGTTTCCCTTCAGGACCGAGTAAAACTGATTGAATGCATGGACTGATTTTCCCAAGGCAACATGCAACAACATCACTAGATTTAGGGATCTATTTTTAGTAGCTGAAGGTTACATGCAAGGATCATTTTAGAAACCTCCCGCCAAGTGTTGCTTTTCCTAGATTTGTGGCATACACGTCATAACCTCAATTTTAGCAAAAATCATTTTCTGGATGCTACAGAGCTCATTCCTTGCATCGATCTGGCATCTCTGACATCCCACATTGCATCTAGGAGTCACCAGCACATTCACCTCAGTTGCTTCAGGGTAAGCCCACTTTGCATATCTTGCGCTACATTTTTGTCGCTTTTTGTGTTTTGGTTTGTGTGAGTGTTCTCTACTTGATTTCTGTGAATACTTATTGTCGTTTGCATGCATGTTAGCTTGTACACGCGTCATTTCAGTTTTCCTTTGCATCTCACTTTTGTCGCATGCATGGCATTATTTTTTCATCAACGGTCACCATTGCGGCGACTCACTTCACACACATGCATGTTTTCCCATTTTCTGAATCCTACACTCAATGTTTGCATGCATGATCATTCACTCTTGTTTACACTCAGTTTTACCATGCATTCAGAACTTCTCATGTTTTCAATTTCTCATCAACAGGTGTGGGCTTCCTTTCCCCAGACCATACCTTGCTTGGCTAGCACTACACATTTCCAAAAACGAAGGCTCTGCCTTCCCACTGGAAATTGTGCAATTTTTTCCCAACACTAACCTCTAGGCTTGCATTGTACAATTCTTGGAGGTAGTGTCCTGCTAGCCCCAAAAACATGACAACACATTGCGTAGTTTTAGTCCTTAGTAGGCCAGGCTTGACTATCCATTGCGTATTTCCAACAGTTAGTCAGCCTCCTGGTAGCCTGAACTGTGTCATTCACAGTCTTGGTCGTGAGTCTCCTAGCCTCTCGTTGAAAATTGTGCAATCTTCACGGACAGTCACAGAGGTATGTTGCATGTTAGTCCTCTAGTTTGTTTTGGCTTTGAACTAACATATTGCTTTCCATGAGTGTTTCTATGTGTCCAGGTATCACAAGTGTCGTCTGCCTCCAAACAATACAAGTACAATGGCTTCCAGGAGAGTAGAGCCAAAGACACCGCTAAGAGCACAATTGGGGATGCTATCGATGAAGTGTCTATGAACTTGCCTATCCACGAAGACATCAAGTTGTTCATGGACAAGGATATTAGGGTGAATGGAAATGGCATCAAAACGAGCAACACCATCACCAACAACAATAAAAGGCATCACACCTGCATGCAATGAATGCGAGAGGAAGGTTGTTGACAACACATAGGCTGAGAAAAGCTGTGAATTCAAAGAAAATCCACTCATGATGAAAGAAACTTTGGAGATTGAAGCTATGAGGTGACAACGTGAGACGAAGATTGTGTGAAGGAAGAGAGAGAAGCAAAGAAGAAGTTTCATGTGCTAGAGCGATAGCTCAAGGAAGAACAAGAGTTGCACAGATGAGAGAATGAGTTGCAACATGGACAGGTACAATAGGGGGCGCAACATGCGTAGATGGATGAAACTACACTAATACAAGTTATAGGTCCATCCCAGTAGCTGGCATGGAGCAGACAAGGTGAGCAGTGTTGTTGATTTCATGTAAGGGAATTCATAAGAATACATGTCATTGTGTGCACGCATGTGATCCCACTAATTTGGCACACTCACTGAGACAAAGACAAGAAGCAAGTCAGACTGGAGATGAACATGTACTTCAACAAGTTGATGCAGATGGTCACCAACACACACTTGGATCTCAGCACAGACACTATGCATCAATATGTTGCTAGTCCATCCACACTCAAGATGATGATGCACGTGCTACCAAATGACTTGGACAGAGGGTCCATATCAATGTACCCAGATGCAACAGAGGCAAGAGTTCACTTTCACCAGGATGTCACCATTGAGCGCACAGACACCATCACATACGACTAATCTTGGCATCAGTTCACCACAGTCAAATCATCGCAAGGATGTCAAAGAGTTGGTATTACCGCAACCGTCTGAGTGTTAGCGATGTCTTACATGGCTTACTCAAGCCTATTTTGTCTCAGATGGGTATATGTGCAAATTGTATGTAACATTTTTTCAAGTGGAAGTTCAAGTGTCAATAGTTGAATGTAACAATCATAGAGTAGTTGAAGAGTCATGAGGGTAGGTGAACAGTCACAAAGGGGAATATCAAGGGCCACCCCACCCTTTGCTATATATAGTCCCTCATAACTCATTGTATAGGCTTTTGGTCAGCCAAGCTTCCGATAGGAGTATCTTATAGAGAGCTTGGATAGTATTGTAATGAACCTTGGCTTGTCCACTATGCAGAGCTAGTATACCTCTTTGGAGGAGCAGGCAATAGTGACTATAATGTTCCGCTATCGGAACTAGTTGTTGTTCATGGTTGTATTGTATGAATGAAACTTACATTTCTTAATATAACAAAGCCATCACGTTTCATGCATATGTTGTATTGTATTTTAGCTATCTTGTTTACTCTAAATGATATATGTATTTGTTTTCTTACGCATGCATGTGTAGCTATTTTATGTATCTGTATGTACGACTACCCATCACTTTGGATTGCTAGCTCACTTGCCTTCCAATTTTTGACTTAACTATGTGCTTTTACAGGTTTCCAAGGGGCGCACTCACTTCACCGTCCGTGTGTTAGAACTATTCATGCACCTTCCTTGACTTGCTACATATGTCACACCCTTGCTACCAACAAGGACATCTTACTTGCCTCTGTGCAAAACCATGGTCAAGGAAATACCGTACGACCCACTACTGGGACTCCTACACCAAATGGTATGAGGTCGAGTTGAGACTTCTTACGGGGAAATCCCATGACATGTTGGCGGGTCCAGCACCGTCAACAGAACCTTTAAATAAGAAACTTGTAACAAATTGTCCACATTTTAGTTGATACTTTAAAGTTAAATACATATTACATTGCTTCCCCTAATGTTAATCATAAATTCAATGTAATACTAATAAACGTACATGGAAGACACTTTCAGAATAATTCTCAGAGATGAGCATTAAAATGGATAATTAGGGTTACAGGTAAATGAAAATGGAATAAATATAGGGAAAATAAGATGTAAATGATAGAAATTTTTTAGATCATGAATATGGTTACCAAAATAAAATCTCCTTCCAATCTAGTGGCAACAACATAATCCCTTTAATGGCATTTCCCAAAAATCATCAAGGTTATGTAAACTAAGTAGGTATCATAAATCAATAGATCATTATTGTTAGGATTAGTTAAGGTGTTTAAGACCCAAGGACTTGATGTTTATTGATTCTAACTTCTAAAGTTATAAAGTATATGTAAAAGGAATTATAAAAAGTTTTATATATTTTCAATCGACATGCATTTGTGATTTCAACAAAAAAAATAATCAAAGAAAAAAATAGCTAATGCAACTAGGTTAAAAACTTACTGATTTCATACCTTTTACCTATGTGCCTTGGGATTATGGAGAATAGTAATATGTTAAGCAATTGTAAAAAAGGGTAATATGATTTTTTTAAATTTCCTCCCTAGAAAGAAGTTGATGTTTATGTGATAATAAGTTGATGTTCTTCTAAAAACCTACTCCATCCAATCCTTCACAAATTCATAGTACTTTGTGTGATTGTTCAATTGATAAGACCTTTCAAGCATAAAGTTTACTGCAACAATTTCACAGGGTGACCTTTTATAGATCCCCTTCTCATTTATTTCTTAAATTTTAACAAGGTTAGTATCATGGCAATTCAAAACTTTTTGACATTTCTGCAAAAATATGAGTATAAATCTATAATAGAGTTTTATTCAAGAAGTGATTAAAATAATTGGGTTATATTTCCATGAAAACTCATATTATATTCAAATCCTTCTTTATTATGAATAACTAAACCATAAAGGGATTGGAAATTTTCCTCATTAAAAGTACGAGTTGTAGAAATCATACTTCTAACAAAAATATTTACATTAGATCCTTCATATGTGTCTCCAAGGTGGTGGTAAACTTGATTGTGCAGTGAATATGGTTCATCCAACATAAAATATTTTGATAATGTGTCCCTTCCATATTTTAAATATTATTGCATTTGAAATTAATGCAAAGTATGGATATATCTGTACATGAAAATTTTTGAGATAATCCGTAACGAATATGACATAGAAAGATGTCAACAAAATCATGCTTTTTACTTGGGTTATGTTTTAAACAATTTGAAAAACAATTGGATCTTCAAACTTGGTTGAATATTGGTCTGTAAAATGTGAGACATGCATGCATCTTTACAAGATACTGTAAAACCATTTTCAATAGTATGAACTTCAAATATCCTTACCGACAATGTTTTCATTGATTGACCTATGGTATAAGTTAGCATTTTTCCTTCTTCAACATAAGTTCTAAAAAATGTGTTATCATATGCATGCATAGTTTTTATGGTATTATGAAAGAGATGATATATACAAGGTGAAGTAGCATGGATCATATATTTTTGAGATAGGTTATTCAAATTTCCATCTACTAGAATGGTTTGACAGGATTTATCATTAAATAAAACGTTTTTAATTAATATCCTTAAATTTCTGATCCAAAACAATTGAGAAACCATCACTACTACATTTGGGCGGAAATGCTGACGTAAAAATTTGATGGAGTAGGTAAACTCAGAAAAAGTGTTGGAATTTAAATGTATCTTTTTTCCTAAAATCCTAACATCCATAGAATATCCAACAAGAGTTCTTTAAAGGTTGAATATTTGACAGAAAGTACTATCCTATCAATTATCTTATGTTTTCTTATAATCCCTCTTGTCATCGACTATCTAATGGGAGTTATTCTACTGTCAAATATCCAACATGATATCCAATATGAAAATGTGTTGTCCAATTTTTGAGAAATGGAAAATAAGCATTGCATAATGTTCAATTCCACCATTAAAGTCTTTTGGCATTGACAACATATAATATGGGACCACTTTACGTTGATCAGTTCAACTAATTAAAATAATATAATATTAATATTGTAATTAAATATAATATTATTATTATATAATTAATATAATATTATATCATTTTTGTGTGTGTGTGTGTGTGTGTGTATATATATATATATATATATATATATATATATATATATATATATATATATATATATATATATATATATATATATATATATATATATATATATATATATATATATATATATATATATCTTGCGGCCCTAACATCATATAACTTTGACATAGTTTCTATATATATTAGTTGTGATTGTTTTGAAAGGATGTACGCTTATTTTGAGGTTAATTTTTGAAAAAAATCATCACTGGAAGTTTGGTGAGCAGAAATAACACATAACATTCCTCAATGATACCAAGGGTATGAGGGATTGGCATTGAGGGCTTCTCAGGATCCAAAATGTTATTGCCCTTGTAGAAATTCCAAGGGCTTGAGGGCAAGGTGAATTCTAATAGAATAAGGTAAAAAGCATTGTAGAGACTATGGATACACTGAAGGAAGACACTAATACCATCAATTTGTAACTTATTTATTATATGTCTTTGTATTGTAGATTTCTTTTGTAAATGTTTATATGTAAATTGTATTTTAGATTGTATGCCTTTGTATTGTAAATTTTATTATATTTCTATTGTAAATGTCTTTTATAATATTCTTTTGGGAGGTGTTTGAACCATGTTTTCATCTTGATGTGGAATAGATATTATTTGATTATTTTCATTAGGGTTGATTAAGGGGTTAGGTCGAGTTAGGGGTTAATTACTTTATGGGCTTATGGATAAGGGGTTATTGTTTAAGGGTTTAGGGGTCAGGGGTTAAGATGTTAGGGGGTTAATGTATGTTTATGGGGTTAATTTGGAACTATAGTATTTAGAGGTTAATCATGGGTTTTTATGGATCATTATTAATAAGTTTTTAAAGTATATTATGAAAAATATGACATTAAGAAACAATATGACATTATAATGATGAATTCAAAATAATATCAATACGTTTTTTATTATGGTTGTGACTATATATATCAGAAAGTGTCTCACTTCCTACATGTCAAGAAAAGTAACATATTTCTTATATTTTTGCAACATATTCGTAAATATCTTGATAAATTGCACAAGCATCATTATTGATTTGTTGTCTTTGTTTCTTGGTCTCACCTAAGTTGTCTTTCTTTTTGTCTTTGTTGTCTTTGTTTTCCTTATATATTATATTTGTAAACTATTGTTATATCAATGTTTCAATATTTGTTATATATACTAATATTACTTTATTGATTGTAACTGTGTAATATAGCCCCCCTAGGGAATTGCTCGATTAGTAGCAGACAATGTCAATCCAATTAGGAGAGCCCAAGTATACTTACTCAGTGTGGCCCATTTTTGTTATCAACAATAACATTCCTCCATGGAAGTCAATAAAGAGGGAGCACATAATGTTGAGAATGATTGTTCTAGGTATCAATTTGTTTAGAATAATTTTTTTTATCACAATAACATCTCATTTGTCTTGTTTTTTTCATAACTATGTCCTATATTTTTTGTTTACTCATATATGTTCAATTATGCCTTATAATTATGTTTTATAATTTTTTTTATCTACTCATATATGTAGTAATTATGTATTGTATGTTCAATCAATTTGGTAAATACCAAGAGAAAGATATGAATGTATATATCGAGCCTCTTATCGATGAGTTAGTGGATTTATAGAATGGTGTCACTATGTATAATATCTCTAAACCAGTAGTTGCACAAAGGGAATTTGAATTCCATGCAATGCTTGTATGGACAATTCACTATGCCCCATGGCTAACACATTTATTTGGTATGTTATAACATTAACCTGCACTTTAATAGTGTCTAATTTTATGAATTTCATTCCAAGTATGTTTTTGAAATAGTTCGACCTTCATTATACATACTTGAAATAATTGATATAAAAATTATTCCATTTCTTGGAGGTATTCAAACAAAGGGTAAATTTATTTGTCTAGTTTGTGGTCCTAAGATGAAATCTCATCATTCAAGAAGCTTAGGAAAGGAGGTGTTTGATGAGTATAGGCACTTTCTTCCTAAGAACCATAGGTACCGAAGTATCGAAAAACATCTTTTCAGTGGGAAAGAAGAGACTAGATTAAGACCACGGAGAATGATAGCTCATGCATGGAAGTTGCAATATAATAGAGTCTCTCAAGTTATGGATCGAATTGTCTGTGTATTAATATACATGATATGTTTTGATTATTTTATATTTTTATGGAATTTTATTCACTATACTAATTGACAAGTTGTATTGTTGTTATAATGTCTTTAACTATAATTCACATTGTAGGTCATCAAGGCATTAATAATAGGGAACTTCCACGAGAAATGAAAGTTATACCAAGAAATTCAATAGACTCCCCTACTATCAGCACCTACAAATTGTTCATTTATTTGATAGAATGCACATCGAGAAGAATGTAACATAGACCTTATGGTGAATCTTAGATGGAATGAGAGATAAATAAAACAATTTCAGGATTTTAATGACATTAAGGAGGCCGACCATGCATTTCAAAGTGTGATTCATTCAAATAGAGACCGAGATGGCCAAAATATAAGCACCCTTCCATGGTTATTGACAGAGAAAAAAACAAAGCATGTTAAAGAGGTTATTGAAAAAATTAAATTTCCAACTAGATTTTCTTCAAACATAAAGAATATCCTAACAAGGAAAGGAGAATTATGTGCGGTAAAATTTCATTATTGGCATGCATTCATTAAGGTAATTATTTGGGTGTATATATATTTTATAAATTGGTGAAACATCTTGTTAATAAGTGTTTTTATTTCTACTAATTCGGGAAAAATAACAATCAATCATTATTTTTGTTATAGTATGGTCTACCCTTATCTCTCCCAGAAAACTTTGAAAACAATGTTAAACAAGTTATATATGATCTTTCCAAATACATGAGGTAAGTGGAGATTTATGTGCAAAGTCTATTTTGTTAAATAAGTTGTTGTGTCGCATATTTTTGACTACATGCGTTTTTCTTGTCATCATGTACTATATTATATTTTTTTTGTTGAAACCTATGATTTGATTGCTTCATTTTTAGATGGTTGTCATTTAAAGAAATCAATAAAGAAGGTATAAAGTATTGGAGAAAAAATTTTCCTTGTCTAATGTGTGAAATGCTAAAGTATCTACGTGTAGCATTTTTTAATACACTAGAACACCTCATACACCAAGTCGAGGATATTGAAAAGTGTGGGCCTTTACACACAAGATCAATGTGGATGGTTGAGAGGCACTTGAAATCACTAAAGGATTTGGTTAGACAAAGAGCACATCCTAAGGGTTCTAGGGTAGAGGCATATATGGTATATCAAACCATGGTTTCTTTTCGTCGCTATAGCGGTGAAATAGGAAAAAGTATTAATGTATTGGATCGCATTTGGGATGTCAACTCTGTGGACGATTTTGAAGAGGAGCACCTATTGGGGAAAGGTAGAATGAGAAAAGTGAGATGTAATTAGATAAAAAATATTTATAGCACATTTTACTTTTTCATTATTATGTATATCATACTTATTTAAGTGAGATGTATGTAAATAATGAAGATTTGTAGCACATTTGACTTTTTTGTTTTTATGTATATCATACCTATTTAAATTTTAGCCTTCCTCCATAATTCATTATCATGAAGGTATAACATGGTAACTAATTATCTATATGTGATTTTTATTTTATTTTAATACAGTCGGTCAACAGTGGGATGCAATACATTTATACATTGTGAACAAACAAGATTGAATGAAGTAGTGGATTGGACGATGCAAACAAGCTAATAATGGTAAGTTATCATTGTATGGTGTGTCTACATTGGTTAAAGAAGCTCAACGTAGTAGAGATACCAATCTTACAAAGAGGGAAATTAATTTAGCATATGGTTTAAAATATTGTTAAGAAAGCATATTCACCCATACAACTTAGTTTTTTTACAATTATATTGATGCATATGGCATTCTTTTTTCTTAATTTTCAAAATTTACAAGTATAAATATGCATTCTTATTAATTGTCAATTCATTTTTTTATGTGTTTGATGTATTTTAGTTGAAACACCACAACATAACTTGATGCAATGGCTGCAAATATCGCATCAAAAGGTTGGATGAAAAGATGAAAACTTTTGATAGTGGGATAGTTGTAGTATTTGAGGTTATCAATGTTTGCTTTAGAGGTGACAGACATCCAAAACTCTCCGAAAATTGATACTATGGGTATCTGCATGATATACTTGAGTGTGACTTTTAATCCTTCAAAATAGTTGTGTTTGATGTCATGGTTTAGGCTATGAATCCATGAACGTGACCCTGATACAACTACTATTGAGCATGCTAACAGATTTACCATGGTTGTTACAATGAATCTTAAGCCAAGATCATAGCGATATGTTCTTCCAAACCAATGTGAACAGGTATTTTATGTAGAAGTTCTAGGTAAATCGGGTTGTCATATGTTGTTATATATGATCCCAAAGGAAGGCCCGTAAAGTATAATGTAGCAGAAGAAGATGAAATTCAACAAGATGATGTAGAGGAGTGGGGGGTTCATGCTGTGTTAGATGAAGTTGTTGAAGAAGTTTAAGGAATATATGTTAATCAAGACAATGTTAATTTGGACGAATTATATGATATTGACGTTGTGTCAGACGAATAACTTGAAGAAGTTGAACCAAATGTAGAAGAGCATGTTGTAGATGATGATATAAACAATGATGATGATGCTGATATGGTGAATCCTTTGTACATGAATTATGAACTGGATGATACAAATGATGATTTGGATGAAGAAGAAGATTAATGATATCAAAATGTTGAAAAGTACAAGGTATGTATTTATATGTTTTCAGTTGGTTTGTTCTATTTCGTTAACCTTAAATTTTTATTTTCCTAGTTTTTGTGTTTCAACGTTATTGTGTTTCTTTCAAATATATTATAGTAGATAGATTGGGTATCAGGGAATTGAGAGTGATGTGAGGAGGCGGTGGGGGCGCATATGAGTGTCCACCTTCACGTGGTTGGCGTTTCTAAGTAGATAATATATTATTCTTGAAACAAAGAGAAGCTCATATATGTTTATACCACGATTTGCAATTTTTATTATGGTTTGTTAAGTAGACATATTAGGTGAGTTTGGCGACAGGTGAAATAGGTGACATGATGGTTAGGCAGATGTGCAAAGTAAGGTTTCCCCATGACTTCCTATGAACTGAGTTCCCGCCAGGGTGTCTCATAATGATTTTAAGAAAATTTACTAAATTAATGTTTAGGTGTTAAAAGAAGGTTTATAATTGATTGATTATGCAGCATTGATGTACTGACAAATGATAATATTTTTTTGTCAATGATTAGCTAATGATTTTTGTTGACTGATTTGCACAACAGATGCCCTTGGGGGTCTCACGTGTTGGGCACACCAAGATGCCCGCCCGGTAAGGGTGCCTGTGCAACGAGTTGGTGGGTCAACCTGACTGGAAAAATGTGCCCGCATAAAATAATTAAGTTCAGCCCATAACTGCCCATGAACAAATTTCCCACCAAGGAGTCAGATAATGGTTTTTAGAAAATTGAATAAATTAATGTTGAAGTGTTAAAAGTAGGTATATAATTGATTGATTATGTAGCATGGTACTAAAAAATGATAATATTTTGTTGTCATTGATGAACTAATAATTTTTGTTCACTAATTTTCATAGTAGAATGAATGCCTGCACCCTAGGCAAGCCCACACAAAGGTAAGATGGCTAGACGCCCATGGGGGTGTCATGTGCTAGCCGAGCCAGGGCGCTCGTGTGACGAGTTAGTGGGTCGAACCAACTTGACAAGGGACATCCACACAAACGGAGTAATGTCAGCCCATGACTACCCATGAACAAAGTTCCCATAAGGGGATCCCATAATGATTTTTAGAAAATTAACTAAATTAACGTTTAGGTGTTAAAAGATGGCTTATAATTGAATATCGATCATACAACATGGAAATAAAAAATGATAATATTTTTTTTCATTTATGAGCTAATGAATATTTGTGTTCACTGATTTGCACAACAGGGTGAACACATGCATCCTTTCCATGCCCACATGAAGGTGGGTTGCCTGGGTGCCCATGGGGGCATTGCATACTGAGTACGCTAAGGTGATCTTGTGATGAGTTAGTGTGTTGGCCCAACATGGCAAGGGGAACCCACAAAAAATAATTAATTTCGGCCCATGATTTCCCATGAATAGAGTTCCCACAAGGGGCTCTCATAATGATTTTTAGAAAATTAACTAAATTAATGTTTAAGTGGTAAAAGTCAGTTTATAATTGAATATTGGTCACGTAACATGGAAATAACAAACATTTTTAATAATTTATGAGCTATTGATCTTCGGTCACTGATTTGTATAATAGGGAGAAAGCATACGCCCTGGGTGCACTCGCACGAAGGCAAGGCAGTGCATGTTGGGCACGTTAGGGCACTCACCCGACAAGGACGCCAGTACGAGGAGTTGGTCGGTTAGCCCAACTTGGTAAGAGGTGCCCTCACAAAAGAACCAATGTCAGCCCATGACTTCCCATGAATAGAGTTCCCACAAGGGGGTCTCATAATGATTTTTTTAAAATTAACTAAATTCATGTTTAGGTGTTAAAAGTCAACTTATAACTTAATATTAATCATGCAACATGGAAATAACAAATGATAATATTTTATTATCATTGATGAGCTATTCATATTTTTTCACTGATTTTCATAGCAAGGTGAATGCGCACGCCCTGGGCATGCCCACACAAAGGAAAGGAGCCCGAACCCCCATGGGTGTGTCGCGTGTTGGACACGCCAGGTCACCGACCCAATAGTGATGTTAGTGCGACGAGTTGATGGGTCAACAGAACTTCGCAAGCGGTGCCCACACAAAAGAAGTAATGTCGACCCATGACTAGAGGGTTATGTTAAAGAATTAATGTCAGTCCATGACTTCCCATTAACAAGGTTCCCATAAGGGGGTCTCATAATGATTTTTAGAAATTTGACTAAATTCATGTTTAGGTGTTAAAAGAATATTAATAATTGATTGACTATGCAACATGGTACTAAAAAATGATAATATTTTATTTTCATTGATTAACTAATGATTTGTGTTCACTAACTTTCATAGGAGGGATAATGCCCATGCCCTAGGCACACCCACATGAAGGTGGGGCACACAGGCACCCATAGGGGCATCACATGCTAGGCACACCAGGGTGCCCTCCTTATAGGTTTTCTCATGTGACAAGTTGGTGGTTCACCCCAACTTGGAAAGGGGAACCCACACAAAAGAAGTAATGTCGGACCATGATTGCCCATGACTTGAGAATAGGACCAACATTGAAATTTTTTCAGTTTGTGCTCGTATGCACTGAAATTTGACACAGTTATGGTAGATGCATGTAGTGACGATATGGGAGGGTTTTGAGACTCAAATATGACCCAAAAAAATAATTCAACAATTAACCAAAAAAATTATAACATATATAAATGTCAAGGAGATGAATTTAGTTATTATTATTTACCATTTGTGGACTTATAATGTACTTCATAGTCCATAGGTTGAGAAAAATCCTTGCCCTTCCATTTGAGAAAATTGTTTACCCTTCATCATCATCATCATCATAAACACCGTCATCATCACCATCATCTTTGTACCAAGCGAGTTGGGTGACAAGTGAATGAGGCAACATAGTGGTCAGACATACATGATTTAATAAATCTTTAAAAACTAGGACTTTATAAAAAATGTCCCATAAAAACTTTCATGGTATGAAACCTTGTATAAATATTAATTAGTATTATCCTATTATATCTAATTCTAGTGTTTAGTTTATTGATCACGTAGAATATTTATTCAAGGTTTCATTAAAAGTCTTTAATGGTGACTTACTTCTTCTGATTATTACTTGCAACAATCAAATTCTTTAAACAAACTTACCCTTTAAAGCTTGTTTAGAGTTCGCCAGATACACACATAGTTGATATGATTCACTTAGTTTACATAGGATTTAGGAGTTCAAGTGGAATTTCCCCCAAATGTTGATCTTTATACCCATCCTCAATAAAATCCTAAACTTGACATGTTATAAGCTAAATCTAGCATATCCCAAGCCTAATATAAACGATTTAACAAAATCATATCCATTTACAAATATAAATTATTAATATACCCTTATAATTAATAAACAAATGTAAGCATAAATATAATCAATTAAATATCCATAAATAATGAATACATCTATTTCTAAGGGAAAATCACCATAGAAACACTATAGGACTTAACTTATTATTCACAAAATCATTTTCAATCCATGGTGCTCCATAAATGTTCTTGAATAGAATGAGTTTCCTCTCAACGAATAGCACACAAATTTGGCTTTTCATTGTTTAAATTATGTGGACAATATTTTGTTATGTGAATCATAATATTTGGGCATATCTTGTAGAAATATACAAATTTTACTCAAGCTAACATTTGGTTCCATATTAGTCAATTCTATATTTTCAAAAGTCTTTAGAGTGGCCTTCATTCGTACATATTGTACACCATAGTTCACTTCATTAAAGGGTCAATTCTGTAAGTCATGTTTGAAGCATCTCAAGCTTTTATTCAACTTTTCTATCAAATGATGACGGGATAGACCAATATTCATATGATTCCATATGTTATTCTTTCTTTAGGTTACCTTGGAAAAAAATTATTTCATTTATTCAAAGAGTACCCCTTATATTTTATAGAAGGCATGCTATGAACCATTATATGAGAACTTCCATGTTGATTATAAATGGGATGTGGCTAAGAAGATATATAAACCTCTCGTTGTATTCAAACACAAGTTCACAAGGCTATTAGATGTTTGACATATTGAGTTTTAAGGAATGGTAAAAAATTATCCTTCACCTCCATTTTCGTTTTTGTTTTTGCTTAATTCTCCTTAAAATTCATAAATCATGTTAACATTATTTTCTTTAATTATCCAACACACTTTTCAATTTGCCTTGCTATATGTGTGGCATATCCATCAAAACCCATTTTTTCTCACATATGAGCTAATGATTTTTGATATCTTCATCACCCTCATATAGGGGTAGATGGTGGTAGAACATTTGTTTAAGGAGAAGGGTTTTTTTACTATATTGTAGTAGGTGGAGCTAGTCATAGGATAGTCAATGGTTTATTTCATCGATCTAACAATATTGATCTTTATAGTATGTAAAATGTCTTGTTTTTGGTTGCATCACTTCCTTGTAGTGTTTGAAAGAAATTAAGGTAGCCTCCTCAAATAGTAAATCATATAAGGGGTATAGTTCTAATATCTTTTATGTGGAGTAGTATGTTATTATCTCCTTCAATACTTAACCAATTTCACTTTTTCTGGGGTATTCCAAGGAACAACATATCTCTCACATTTACATGGTTGTCTAGTTGATACCACTATGAAGATCGTCAAGAACATACTTGTAAATGTTCCCAAAATAATTCTTGAACATGAGGAATTATTGAACATAGACAACTTGTTACATAAGGATTTGGATGATTATGTATCATATGTCCTAACTCTCAACCTCTATTCTTTCAACATTCTCTACCAATCAAAGGGTGAAAATTCCTACCTCTACCAACTTTATATCTTCATTCAACTAAGGAACCGTCAAGGATTATTCCCATGTGACATATATGTAATCAGCAAACCAATTTAGCACTCCAATGACTTGCCATTGTTATGGATTTTTCTTTGGGATTGATGATGGTTTGCAACATCATACATCACTATGATTTTCTTTTTCCTTTTTTCCCTTCCAACTTTTTGAATGTTAATCATTGTCTTGTATGATTGCATTCTTTTGAGCATATTTTTCTTTTTTTTCTTCATCTATTTCGTACTCTCACTCTCTTTTGGTTGACTTACTCATTTTCCTCAGTATAACGACTCTTCAATGTGTATCAACTAAGGTTACTCCATTTTAGGCTTCTCACAAATTGTCACCTCCCACCACAAAGCCCAAATTACTTTTACTAGTTGAGAAAGGTACCACAATTAGCCATTCATTTCTATAAGTATTCCTAAGCTTCTTTAGAATTTTTTCAACTAGAATTCAACAAATATTCCCACCTAGATTCTTATTTTTTCTATTATGTAATTGTTAGTATTGTTAGTGGAGATTGGGGTTCAAAAATGTTCCAAATTCTTTGGCAAATCAAGAATTTGTGAATTAAAGTGGGTTCTATGTAGAGGAACTAGTCATACAAATTTTCATAAAATCTTATTTTAACATCATCAAGGGATGACTTTCTTGTATTGCTTTCTCCTCACAAAATTCATCTACCATTTTTTTGAGCTACTCATCTAGGTTTGTTTGACCACTATTTATAAATTTATAGATAATTCATTAATCGTTATTAAGATAAATCATGTGCACCACATTCTATAAATTTCTTAATTTCTTTAAGAATGGATATGAGGATTTTATCATTTGTATTTGTGAAAATTTGTTCTCTCACCTATGCAAGTGTGACATAATTTCATCTAGGATCATTTTTGAAATAATTTTAGAATTTTCTTGATCACCACTCTAAAAAATATAATAATATATAATATTATTATAACATTATATACAATATATAATATAATATATAATATAATATATATATATATATATATATATATATATATATATATAGATATAAAGATTATATATTAGAGAGTTATATAGGTTATATAATCAAATAATCAAAATTTTGGGTTCACAACAGAGTGAGCATGGCATAATAAAAAAGGTTGGGTTCATAGAGTGAGCGTGAGGGAATTCGACCTGGCGGCACAACGACATTCGAGAAGTGTAGAGCTATGGGGCACGAGGGAATTCAGGCAGGGAAACATTGGACACCTATATTCAGTATGGCGATGTTAATTTGGCAGTTCAGTGATAATATGCAACCATGGTACGAGATTCCTCTTTTCGAGAGGACCAATTTTTACTCTTGAAGCGCTCAATTTGGACAAGGGAAAGTGTATTTTTCAATTAAAGCCCACATGTCCATATTTGATCAGGTCGGCCCTAAAGAAAATTGGACACAATTGGAAGCCTATAAATAGAAGTGACCTCAACCTCATTTAGATATCATCATCATCATGATCATTATTCATCTTTCCTTGGTTTGGATCACACAGGTTTGAGATGGTTCATGGAAATTTTGCTTGTATATTTTCGAGATTATAGGGTACAAAGCTCACATGTGTGCTAGAATTTTGGTTCTCGACCGTAGGCATGACACTGGAAATTTTCAATCACAACCATAGTATTGCAGGCCTATGCATATGTTGAAGGGTTTCAACCACACACATGGCACTCTCTCTGTGAGGTTAGGACCTATGGTTTGGTTTTTCTATTGATCGATGTTTTCGTCAATTGACCATAGTGTTGAACAGTTGACCGTAGATAGTGACAATTGATCACATGCTTATGAATAAGGGTTTATTATTATTGGCATTACTAGGTTCACCTCATGAAGTTTTTTAGTTGATTTTTGCCAGATAGTTGTATGGATGAAGATATGGATCATTTTATGCTCTTTTTCTTAATCATTTAATAACAAACTAATAAGAAGAATAATTTGAAAAGGTTTTCCTCATAGCGGGTTTTTCCCTAGTCTCCAACCAATCCAGGTGTCTCTGTGTGTGAATTCTTTTATTCTATTGTTCCTTTATATTCCACTACATTGATGATGATATTGTTCTTTCTATATAGTTTCATATGTTGTTGAATAATGATGTAAATCTTAATAATTCTATGATATTGTGGTGTGAATTTATTATGGAAATAATGAAATTCAATTATAAAATAAAATAAAAATATAGCCCTAAGAAAAGTTAACAGGTGGTAAGCTCAAAACCCTAATGTTGGGTTCATTTGCTCTTTGCAGGTGCAGTCCCTCTCGGAGTTTTTCTATGGCTAAGGGTAAAGGCATCAATGTTACTTTTGTTTGCTATTTTTTTTTAAATAATTATTTTCATCAACCCTTCATAAAACCAGCTCACAGACCTTAACCCATGATTATAAACTCGAAACCATTACCCATGACTATAAGCTAGAAACCCTAGAAGGTTTAACTTTATTTTCATTATGCAGTATTGTCTTGGTCGACCTCTTTGTATTACTTACACTATTATGTTTTATTGATTTTGTAAGTAAACTTGGAGGGACTTTCATTAGTAGAAAGAGGAAGAAGATTGATTTGGTGATAATTCTCCTACAACACAAGTTAAAGCCTTCCAAATCGAGTGCTTGTTTCTTCGGTTGAGTGATCGCAGATGAAGAAGGAGGCTTCTTATCTGTTAGATTTAGATTTGGGAGATGATCTTGAGGTACCAGATCATTGTTTTCCAATAACGGATAGAAGTAGGATTTTCTCCAGTTGTGAGTGATAAGTTCCCGAGCAAAGTGAGGGATGATGCCCAGTAGTTTTTCACTAGATATTTATTTTTAAAATTCTTACTGATAGACATATGGGTCAGAAAGATGACTGGAGTAATAAAATTGAGAGAAGTTTGTATGGGCCTACCTTTTCTTACTTGTGTCTCTATTTCTTCCGTTTGATGGCTCACCAGCTTCTACCGAAGGGAATTTCTATACTCCACTTGGTTTTGATCTGTGTCCTTCCTATCATTCTTAGTTTGTCATGGCTAGTAATATAACCTTTCCTTCTCTTACCAATCCAAATATTTTGTCTGGTACTTTAACCCATCCGAGAAATCCAATCAGAAAAGGAAATATATCTCCTATCATCTAGCATAGTTTCACTTATCCCTACAAGCCATCCCTTGAAAATCCCAATATCTAGGTAACGCAAGTTGTGTGTTTAGAGCTACTTTGGTAAAGCTTATATCATTCCCTAAAAATCACTTTCTCATTATGACTTTAGGTTGCTTTAACTTGGTAATCTACTTGTGATACACACATATTGACTTTTGTGTAGGGTCCACTATTTTTTGGTAGCAAACGAGATTTTTCATTTATTGTAAGATACATGTTAGCATAGAATTTGTAACGTTGAACCAAAATGTTGCGTAGAATTGATGGCTTCTCCCAAATATCCTACGTTTTCATTTCTTGTTGGACATGCTAGCTCTACATTATATATTGGCACATAAATCCAATCCACATGGACTAACTTGATGAACATGTGGTGAAAATTTCAATGGAACATTTAGAAGAATCTGCCAAATAATGTCACATGCAAATTCTTCTCTTAATTTGGGTTGGTTCTTGCTAGCCTTAGGGGGGTGTCTCTAGAGTTGCATGTGTTTCTTTCGCTATATATTTGAAAAATAGACACAAAAAATAACATAAAAAAATTCCTTTGGTATACAATCAAGCTTTCAAAGTGGATTACAAAATATATTTTGTAAATAGTTGAGGAGTTTCCTTCAACATTAGATTTAAATGATGAAAGAAAATTCAGAATAAAAACATGTTAAAATAGTATTGTTACCAAAATAAATTCCTGTTAACTTCTAAAACATTGCATCTAAATCATGAAAATATCAACAAAGTCTAAGGGCTAGATAAAAACATAACGAAGGTTTATTTTGCATAAATCAAAAGCATTTGATTGTGTTAAAGAGATAGCTATAGATAAGTGTAATGATGTTTCCTACATAAGAATATAGAATCTAAAAAATAGAGAGAGAGAGAGAGAGAGAGAGAGAGAGAGAGAGAGAGAGAGAGAGAGAGAGAGAGAGAGAGAGAGAGAGAGAGAGAGAGAGAGAGAGAGAGAGTGAGAGAGAGTAGGTTATTTTTAAAGAATATACAAGTAAAGAAGTAACAAATAATTCCCTCTCCCAAGTAAATCTACTTCAAGTAACCAACTCTTTACAAAACAATTTTAAAAAATCAGGCCAATTAAAATAATTTTATGTGACAAAGAAAGAAACCCAATATGGGTTTGTAGTTGTTACAAACTTCAAATCCAGAAAGCCAAATATTTTCAATTATAAACTTGTATTAGTCATTTGTTGACTAACTAGCTCGGGATGATAAAATAATACCCACAATCAAATCGTATAGGGCAAGCACCTCTGTAAAAATGGGTATGACGATCATGCCCAAAAAAAAGCTCAACCTACTAGGCATTTTCTCTGTAACCAAAAGGAAAAGTAGCCATAAGTAAGAGAACATCTAATATATTTAACTATCAATTCTCCTCACCTATTATATCTCAGAATTAGGTACACATGCACAAGCGAAATGAGAATTTCTTTCTAGCACCATATAGACATTCAAATTGTGTCAATAAAAATCAATAAATTTAATGAAAATTTGGACAAACTTTGATCATGTTTTATGTGTTATTAATTTTAAAGATACAAAATTTTAAACACACTCAATAAATCGCTCTCCTTATTAGGAGATAAAGCATTAAGAGTTTTAATCATCGTGATTCCTTCCCAATACTAATCCAGCCACCAAAATATCCAAACAAAGACTTCCGAAGACCAACCCAAACAACAAAAAAGTTATACAAAGGCTACTCAAGAACAAGTCAGCCACCAAAAAATCTTCCTTGAACAAAAAAAGATCTCCAACGAGTCAACAAGTTTGACCTTACCAAGAATCTAAATTCTCTAAATTTTAGCTTCATTAATCAAGTCTACAACTTCAACTTCCAAACACTCTGAAGTAACCCAAGAATCATAGAAACTCACATGAGTGGGCGAATAATAGTAGGAGATCACACTTCTTCTTGCCTCCTCATACTAATTTTCTATCGCATATCAAATGCTAAGATTTGTTTCACTAGAAGAGGTCAAATTCCTCTTATTTATATTATTCACAAGGGATAGAGTGGGCCTCCCTAGGCTGACGTTATCATGGATGGACGACTTGGTCATGGGGTCTTCCTAGACTTTTCTAAACATAAAAATAATATTTTGTTTCTTGATACAAGAACCCTATCTGGTCTATTACATCATGACATAAAATTTGACTCAATAAAAAAGCCCTAGAACACTCAATGGGTGCTCAGACCTATGAACCAAAAACATTTAGCATGAAACCCATGATTTAATAAATAAAGTTTATTTTACAATAATTTTATTCTTCTTTTGATAAGAACATAAGATATACATCATGTCATTAGGAAAATACAATTATGAAGGCCAATGCTATTTGCAACTTTCAATAGGAACTTTTCATCTTACAGGCCTTCAATGTCTTCTAGGGAAAATTTCTCCTCAACTAAACTCGTCTCTCCTTCTTTTATACTTCACGTTTCTTCTTATCCACAAAGTTTCTTTAAAATGAAATTCATGTGTGATATCTCTCAAAGGAGTTCGAATGCCTAGTTTATATAGCCTTCAAAGGGCTCTTTGAGCCCAATGTGAGGCCAACTTCAACTAGCTAGTTGACATATTCTTGGGACCACTATAAACATTTTTCCAAAATAAAAAATGATTTTGTTTCTTTGATACAAGTGCTCAAATGAGTCTTTACATAATGAAAATTCCCTTTTGACACAAAACATTCCTATAGGAATGAAATGTAGACTTGAGATATTGACCAAAGAATCAAATATGAAACCATGCTTTATAAAATTTTCTTTTTACAATTTTTCTTCTTCTTCTGATCAATATATAATAATTACATCATGGCATGAGACAAATGACAATTATGAAGATTGAAACTAGTTACATTTCCCAATAGACAGGAGCATGTTGATTTAATTAATCCATAATAGAAACATCAATTATGTTTCCATTTTGAGTTTCTCGCCTAGTTCGAGACAAAGTTTCATCTGATACATGATGAAAACAAGAGAACTATGGTTCACGATATATGTTGCATGATGAATTTGTCCATTCCTCGAAGTGAAAAGAAGAAAAATATCTGAGGGAAGTGAAATAATATCTCTTGAAGATGATGGCTCTTGTAGCCTTTCATGCTCACCAAGGAAACCTGCAACACCTCCTACAATTTTGGACCTAAGGAAACCCTAGAAACCCTAAGGTATTCACATGTGTGAACATTAGAAGACAAATTACAAACTTTCAAAATATTGATGTGTCTCTCAATAGGTCAAAGATCCATCTTTATATATCCTTTCCAAGAGGCTCCATTAGCCATCTCTAGGCCAAATTTTCCTTAGTTAGCTGACTTGGTCTTGAGATCCTTCTAGACATTTCTAATTTCAAAATATTTTTTCTTTCCTTGATACAAATTCCCGAAAGGGTATTTTAAAATATGACAAGGACTCTTGACTCATGACAAACCATAGGAGAATTTAATGTATGCTTGACCTAATGAAAAAGTGTCTTGAACATGAAACCCATGCTTTACAAAATCATTTCCTTGCTTCTTTTGATAGATACATAATAATTACATCATGAAATGAGTCCAATGACAATTATGAAGATCGAAACTAGTTACATTCTTCAACATATCAAAGTATGTGGGTTTTTTTGTAATGGAAGATTAAATGCTATCATATTATGTTGAGTTATCAAGTTATCAAGTGTGTTCATTGGTTAGGATGAATAGGTTCTCAAGTTTTTAAGTATTACTTGAATATTTTAAATGCAAAGAACTTCCATGTAACTCATTTGTAGTGTTATAATGTTCTTGTGGTCTTGTCAAGACGTTTCTCACCATCCCTTATGACACTCGCTAATAGTTTCTCTCATTTAATGGAGTGTTGTAGGACATTCAACCAAATAGGTATTTTTCATATCTATCTTCGTTGAGTGAAAAAAGTTATTGTAGGATAGAAGAAAATGACCAAACATATGCTTCGTCGTCTAGTAGGAAATATCCACTAGAGATGAAAAGATTAGAATAAAATTCCATAGACATATGGAAATTATTCTCGCTAAAGGGGGGTCATGTTCTTATGATAATGAGAGCATAGATGACACTGAGGTGCCTTTGAGGTACAAACATCTATTGAAACAATGGGTGCCCAAGGATCTTCCTAAAATAAAGTTTAATTTTTTCTGTTAATGAAAGGATATACTACATTTTCCCATCGTCATTACATGGTTTGGGGTTATTTTACATAGATGGAATAAAGGTATGTTACAGAGGATTAACTGAATTGATGGAGTATGTGAGACCATGTTACAACTACAATTATTGGATATGTCTAGCCCAATATACCAAAAGTATGCAATTATATGGAGTGGGCAGAAATTATGTACAACTAAAAGAAAATTACGAAAATAAAGGTGTAACTATCTATATTGATGGAAGGCCAAAAGCAACTGGGAATATTGCAGGGTTTATAAATAGTACACGGCCCATCACGACAAATAAGAAACCTAATTTCATATGTGAGGGACATGAAGGAAAACATGCATTTGTATGTGCCATTAAATCAATAGATGTAGGGGAAGAGTTTCTCGTTGATTACAATTTGAATAGAATAAATACAAATATTGTTATTATCGAGGCATTATATATTAAATTTTACTCAACTTATAAGTGTTGTTTATTGTATGTTATGATTTTAATTTACTACAATATCTTATTATACATCTTGCAAGTTGAGGAAACATTTTAATACGTCATGGTTAAAATATTGTGTCATGTTGATCAAGGTCAAAGGGAACTAACCTCACAGTAGGTAAACATAAATGTAGTTGTACATAAAATAATATAACCATAATATATATATATATATATATATATACAAGTAGCATTTTATCCATTATAGAGTAAGTCAAATTCATATTTTTAGGCATCATATAACTAAATGAAAGATTCACTATGCATATGACCAACTTGAGAAAATGCATTCCTTCATCCTTTTCAAAGTATTGTTTCTATAAAATATGGAATATATATTGATCCTGCCATAATGCCTCTTGCAAGATCCTTCCAAGATGATGAAGTTTTTATAAATTTAGAACCTTTTATATTGGCCATGATATAACATGAAGTTTCTATATAAATTTAGACATGTGTGAGTAGCAGTTTTCTTATTAATATAATGATGATTAATTGTGGATGAATTTCAAATTACACTTCTTTGATAAATAGGATGATAAGGGGAAGGCACCATCCTTAGAGAAGTCCATAGATTCTTGTCAGGAAGAGGTTATTGATGAAGTAATTTTTATGTCAGTCGATCCAATCCTAACAATAAAGAAGCTTAAAATCAAAACAAACAAGAAAATTAATTCCTTATTTCTGATTGAGCCTCAGACATATGAGATAAAAGGAGAAATTAGAACCTCGATGCAAAATTTTTGTCAATATGGGGTGATTAACTCATTTAGTTATCCATTTATTTGTTTATGATTTAGTTATCTCATCCTTTATAAAAAAACTATTTATTTTACAGGAGTTTTTGGTGGAGTACAATCTTCATTCTACAGCTATGGGGGTCGGCATTGCTAACAATGTTTATGCTCCACCTATGAGTGAGTCACCGGTCATTGAGATTGGTACACTTGATCAACCACCCATAGCAATATTTGCATCCCCTGAACAACGTACATTAGGATATACACATGATGTTGTGGATGCAAAGGATGATCTGATTGCACAATTTGAAGTGATATTTCCTAGACCTTTCCATGTTACTAGTGCGTGATCACTACCGATCACATTTTTGGTAGATGATGACAATGTCCCCATGAAAATAGGGAAACTTTGAAGTATTTAAGAAGCGTTTTAAATATTAAGTACAACCTAAACAAAATTAATGTATAGTATGTGATTATTTTAAACTAGTGATAATATCATTTTGTAGGGAATCATGTATATTATATGCATTTTTATGACATAACCTTGGAAATATTTTTTCCAACCATTCACACAAACTAGAAATCCCAAAGTTCTAAGTTAAAAGATGAACTTATTAATAAGATGGTTTGCATGTTTGGTTCCTTCAACAAATCTAATGTTACCTCAAATGCATGCCTACATTTAAAATATTTGCGAGACCAATATAGGTCTCAAATGGAAAGGGCCAGGTCAGATGAGTGGCCTCCAACGATTCTAGAGATGGAGTGGAGAGCACTAATGGTAGATACACATGAGAAGGCACTTCGAAACTAGGGAAGACTCCATATGGACCAGGAAGGTATGAGGCACTTTTAATAACGTAATTATGATGATTTATCATCATTGTGACACCTAATTAAGTTTTTAAAATTTTTAAATATAGGCTCCCAGATACTTCTAAAGACACAATCGCTAGAACAGACAAACATGGGCAACATCATCTTGGCCTACATGGTTACTCGAAACTGGCCACAAAAATTATAAGTATATAAAAAAATAATTTGCATCCAAATTATAAATTGTTAACAAATTTAATTTAATATCACAAAAGAAGAAAAAATCATGCTATAATTCAAAATTAGAGGGGTCACAATTCAAAGAGGCTCCCATGGAGGAAGACCTAAAGATTTCTTTCAAGTACGACTATCAAGTCATGGTTGAACAAAGGACAAGTTTGGTGTCTTCACAGTATTCCATCGCCCAACCTAACACCCAGGCAAATAAAAGCAATGAATAACATTGATAAATCATTACTTGTACAATCTATTGGTTATTATTTTTTTCCATAAATTATGTGCATGATTGTTAAAAGTAGTCAAGAAATGTAGATACAACACATGAACCTACTAATGATGGAGTTCCTGATCTTGAGATTGATGTTCAACTCGGTACTCGAGGTATTTCATGTGTTAAAAAAAATTGTAATATGGAATACAATTATAAATATCTAAATGCAAGGTGCATTAATTATAACCTTTCTTGTTTCTACACTAGAGCATGTACATGATGTGGCCATAGAAAAGGAGCAACATGTGGCCACATCCGAAAGTATTTCGCTGCCCTCCACTACTGAAGCAGGTAAATAACACTCTACTACTCCTTTTATTAATAAAACATGTGTAATAAGAATAACTATGAATATGAATTTAACATTTCTTTCTTATTGAAGTTTATGTTAGGCCCCACTTGTAGCATCATAGTCATAGGAATAGGTTAGTAGCAATACATATTGCACTAGAGACCGTAACAATTGAAGGGGGCCAATATCAAGACATCCTTGCTAACTACATATTAAAAAAGAGAAAGAAACCTGATAAAAAATTAATGCACTTGTTTATTTAGAGCCTATTTTTTTAGTACCACATTTTTTACTGAGAGGTTGAATTCCTCATGGTAGGTGCACATGTAACTTTAGAATATCTTAATAAAAAGTTGTTATTTTTCCGTTGCAAAAAATTACAACTATTTTGTTTCATATTATGTAAACATGATTTTTGTCATAAAATTGATTGATATAAAATATTTTATGGATGTGAAAATGAATGAATAATGATGCAGGAGAATCCAACTCACCATGACCGGGTGAAGTCTCTGCCAGGTTGGAAAGTTGTTTGAGTATTTGGATTGTTCCTTTTATGTTTAGTTTATCAGGAGATGTGATAGGATTTTATTTTGTGTTACTGTTAATTGTTGTGTTAGTCAAAGTTAATAGTCGGTTAGGGTTGTTATTTGTCCGACAAAAATAAACAATAGTTTAATAATTGTTCTGTCAACTTAATGAGGAAAGACAAAATTGTCTACATGAAGATCTTGTCATGTAAACCGAACTAAGAGCTAGAAGTTACACAACTATATTATTTCTGTTCAACTGAAAGCAATTACAGTTTCAATTAATTGTAAACAAAAAAAAAAATGTATAAATGTAGCAATGTAAACAGGAAAAAGGTTTAGTAGTTTCGGAATCAAGAAATAAAATAGAGACAGATCATTTTTTATCTAAACTATCCATCTGTGTCATTGCCTACTCACTGTACTATTATATTTCCATTCATTGAATTATTAATAACAATGCTAGCAGACAAAGAACCATTGTAGCTCATGTTTCCTTGTGTTCTCATCGAACAGCAAACAACATCTAATTCATACATACATCCAGAATCATAGCGAAGAACCAACGAATCGAGTGCACGGCCAGAACAGTAAAACACAACAAGTCGACCGAGAGGACAAAACCAGAAACAGAGTGCTGGGGAAAACAAACCATAGCAGAGGTACTTTCGAACGAATCTTCATATTTTCATAAGTAAACATAGATAACAAAATTATGTTCACATTGTTGTTGATCTGAGAAAGATAGATGTATTACATTCGTTTATAAACAAAAGCAAGTGCCAACGTCCATAGAGTGGACAAACCCTAGCCTAGGGTTTGATAACAATGAATGCCCTTAACTCAAATGAACAGCCAAACAGAATGGAAACTGAAGCCAAACTTGAGCTTCATCTTCGAAAGCGATTCAAACTGAACACGAATGCAAAACGATGAGCGATAAACCCTACAGAAACTTAAAGACCCTAACTGTAAATTGATGGACTTTAAGAGCCAGAGCCTACCGGTAGAGGGTTGCCACATTTGGAGACTGAACCCGTAAGGAATCTGCATACCCAGGTTGAGCCATTGACTTGCACATACCAAATAGAGCTCAGTCAACATACTTGTATATTGAGACCTGAAAATCGAAGCTGAATAGAAGCAGAAGGGATATATAACCTACCTGAGTGTGACCAGACCAAGGGGTTTGCAGAACAGAGCCACTGACGAATTGAAGGAGCCTAAGAGAGAAGGAGCAGGCTTGGTCAGTGTCACTGCCAGAGGAAGATCGAATTAAATCAAGGAGAGGACTATTTACCTGTTTGTAGCCGCGGAAGACCATTACCCTGTTACCTAAGTTCATGGACACCAGAAGTTAACCGATTTGCATACCGATCAGAGAAAAAGGTGATAACAATAACAACAAGTGAAAATCATCAAATGAGAGACCTTATCCCATAACCAAACCACAGAATAACAAGAGCACAAGATCAAGAAACTTACTGTGTGAAAAGAGTTCGAGCAGGCGCACCTCTAGAGCCAAGACAGGCTCGTGCCATAGGAGAAGTCCACAGACAACCACGTAAACAAGTTTGGAAGGTCGACATTCATTTACAACCATAACCAAAGAGAAACCAAAGATTTCCATATGCGCCGGAGCAAAAACCACACAGAGTGACAAACAAACCCTTGCAGAGTCGCTCAACAGAACAGAACCATCACGAATGACCGAGAAGCAGAACCATTCTGGGCATAGACGAAACGGAGGGAATCAGGTCCAAGGACCGTAGATGGGCATTGAATAATGCATTAAATCATTCCAACTTTCCAAAACAAAATATTTGTTATCCACATTACATACAACTGCCAGAAACAACAAAAAAACACACCACGTCATAAAGCCCGAAATAGGTGTAAAGCTGAGGCTACGTGGTAGTGTGGGTTAGGTCACATCAGAGTCGTATCAGAGCAGTTGTTTATGTTAGTAGGAGGAATGGAGAGAGGAATGCAGGGTCATGGAAGAGGTGCTCGAAGATTGGAAGAGGAAGGATTAAGAGAGGAGATCAGAATTGTTGCTGCCCATTTGGAGGTAGTAGAGGCAGGGAGACGCAGAGATCTAGAAATAGGCGATAACAATGAAGAGGAGACTAAACCAACAGCAGATGAACTAGAAGGTGAAAGCCCAGAAGTGAGATTGTTGAGATCTGTTTTAGTGGCAAGTAGTAAACCCAAGCTAAAACTCTCGACTTATGATGGTATCCTGTCTATCGAAGTTTTATTGGATTACAACCACCGGAAACAACAAAAAAACACACCACGTCATAAAGCCCGAAATAGGTGTAAAGCTGAAGGGTTGGTTCACATCAGAGTCGTATCAGAGTAGTTGTTTATGTTAGTAGGAGGAATGGAGACAGGAAGGCAGGGTCGTGGAAGAGGTGCTCGAAGATTGGCAGAGGAAGGATTAAGAGAGGAGATCAGAATTCTTACTGCACATTTGGAGGTAGTAGAGGTAGGGAGACACAGAGATCTAGAAATAGGCGATAACAACGAAGAGGAGACTGAACCAATAGCAGATGGACCAGAAGGTGAAAGCCCAGAAGTGAGATTGTTGAGATCTGTTTTAGTGGCAAGTAGTAAACCCAAGCCAAAACTCTCGACTTATGACGGCAGCCTGTCTATCGAAGTTTTATTGGATTGGATCAGCGAGATGGATAAGTATTTCGAGTGCGAGGAAGTCAGCGAAGACCGTAGAGTGAGGTTTGCTGCGACGAAACTGAAAGGACACGTAGCCCTGTGGTGGGATAGTGTCCAGAATGAGAGGAAAAGATTGAACAAGTTGCCGATTAAAACCTGGTCAAGGATGGTGGCCAAGTTAAAGGGTAGATTTCTGCCAAAGGACTATTAGATTGCATTGCACAGGCAGGTGCAGAATCTAAAACAAAAAGGATTGACAGTAAGGGAGTACACGGAGGAGTTCTATCGAGTGAATTTGCGAGTTGGATATACAGAGGATACCACAGAAAGAACAGCCACGTATGTCAATGTGTTAAGGATAGATATTTTGGACGAAATTAGTATTTTTTCTTTCAAAAACACTGAGGAAGCGTATCAGAGTGCGATGAAAGCTGAAGAGAAAATTACTAGAAGTCAGAATGCCCGGAGAGGACGAGGAACTGGTAGGGGAAAAGGCCACTCATATGGCAGAGGCCGGACATCTAGTAGCAACGAGGAAGGCAACAGTTCCAAAGCTTCCGGATCAACAGACAAAGGTGATAGCACGAGAGGTGGTAGGTCATTCTAACGAGGCAGGGGAAATGGCTAAGGTAGAGGGGTTGGTTATCAGTGTTACAGATGTCATAAATGGGGACACGAATCGTTTGAATGTCTAGACGTAGATCAAGCTGGACAGCGAGGTGCATATGTGGCACAACCAGAGGAAGCAGCAGAACATCCCCAAGAAGCTGAAAATGCTCCAGAGATAGGGGAAGCTTTGGTGCTGCACAAGGTGTTGTTAAAACTAGTCAAGGAGGTCACCAAACAGACGTAGCAGAAGGCTTTGTTCAGAGCAATTTGTAACTCACAAGGTAAGTGTTGTAAGCTAATTATTGACAACGGTAGTACTGATAATTTAGTGTCCACAGAGATAGTAGAAAAATTGGATTTGAAATGCTTGAAGCATCCCAATCCTTACAGAGTTTCATGGCTGCAAAAAGGCCATCAGTTGCTTGTGGATGAACAGTGCGAGGTGGAATTTCAAATAGGGAGATATAAGGATAAAGTTGTTTGTGACATCATGCCGATGGATGTATGTCACATACTGCTTGGCAGGCCTTGGAAGTACGATAGGAAAGCGGTACACGAAGGATTGACGAACTATTATAAATTTGTTAAGGATGGAATCAAGCATACGCTTGTGCCATCAAGAAAGAAGGGACAGCAGAAATAAGTGAACCAAGAGCATTGTTGGTTAGCAGAAAATAGTTTCTGAAACAGGTTGAGGAAAGTGATATAGGTTACACAGTTGTAAAGAAAGCAAGGATAGTATTGTTGCATACAGAGGTATCAGATTTACCTATAGAAATCCAGCAAATGTTGCAGGAATTTGCGGACATAGTTGTAGATGACTTGCCAGACAAATTACCCCCCAAAAGGAGCATAAGTCATCATATTGACTTCATATCCGGAGCCAGTTTTTAGAACAAAGCAGCATACCGAATGAGCCCCAAAGACAATGAAGAAATTAAGAAGCAGGTGCAAGAACTATTGGAAAAGGGATTGATAAGGGAAAGCTTAAGCCCTTGTGCTGTTCCAACGGTCCTTGCTCCCAAGAAGGGAGGAGAGTGGTAGATGTGCACCGAGTTAGGGGCCATCAACAAAATCACCATCCGGTACAGGTTTCCACTGCCACGGATGGATGATATGATGGATTTTTTAAGCTGGGTAGCATATTTCTCTACGATAGACTTGAAGAGCGGGTACCATCAGATTCGGATATGAGAGGGGGAAGAATGGAAGACAACCTTTAAGACGAATGAGGGGCTGTACGAATGGCTCGTCATGCCTTTTGGACTAAGCAATGCGCCCAATACATTCATGAGGTTAATGAATGAGATGCTGAAGGAGTACATCAGGAAGTTTGTGATAGTATATTTGGATGACATACTTATTTTCAGCAGGACAAGGGAAGAACATCTTCAACACATACGAAAAGTGCTGGAAAAATTACAGCATAACAAACTGCTAATAAATTTGAAGAAATGTACCTTTTTGCAGAAGGATTTGATTTATTTGGGGTTTGTAATAGCAGAGAATGAACTAAAGATGGATATGGAGAAGGTGGTAGCGATAGTGAATTGGCCATATCCGGAAAATTTATTTGAGGTACGTAGCTTTCATGGATTAGCAAGTTTTTACAGGAAAATCATAAAGAATTTAGCGAAATTTGTGCACCTATGTTGGATACCATTAAAAAGGCCAGCCAACCTTTTCGATGGAAAGAGGCAGTGAAGAGAAGCTTCCAGTTGTTAAAGAGAAAGATCACTGAGAGGCCGATCCTGAGATTACCAGATTTCAAGAAGTTATTTCAGGTTCGTTGTGATGCTAGCAGGACAATAATTGGAGGTGTACTCAGCCAGGAGGATAAGCCTGTAGCATTTTTCAGTGAGAAGCTGAATGAAAGTCGACAGAAATATTCATTGTATGATGAGTTCTATGCTGTTATACAGGCATTAAAACGCTGGAGGCATTATCTATTGGGAAATGAATTTGTGCTGCTTTTAGATAATTCTGCACTATAGTACGTAATGCAACAACACAAGCTGAACCACAAACACGCCAAATGGGTGGAGTATTTGCAGAGTTTTAACTTCATATTGAAGCATATTAGCGGGCAGGCCAATAAGGTGGTGGATGCACTAAGTAGGAAAGCTCTACTTCTGCAGGAAAGCACTCAGGTACAGGTGCTGGGTTTTGAGCACTTACAAGACTTATACTAGACTAATATAGATTTTAAGGAGGCCTATAAGGCATGTCAGAATCCCTTAGTGAGAGATAACAGTCCTTGGTTGGACTACAATCTACCGGAGAAATTGTTGTTTAACGGAGGATAGTTGTGCATACCTCACTGCTCGATGAGGGAGAATATTATTCGAGAGAAGCATAGTGGAGGTTTGGCCGAACATTTCGGCATGGAAAAGAAACTCGAGCAGCTTAGTCATTTCTACTTTTGGCCAAAGATGCGGAGAGATGTACAGCGATTTGTGGCCAGATGCAAAGTGTGCCAGTTATCAAAGGGTCATAGTCAAAACACAGGATTGTATACATCGTTACCTGTTCCAGGCAGACCTTGGGACTCAGTCAGCTTAGACTTCATCTTAGGTCTACCTAAGACACAGCAAGGTTACGACTCAGTAATGGTAGTAGTGGAAAAATTCTCAAAAATGGTGCATTTTATTCCTTGCAGAAAAACTAGTGATGCCACCCACGTGGCCCACTTGTTTTTCAATGGGATTGTCAGGTTACATGGATTGCATAAATCTATCCTTTCGGATAGGGATGTGAAGTTCACGGGACACTGTTCACATACCTTGTGGGAGAAAATGGACACACATTTGAGTTACAGTTCTGCTTATCATCCACAAACAGACGAACAAACAGAAGTTGTAAACAAGAGTCTAGGAAACCTGCTACAAAGCTTGGTTGGAGAAAATTCGCGAATGTGGGATCGAGCACTTGCATAGGTAGCGTTCACTTATAATGACTCGCCTAACCGCATCATAGGTTTCAGACCATATCAGATCTTGTATGGCATGCATCCTCACAGAGTGCATGAACTACGAGATCTTGGACTACAGGAAAGGCGAAGCACAGATGGAGAAGATTTCACTAACGCGGTGAGAGATTTGCATGAACAGGTAAAAATTAAATTGTAGGACAGCAGCTTAAAGTATAAACAGCAAGCAGATTTGAAGAGAAGGGAAGTACAATTTAACGTGGGGGATGAAGTCCCCACGCATTTGCGCAAAGAACACTTCCCTAAGGGTACGTATAATAAATTAAAGTATAAGAAGATAGGACCATGCAAAGTCCTTCAGAAATTTTTGGCGAATGCCTACGAGATACAGTTGCCACCTAGAATAGGCATTTCACCTATCTTTAACGTAGCGGACCTGTTCCCATACACAGCTAACCCAAAAGAGAAGGAAGAATATGGAACCACATGACCTACAAGGAATACCCAGGACAGAGGAGAAGCTTGGAAGAGACATATGCCTTACGTTCAACCTCCCAAGATCGAGAGCATTTTTGACACTCAGGTGGCTAAACGAACTCGGCAGAAGGAGTATGTGCAATACTTGGTCAAGTGGAAGAACTTTCCTATTGAGAACAGTTCGTGGCTTGATACCAGGCAGATTGAACAGATAGGTTCTTCAGTCGAGAAGCTCATGGACCGGAGCCATGATTTCTTTTTGCCCCAGGAGCCTAATGCAGGAGCACCCAGCTCACCTTCACCGAGTGAAGTCTCTACCAGGTTGGAAAGTTGTTTGAGTATTTGGATTGTTTTTTTTATGTTTAGTTTATCAGGGCATGGGATAGGATTTTATTTTGTGTTACTATTAATTGATGTGTTAGTCAAAGTTAATATTCGATTAGGATTGTTATTTGTTCAACAGAAATAAACAATAGTTTAATAATTGTTCTGTCAACTTAAGGAGGAAAAGACAAAATTGTCTACATGAAGATCTTGTCACGTAAACTGAACTGAGAGCTAGAAGTTACACAACTATATTATTTATGTTCAACTGAAAGCAATTACAATTTCAATTAACTGTAAACAAAAAAAATGTAGCAATGTAGCAATGTAAAACAGGAAAAAGGTTCAGCAATTTTGGAATCATGTTATAAAACAGAGACAGATCATTTTTCTCTAAATTGTCCATATGTGTCATTGCCTACTTACTGTACTATTATATTTCCATTCATTGAATTGTTAATAACAATGCTAGCAGACAGAGAACGACCACTGTAGCTCATGTTTCCTTGTGTTCCCATCGAACAACAAACAACATCAAATTCATACATACGTCCAGCATTAGAGAGAAGAACCAATGAATCGAGCCCATGGCTAGAATAGTAAAGCACAGCAAGTCGACTGAGAGGACAAAACTAGAAACAGAGTGCTAGGGAAAACAAACCATAGCAGAGGTACTTTTGAACAAATCTTCATATTTTCATAAGTAAATAGAGATAACAAAATTATGTTCGCATTGCTGTTGATTTGAGAAATATAGATGTATTACATTCATTTATAAACAAAAACAAGTGCGACCGTCCACAGAGTGGACAAACCCTAGCCTAGGGTTTGATAACAGTGAACGCCCTTAATTCAAATGAACAACTAACCAAGATAGAAACTGAAGCCAGACTTGAGCTTCATCTTCGAAAGCGATTTAGACTGAACACGAAGGAAAAACGGCGAGCGAAAAACCCTACAAAAACTTAAAGACCCTAACTGTAAATTGATGGACTTTAAGAGCCAGAGCCTACCGGTAGAGGGTTGCCACATTTGGAGACCGAAACCATAAGGAATCCGCGTACCTAGGTTGAGCCATTGACCTGCACATACCAAACAGAGTTCAGTCAGCATACCTATATAGTGAAACCTGAAAATCGAAGCAGAATAGAAGCAGAAGGGATATATAACCTACCTGAGTGCGACCGGACCAAGGGGTTTGCTGAACAGAGCTGCTGACGAATCGAAGGACCCTGAGACAAAAGGAGCAGGCTTGGTCAGTGTCAATGCCAGAGGAAGGTCGAATTAAATCAAGGAGAGGACTATTTACCTATTTGTAGCTGCAAAATACCATTACCCTGTTACCTGAGTTCATGGACACCAGAAGTTAACTGATTTTCATACCGAGCAGAGACAAAGTTGATAACAATAACAGAAAGTGACAATCATCAGACGAGAGACCTTATCCCATAACCAAACCACAGAAGAACGAGAGCACGAGATCAAGAAACTTACTATTTGAAAAGAATTCGAGCAGGCGCACCTCTAGAGCCAACACAGGCTCATGCCACAGGAGAAGTCCACAGACAACCACGTCAACAAGTTTGGAAGGCCTTCATTCATTTATAACCATACCCAAAGAGAAACCAGAGATTTCCATATGCGCTGGAGCAAAAGCCACACAAAGTGACAAACAAACCCTTGCAGAGTTGCTCAACAGAACAAAACCATCGTGAATGACCGAGAAGCAAAACCATTTTGGGCATAGACCAAATGGAGGGAATTAGGCCCGAGGACCGTAGATGGGCATTGAATAATGCATTAAATCATTCGCAATTTCCAAAACAAAATATCTGTTATCCACATTACATACAACCCCCGGAAACAACAAACAAACACACCACGTCATAAAGCCCGAAACAGGTGTAAAGCCGAGGCTATGTGGAAGCGTGGGCTGGGTCACATCAAATAATGACACCCTTAAAGGCATCATATATTTGATATCTTTCTTCATCCAACTCTAGTTTGGGGTTATGCTTAAATTATAATGCAAGGAATTGTTTATAGAGGCTCAACCAAAATTGTAAACTAAATAAGGGGAAAAATCTAGAAGACACATTCTAATATTTTGTCTCATATAAACTTTTTGGATTTTAAACATCTTAGTATACAATTCATTTTCAAATATGTACAACCCTTATGACTATTGGGGAAAGCAAGGAAGATTTTATAGGTTATAACAATGTTTTCTATAAGCTTTATAGTTAGAACTACCATGCATTGAACTTTTTTCTAGCATACCAACATTTGTTAAATCGGCCACCCATTTTAGCCTTGGGGATGAGATACTTATAGACATTTTCATAATGAAGGATTTGAGTAACTCCAAATCTAATTTTGTGGACTAACCGATTATTATAGTGCAATATACATGATCTTTCAGATTTTCCATCCACAATATTGTGTTACAATACTTCTAATGTTCTTGTTAAGAAAGAGTCAATGCCTTCCTTTCCTTGAATAATACCTTTCTTCTCTTCTCCCTGAACTACTCCCTTAGTTGTGATGCCTAAATTAAACTTCCAAGTAAATATTTAAGAGTTTAATCCTCTAAGTTTCAGTGATTAAATTTTTAATCTTCATGTGCCCCTTTCAATTACATAATGGTTTCAACTCATGTGATAATTAACTCTGTTGAAAAGTGTGCAACAAGAAATGCTTGTTGAGAATACAACAAGATGATGGAGCTTAGTGAAAAGAGTCGCCTTCACTAAGTGGGCCCGCAGGCTATTTTTGGCGCAAGTCTATTTTTAGACTATGTCTATTTTTAGACATATGGATCATGTCTATGGATTGCAGGTTGCTGTTTATGGATGATTGGTCAAGTTGGGAAAAATAGATGGACTTCTATTTTTGATCAAAATGTGAATGATCACAGTGTGAGTGATCAAATTCTATTTTTAGACTGGCTGTCAAAAATAGAAAAGTCAAATATTATTGTCTCATAATAATATTTGGACTATAAACTTGATCTTATTCTCTTGGAGCACTTCAGAATGAGCTACGGATGTGGTACATGCATATCCCACAAGGAAATACGTGGTTACCTATGGGATGACTAATATTTGCATGCAGGACTTCAGTTAGAACTCAAGTGAGTTGAGTTTAGTGGACTGGAGGTGCAGTTGATGGAGTTGTGTTCAGTTTAGCTTTGTTAAACTGGTTGTATTTAGTCTAACTGATCAATAGACTAGAGATGAGTTGGGTGAATTAGTTATTAATTAAATCACAAGTTATTAACTCATAATACAACTAAAGAATACATCAGTTAACTCAGTTGCATGTCAGTGCATGTTCAGTTCAACAGGGACAAGTGGTAGAGAATCAGATTGCTATCAGTTGTGACTATAGTTGTGCATCAGGTCTTGCACAATCAAAGGATTGAGTATGCCAATGAGTTTGCTCACGTATTTGGCCCACATTTTAGCCTTTGCTCACGTCCACAAAGAGTGAGTGACTATTTTGCAGGTGAAAAACGAGTTTGGGAAGCTATTCTCATCAGTTCTTGAGCAGGTATTGAGCAGTGGAGGCAGGCAAGCAGTGGAAGAGATTTGGAGATCAAATCTGAGTTGTATTGTGTGTAATAGGTGGAGATACTTGTGAGAAGTATTATGATTTGTATTGTTACATGATTCAATCAATATAATATACAGATAGTGTGGGGTTTTTAGCGAGATGCTTTCCCCGGGATACATACTGTGTTAATGAGTTTGATTGATGCTTCTATGCGTTCCTGTGAATGTTTCTGCTTCTGTAAATTGATCATCAACGTAGAGGAGATTATGTATTATACATGTTCCGCTTATAATTGTATGATCAGGATAATCTCTGTGAATATGTGTTAAATTATTCAAAATTTCTACATGGTATCAGAGCTAGATGATTTGTAGAAAAAATTTCTACATGGTATCGGAGCTGCTTGATTTGTAGAAGAGATTTTTATAGGATATCAAGCGAGGATTGATCATCAGATCTACTATTCAGGAAGTGTTTACATTCTATTTCTTCAGGCAGAGTCTGTAATCGGGCCAGGTAGCCTCTGGATTCATCCTTCTTTTGGAAGGTGAGATATCCGGTGAATGCCCATACAGTCAATCTCTGTACAAGAAATAATTTGTTCTCACGAATTCTAGATCGGAAGAAGTTGAGTTTTGTGCTGGTGGAATTCAAATTTAATTCCAAAGCAAGAGATAAAACTCAGAAACATTCAGTTCGAGAATGGAGATAGTATGCCCCAGTATCTCACGAGGTTCACTCAGTGTCGAGATGAGCTGGGAAGTGTGGGGGTTACTGTTGATGATGAGGATGGTGAGTCTAGCACTCCTTGACCTTCCTAAGAGTTGGCATAGCTACCAGGACTCGGTGAATGGAAGGGAGAAACTGCCAAATTGGGAACGACCATGGTCGGATTTGATGCAGGAGGAGATTAGACGGAGCACTAGAGACGGTTCTTCATCCATGCAGGATGAGGAGAACTATGCCTTAGCGAGTAAGGCGAAGAAGGGGCAGGAGAAGGTTTCTCTTTTCGAATCTTGTTCTTCCAGTGATGGGAAGAAGGTTGACAAGTCGAAGGTGAGATGCTTTCGTTGTCATGAGGAGGGTTCACGGGTCAAGAACATGTATGCTCTTGAGGTTCAAGATGCATGCAAAGCCTTGAGCAGCGAGGCAACTGATGGAGACTTGGTGGTTGAGAGGGAGCGTATATTACCTCTCAACATGCAGAGCCAGAAGAAGTCTCAGACGATTGTGGAGAAGCCACGATTGGTGCAGCAGCTTCAGGAGATTGTGGAGGAGCCACAACAGGGGAAGCTAAGAGGAGATCGAGTAGAGACATCTACTCATCCAGAGACCTCTAGTAGGGGGAAACTTCAAGCCAGGTGGGCTGAGGGATCGCATGCAGCCATACCTCTAGGTAGGAGGTGGGGTGATGTGGATTGATTGTCCCAAGGAGGAGGGGCAGGATCCTTGAGGTACCCAACCTCTTGGATGAGACCTTGCTACGGGAGCCCCGATGTGTAGTAGCAAGAACTGACTGATTGGGTAGAGACAGATGCGGATGGAGCGGCAGAGAGAGCGACAGTGCAGGGAATCCCAGGACAGCGCATAGCTAGCAGGCTGCAGCAATGCAAGAGGCACAAGTGTTTTGCACAGTGCTAGGTGGCACAGAGAGGTGTGCAATGGTGCGAGATGCATGGAGATGTTGCAGTAGCGCAGATGTCAGAGAGGGAGCACTTGTCAACAGCAGGTAGAGCTTCAGCATCAGAGGGTGTTTCTATCCCAACAGGGAGGTCAGTTGGGAGGTGCAGTGCGGATGCAATGCTGGGAGATAGAACCAGCAGCAGCACGGATGCAGTCAGAGATCAAAGTGACAGAGGCTAGAGCAGTCAGATACTGAAGAGCACATAGATGCAGAGTTTCAGTCGACAGAGGCAATAGCAGTCAGAGACTTTGATGACAGAGCAAGTGGACAGGCCAGATGTGTTGCGTGGAGAACATTCCAGAGTTACAGGATCGGGTTTGAGAGGAAGCCTTTCTTGTTGAGAGGGAGTGTTGAAAAGTGTGCAACAAGAAATGCTTGTTGAGAATACAACAAGATGATGGAGCTTAGTGAAAAGAGTCGCCTTCACTAAGTGGGCCCGCAGGCTATTTTTGGTGCAAGTCTATTTTTAGACTATGTCTATTTTTAGACATATGGATCATGTCTATGGATTGCAGGTTGCTGTTTATGGATGATTGGTCAAGTTGGGAAAAATAGATGGAATTCTATTTTTGATCAAAATGTGAATGATCACAGTGTGAGTGATCAAAGTCTATTTTTAGACTGGCTGTCAAAAATAGAAAAGTAAAATATTATTGTCTCATAATAATATTTGGACTATAAACTTGATCTTATTCTCTTGGAGCACTTCAGAATGAGCTACGGATGTGGTACATGCAGATCCCACAAGGAAATACGTGGTTACCTATGGGATGACTAATATTTGCATGCAGGACTTCAGTTAGAACTCAAGTGAGTTGAGTTTAGTGGACTGGAGGTGCAGTTGATGGAGTTGTGTTCAGTTTAGCTTTGTTAAACTGGTTGTATTTAGTCTAACTGATCAATAGACTAGAGATGAGTTGGGTGAATTAGTTATTAATTAATTCACAAGTTATTAACTCATAATACAACTAAAGAATACATTAGTTAACTCAGTTGCATGTCAGTGCATGTTCAGTTCAACAGGGACAAGTGGTAGAGAATCAGATTGCTATCAGTTGTGACTATAGTTGTGCATCAGATCTTGCACAATCAAAGGATTGAGTATGCCAATGAGTTTGCTCACGTATTTGGCCCACATTTTAGCCTTTGCTCACGTCCACAAAGAGTGAGTGACTATTTTGCAGGTGAAAAACGAGTTTGGGAAGCTATTCTCATCAGTTCTTGAGTAGGTATTGAGCAGTGGACGCAGGCAAGCAGTGGAAGAGATTTGGAGATCAAATCTGAGCTGTATTGTGTGTAACAGGTGGAGATACTTGTGAGAAGTATTATGCTTTGTATTGTTACATGATTCAATCAATATAATATACAGATAGTGTGGGGTTTTTAGCGAGATGCTTTCCCCGGGATACATACTGTGTTAATGAGTTTGATTGATGCTTCTATGTGTTCCTGTGAATGTTTCTGCTTCTGTAAATTGATGATCAACGTAGAGGAGATTACGTATTATACATGTTCCGCTTATAATTGTATGATCAGGATAATCTCTGTGAATATGTGTTAAATTATTCAAAATTTCTACAAACTCAACTATCCATTTGAAAATATCATGTTCAATGAAAGACAAGCTTCTCATTGAGATATACCATTGAATCACTTGATACTACTAACTAGGCCTCCTAGTCTAGAACTAAACTAATTCAATTCAATTAAAAAAAAATTATAGCCCATTATCCAGTCACCTCATGATTGTTCTCAGCGAAATGATGCCGAATCCAATTAGGCTAACTCATTAAGTCATCATTTTTTTATTGATCTAAAATGTTTCATAAAATTCAAATATTTGAATGTTTATAGCTGAGGATGATGGAATAAAATAAAAAATTACACTTATTTGACAAACAAGGTGATAAGGGGAAGGCACCATCCTCAGAGAATCCCATGGATGCTATTGAGGAAGCGCTTAATGATCCTGATTGGTTTGATGATGATGAGTTGTACATGTCTCCTAACCCAATTGTAACATTCAATAACATTTTGGTTAGAACAAATGAAGAACTTTCATATTTGATTCGCATTAGAAATAAAAATTCTTTATATTAAACATAGGATCAACATGTTCAACCAATATCTTCATAGATATCATGTAATAACCATATTGTAAAGTGACTTTTTTATATCATAAGTTCAATTATGAATGTTTGTTTTTTAACTTTTATATTTTCTAATCAAAAAACCATTTTATTTCTTACATAGGATTTTTTGGCAAAGATCAAACCAAAACATACAGACACCACAAGGCAACCAGAAGAGGAGAATAGGGAAACCATGTTGCGAATCACTATTTCCATTAGGCCAAAACCTGCAAGTGTTAGTCAAAGGTTGCATCTCCAAAGATAAGGATCCATGATAGGTGATTAGTCCATGTCATGAAACACATGAGGAGCATTAGTTTATCCAATGTCCAACAATCGCCCACCAATGCGAGTTGGGTGTCTATCGAGCTTGTGACCTATGCTCTAATACCAAATGTAGGCTTTAACCCTATGCAAAAATTACCTTCAAACAAATCATTCAAATAGAAAAATAAACAATGGCAAGAACATAAAATAAGTATACACGGAGATTTTCCCCTGGATCCTAAAACAAGGACTACTGGATTGATTTCTCATTATGTTCATTTTAATGCTACAATACATATATATACATGTTGAAGAATTCATAAACACCAATCCATTAACCGCGGATTAGAAAATAATCATAGTTCCCTTGTATGGATCTAAAAAATATAATGGGAAGAAAACAATCATGCCTAAAAGCATGTGAAAAACCCATGCAAAAAACCATGGTAGGTTCGCCCCCCATCCTTGGGTCTACATAATTTTTTCTTTCCTGAGGTGCTACTCTAGTGCCTGTGCAAGGGGGCTACTATTCGTGAAACTAGTCATAGAAATAATATAACACACACCCAACATTCCAATATTGTTGGACATTGGATAAACTAATGTTCCCCGTGTGTTTCATGAGATGGACTAACCACCCCTCATGGATCCTTATCTCTGGCGATGCAATCCTTGACTAACACCAGTTGGTTTTGATCTAACAAAAATCATGATTCCCAACATTGGTATAAGATTTTTTTCATCTTTAAGGGGATGCCTTTGCTATTGAGGGGTTTTGCTCATGCCTATGGTAGACCCTTTTGAGTGGGAGATCTGTAGGATCAATTCTTGCGGTGAAAGAAGATGGAAAATAATGGAAATATAGAGATCAAGAAATTTAATGGTCATAGTTTTGAGTTGTGGAAGATCAAGATGGAGGATCTGTTGATGGATAAAGATCAGTGGATCGTGGCAAATATGAGTACTAAACCAAAAATAATGTCAGCAGAAGACTAGGCAAATTTGGATGGAAAGGCAAAGAGCACAATATTGTTGTGTATCTCAGATATAGTATTGTTGAATGTATCAGGGGAAGCTACAATGAAGGCATTATAGGACAAGATAGGGACTTTGTACCAATATAAGTCTCTAGTGAACAAACTGTTCTTGTGGAAAAAACTGTATAACATGAGGATGAAGGATGGAGACATAGTGACAGAGCATCTAAACACCTTGAATATTCTAGTAATACAGTTGTTATCTGTTGATATAAAAATTTTAGATGAAGATAAGTGCATCATTTTTTTGTGTTCTCTACCAGATTCGTGAGATAGTCTGGTTGTTGGTATAGGTAGAAATACAACTAGCTTGAAGTTTGATGAAATATTATCATCCTTGTTGTTGGAGGAGATGAGACGGACAAATATGGATATCCGGAATGGAGATACCTTGTCTACACGAAGATGCTCCCAGAACATAAACAAAAATAATTACGCAAACCCAAGGATGGGGGGTGGACCCAAAGATGGTGGGTAGACCTACCAATGGTTTTGCATATGATGGTTTTACTCCCATGGTATTTTGTAGATCCGGTCAAGGGAACTTTGGTTATGTTATAATCCAGGATTAATGGATTGGGGTTTATGAATGCTTCGACATGTATATATATGTATTTTAGCATCGAAAGGAACATAATGAAAAATAAATTTGGTAGTCTTTGTTTTGGTATCTACGGGAAAATCTTTGTCTATATTTGTTTTATGTTCTCTCCATTGTTTATTTTTCTCTTTGAAGAATTCGTTTGTAGATAATTTCTGTATAAGGTTAAAACCTACAAACAATTCCAACAATATTGATTATTGCATGAGGTAAAGAAAACTCTAATGTTATTCTTATTAATGAATAATAACAAAAAACATCAATTTAAAATTTCTTTCTTATTACAGCTAATGATCCACCCCTCTTGCGGTAGCCTCGAAAACGTCATGAGTACATGACCAAGCCATAAAAAATAAAGAAAAATAAAAATAAAAATAAATGATTTTACTAGTTATATCATTAAAAAAATCGTGTATCATATTATGAAAACATATTTTTAATGATAATTTGTTTTTGGATGAAGTATTTTACATCTATGATTAATGAATGAATAATTACTATATGTCTCTTTACGTGCTCATAATTTTGATATCTTGATGCATAGGTGTAGAGTATGGTTTTTGAAATTCCTTCAACAAGACTTAATCTTAGAATGAGGTCATCAATACCATCGATCTTGGATCTCTTTTATGCATAGCTGTATCCTCATACCTCATACCTTCACTTACTTTTTCAAGTTGCTTGGCATTTCTTGAGCTCATAAAATAGCCTTTTGTTCTGTCAAGATCAGAGTACTTAATCTCCTTCTCTTCTTGAGTAAGTCTAAGGTGGTGTCACAAAGAAGATGGCTAGTAGAATGAGCCCAAAAGATTTCTTTTTTGTTTAATAGGTTCGGTCCAGGGAGAGAAGGTCTTCTAGTTATTCAGTCATCAAGAAAAGTGCTTATACACATCCAAAACCCCTTGCTCCTTTCTGTGTATACTATCAACCTTATCTCTGCAATTAGGGCTAGTAATTATGCCCCAATTTTTTTTTTCTTGTTAGCACTTTGTAATTTTCCAAGGTTGCAGAAAAAAATCACAAAAGTAACCACAAACCACTTTGGAAGTTGGGATGTAGCCCTACCAACATCAGAGATGGCTCTCTCTATCAGATTTAACTTTTTTGTATTTAGATATTAGGCTCGTTATGAGAGTTTGGAGTTTGATTTTAAAATTGATTGGTTGATTAAATTCCTAAAACCTCCATGGGCTATGGAGTCTACAGCTGAATGTGGATCTGTTTCAGATTTTCAAAGGAGTTTCACAGGGCAAGGTAGATGAACTAACTGGATCCTTTATGTTTAGATGAAGTGTGATAGAAGAAAATATATAAGTTCAATTGAATTTAAAGAGAAATTAAGAATTATTTAACATGATATCAGAAGAAAACATTGAAATTATCTACAACCGGAATGAGAGTGTATTATTCAACAAATTTTGTTCATCAAGTTTCTGTAAAACAATTCAAATTTTAGAAAACATAAGAATGGAAACAAAGTAATAAATCATTAACAATGAGAGAATAACTTCACCAAATAGTCCAACACATGAATCCTGTGAAGGATGTCATTTTTATTATTGATCATCCAATCAAATGAAATTAATACAATAACGTTCTGGAATGCAAAAATCCATGCAGAAATTAACCCTTAATACTTCTAAAAGAGACTTATTTATAAGATATTTACAAAAATTCTTATCAAAACCGACTAGGATGTATTTAAGAATTCCTAAACTGAATTTGTCTAACTTGTTACAAAAATTTAGGAAAATTGGAATTGTCTCAAGCGCTGGCACTAGATTTGTGGAACTGCTAATTGTCCAGCCCTTTGAATCCTGTTGTGTTGTTTATGGTGAGCTATAAAACCAAATCCTCTGCTTACTCCAGTAACTGAAATAATTTATCCCAGTGCTGCTCACTAGGGATAGTTGTCTTTAATAACTTTCTGTAAACCTCGTTCACTTCACTGTATTTTGCAAATGTTTGTTTGGAAATGAATATGTGTTTAATTTCATATTGAATGTCCAAGTCATATGCCAACACATCCAAGAATGTTTTCCCTATCATTCTGATTCTTCTTCCTGTAACCTTAGAATGGTATTTAGCCTTGGTCATCAATTTCTCACTGCAATCGGACCACGTACTGAGCTTATCATTTATTACTAATAAATTAGAAAGTCCCTCTTTGTAGAGGGCTTCCAGCTTGTTGAAGAATTTTTGTACGCCAATGTCCAGAATCTGACACTTTTCTTCAAGCTACTCACCAAATTTCTCCTAGTTAGCACCTTTTTGACCTCCAGTATATTTTTTGTTCTATCTTCAATCTCCATCTCTTTTAATTCCTGTTTATTTTTAGAGTTGAGGAACTTGATGAGGTCAATAGCTTCACTGGGTTTGTCACCCAATTGTTTTTTGACTTCTTCAATGGCTTTGGTAGATCTTTCAATCAATTCCTATCGCTCAAATATAATTTGTATAGATGGCCAAATATCTATCATATCTTCATTTATCCGTTTCCAAAATTTTTTCTTTAACCTCGGCCAAGGTATTACCCATGGTAGTATCTTTTTCCATCTGATGCAATCTCTGGGAAATTTTCTGACGTTTATGCATCTCTGTCATGAGAGAATTCTGATATCTATTGCTCTGCTCTTGTATGGTCTTCACATCCTCTCTTAACTTCTTTATTTCTTCTCCCTATATAGACATGTTTTCCAGGGATTGGGCCAACTTAATTGAATCATCTAGAGTTGAAGAAGGAGGTTCTGTAGAGGAAGATGTTCTTGCTATTGTCTCTAATGTAGGGATACAAGTTTGAAGTAGGGATGCAATTGGAACTACATCAAGAGGAACCACTGCTACTTGAGAACTCTTCTCCGTCTCTTTGATAAACTTGTCCATCTCTTGCCTCCATTTCCTTAATTTGTGCACTTTATTCCACCAGTAGCTTCATCATTTCTTCTTTCTGTAACTCTATATCTCCTAACTCATTTATCTGTGGATATTCAGTCGCAGGCAACTTTAATTGATTCCTTAGAGATGTTATATCAACATTCTTCATTTTAATGACCTATTCCATGACTTTTGAAATGTCAGGATCGAAAGCTGCTTTAATCACCATTTCCTCCAAATATTTAATTCTGTTATCTTTGGCCAGGGAGGAAATATTCTTTAGTTTCAGATGAGATTGAACATTGTTCAAACACAATTGCAATTTAGAAGCAGTAAGGGCAGTCTGTGTGAATTTTGAGTAGACCATCTCTCCTGTTTTCCTGTGCATGTCCATCTGATCCGAAGGATGAACATCCTTTGCCTCAAACTCAAAGGTAGTCTTCTTGAAGTCAGCTGCTTATTTTGGTTATGGAACCTGTGCCTGTAAGAATGCCATATGCATTCTCCCCTTCTGTGTGTCATAGGATGAAATGAGCTTGTGTTGGATTGAGGAAGACTTCTTCCTTAATTAAGCATATATGTCGTCATGGAGGGCTTCATTCCTATGTTTGATTTCTCAGCATCTTCGGAAACTATATAGCTGCCTCTATTTGTGTATGAGGTGTTGTAGATGGAGTCTCTTTAGTAGTCGAGGATGATAGAGAATTGGTGGTACTGCTGTCAAACTTCAAATTTTGAAGGCCGTAGAGAACAATGGTACCCTGTGTTTCCTCCAATTGTAGGAAATCTTTCTTAGAACTTGTCTTAATCTTCTTTGTATAGATCTTGAATTATTTCGTTGAGAGTTCAGCGATTGTAGGGGAGTCCTCCTATCTTGGTCTTTTCTCAGTATTTTCTCTGGGTATAAGAGTCTTTGAGGTAGTTCTGGAAAGAACTTGCTCTTCAGCCTCCTGCAATGTGTTCTCTACCCAATATGTTGGTTCATGTACTTCTCTATTTCTGGCCTTTGGGTATGCACATAGGGAATTGTCTGCTGTTCCAGTCTTAGCCTATAAATTTCCCCAAAGGGGTCATAAGGCCATGTAAAGCTAAGAGGTAAATTCATTTGTTTTAGTAGGAGGTCTGCTTCCTGTACTACTCTGATGTTATAGATAAAAGGTCTTATTTGTGTCTAAATTATGAATTGAGACTTCTTCTTTGCTTCCACAAAATGGATGTTGTCTGAGTGGATTATTTGCCTGATATACTCCAAGGAAAATATCCTCATTGGAAGGTACTTGGGAAACTTATATGGTGGCAGCACAGATCCATAAACTCTGATTTCTGTAAATCATTGGTATAGATACCAATCTTATGTCTTCAATTGTTCTCTGAGATGAAACACTTTATAAATATCCTCATTGATTCTTGGAATCTGTTGGCCACTCTGCAGACAAGTTGTTGGATATACAAACTGATCTATAAACTCTTTAAAACTGAATTCCTATGATTGTTTTCTAATCATGGAGGTCCAGAAAATAATGGAATGAGGCTCTCCTTGCTAATTGAGTTTCTTCACTGCAAAGGGAAACCTGTCTGTCTGGAAGAAAATAAACATGTACATAAGAATGGAAGAATACCTGAACATTCCTTCAGTTAAAAACTGAAGGAATTGTTGATGAATTATATCTGCAAGGAAGTGACCATAGTCAAAGGTGACTGATAGTCCTTCTTCTGTAGAAAGGGTGGATAGAAAGCCTAAAATAGGCTCATCTACACATTCATCTAAAAAGTAACCAAATAGACATTGCAAGACATAGATAATTTGTTTGGTTCTTTGGGGGAAAATAGAAGAGGGATAAGGGGGATTCTTCTTGGGGAGTCAAGAATCTTCTAGCAGGAAGACCTCAAAAATATTGGCTCTCTCGGCAAAGGTGAGTTTCTGATAAATTTATTCAAGAGCCTCAATCGAAAAGGGAGTCAAGGAGTCACTGTATGGAACCTACAACATTTGGTTTATATTTTCATAGGTAATGGTGAAAAGGATTTCACCATTAGGGGAGATGATAGCCCTCTTCCTTGAGAGATAAGAGGCATGCCACTTGAGGAACAATTAAGGAAATAGTAGGATTGGGGGAAAATGAAGTGGATTAATCTAGATTGCTAGAGATTAATCTCATCGTACTGATCAAGAAAAGTGTCACGAAACCAGTAGCATAATTCGAAGAGGTCAAGTTCACACAGTGTCTTGGAAATTTTATAATCTCTATGAGCTGGGGGGATGTGGTATAAATCCATAGGGGGGACAAGCATCAAGTTAACCATAGTGGCATCAGCCTTATCTTTGGGAGCCATCATGGTAGAAGGATGAAAATTGGAGAGGGTGACAAGAGAAATTGCAGAGGATTACTATTAATTTCACAAGAAAAGCTGGGAGGGAATTCCTCTATGACAATCATTTATAGGAAAGAAAGCAGAGGGCTCAAGAGAAATGTAACAGTAGGAAAGTGAGAAAAGAACGTGATCGCGAGAAAAAGTGAGGCTTTATAGATTCATAACTAGAGCGGGACCGTTGGATAAACGACTGTTCGGGAGCGTTTACTCCACAACGGGAAGATTGCAGTGGGACAGACTAGGGAAAGGTGTAATGGTCATCAACATGGTGAGAATGGATAGGCAGATGGTTGATATGTGACAGTCGAGGAGTGGAGGTGGAGAAGAAGTGGAGGGTGACGTGACCAGGAATGCGGGGTGTGGTAGGAGCGGAGAAAACTGCTTTCGGAGGGGGGTCAAAGTGGTTTATGGTATTGAGAGGGGAGGGTGAGAAATGATGAGGGGAGGACACATAATAGTGGAGAAACCGCTTTTCGGATCACCCCTCGTCAATAAATGGAAACATGGTGGGGGGGGCCAAAAAGGCCTTGGAGCCATCAGATTCAAACAAGATTGACGTCGGGGGTGTGAAATTGTGCAAGGTTTACCGCTAGTGACAACACATCATTTCATGCTCATGTCTTTTTACTTTAAGGTCCAAACTTTAGACAAATTACCATATTACAAATAACTCTCCATAAGATAAATTTCATTTTTCCCTAAACTAATATAACTAAACCAATTAGGGTGCATTTAGAAGTGAAAACCCTAATTTATTTTTCTATTTTAAAGGAATAAAAACAACTTTTCAAACAATAAAACTAATCTACCAACTGCATTAATCCAGATTAAATTTTTGGATTAATTTATTCACCTATTCTACCTATCTAATCTCAGCCAAGATTACACTGTTTGGCTAAGTTATTCACTCTAATCTAATTGACATTAATTGAAATTTGTGTGAGAATGATTAAACTATATGTTTCAAACAAAAAAATGTATTATGGCATTTTAGACAACATGCACACAATTTCATGAATTTATTCTCTGTAAAATTATTGTACCATCAGTGGCACTTCAACTGGCATCACTTTCACATTTTTCATTTTTGTGGGGTTCTTTTATCATTTCTTTTTCTTTTTCTATTTTTAATACATATACCCTCTTTACATTTTTTATTTTCATTTATATATTCTTTTTTTGGAAATCATTTGTAGTATGCAATATTATTTACAATTTGAAATATTGAAAGAAATCATTCAATCATGCATTTGATCCTATAAATTATAGGGCCCTAACACTTATTTCCTTCATAAATTTAGACTAAGGAATTCACTCTTCTTGAGATGAGATGGTGTCAAGTTGATCTTCTTTTCCACCCTAATTTCAAAACATGACTCTATTAGCATGTTTAGAATCTAGGGCAGAGAGTTAGTTTAAATATTAACTTGATTTCTCTTTAATATTTAACACTTTCTTGATATTTAGATCCTTCCATCACTTTGGTTATAGATCAATGTGATGGGTTGTTCATAGCATTATATCCCAATACAATCATCACAAATTCATAGTCGATCCATCTTGGATATCGTAAATAGGCTAGCAAATCATCACTTTGGTCCATATAGATAGAGAGACATGTAGGGTTAGGCTATACACCAGGGATGTTCTATCCCACTGTTGGGCCGCTAATTTTTCATTATTATTATTATCACTTTTTTATGCCTATTTCACCCATTTCTACCATTATTTATCACATCATTTATCATAATTTATTATATAATTCCATTTTATAATTATTTATGCTCTTATGGATAAATACTATTTTTCTCCTTTATTTTTAATAAATTGATGGTTATTATGCATGATTTTACCAATGACGGTTTATTAATGGATTTGTTGTAGCATCACTCATTATTTTAGCCTCCAAAATCTTTTCCAGATTGCAAATTTGAACTCCAACTCACAATTAAATATTCCAACTTAGAAATTCGCTGAAATAAGAAGTGATAGTTTTGCATTGAATGTTTCAGACAAATGAAGAAGAATCTAGAAAATTTGAAACATGGGTTTTGTCCAAAACGGACCGAATTAGTTTTGTGATGAGCAGTTTTCCAAAATTCGTTCTGTATTAAGAGAAATGGAAGGTTCTTCGAAGAATATTTTCTCAAATTTGTTGTTGCGGCAGTTTTCCAAATTCTTCCAGTTGCAATACCAAATTCGACTTGTTCCTGTTGAATGTTGATGGAAAGATCTTTCAGATATGATCTTGTTGATAAATTTGTTTTGTAAAATCCAAATTTGTAATGGAAATCATTTTTTAATAAGATTTGTTGTAACTTCTCTTTTCTCTCTCTATATTTAAATGAAAACAGAGATCAAAGAGAGGAGGGTAAGATGGGGAGAATAGAGAGGAGGAAACTTCTTGTCTTTTTACTTCAATTGTATTTTTAATATACAGAGTGTGATTTGGAAGGATACGTCGTGCTGTAATGACATTTGGATCTGATGAATAATACATAATTCATGTTATTGTTCATTCGCTATATTCTGGATTAGTTAAGTAGTAATCACTGGAAGCTTGGGCCCGGTCACTGGTGGATTTCATTGTTAATTCTTGTTTTATACTTTTCCTTTTCCTTTACTGCAAGTTTAATTATTCTGTTGTACAGTTTTACAGTTGATTTACTTTCACTGGTGTGGATTTTGTGTATTCATTTCATTACTTCTTAATTTTGTCAATTGATTTCATTTATTTATGTTGTGGAGTGAATTAATCATTAGATGAGAATTATTTCTTGTTCATTAAAAAGACAGAGTGTTATTGATTATATTAGATGCTTTATTTCTATGAAATAGTTTAGGTTCAGCTGAAAGAGCTCTGTTATTACTACGGTGCACTCGATTGATGTAATTGCCATTAGAATATCTTGATTAAGATTGAGTTTGGTTTAGATTAAGATTTAGTTTTGATGCTTGAATAGGTTAATTTCCTTGAAGTTACAAGCTTGAGATTTATGGTTTGATCTGTTTACTCTTGTATTGAAATTGATAAATTATCTTAAAGCATTACTCTCTATAGATATAATGATTTCCATCACTTGCACATATTTTGTACACTCTTGAAACAAAAAGACTTACCCAGGTTGATAATTAATGTGAAGCAATTTGGAGTTCTAAAAGACACCTTATATGCACCCAAAATTTTGGCGTCGTTGCTGGGGAGAGTGTTTCTATTTCACAAAAGTGATGTACATTTGATTTTTGTTGCTGGGGAAGAATTTGGTATTAAAAATGGAAGGTAAGAGCCTATGTACGAGTAAGTAAAGTTCTTTCTCCTTCGCCCTCTTTTCAGCGCAATTGCGTAGGAATTGAAGTAGAAATAAAAGTTTGATGTTTGTTTGCTATGAAAGAATTCGGTATTAAAAACGGAAGGTAAGAACCTACATATGAGTAAGTAAAGTGTTTGCTCCTGTGCCCACTTTTCAGCAAAATTGCGTAGGAATTAAAGTAGAAATAAATGTTTGAATTTTTGTGTGAATGACTAAGAAAAAAAAAGGTAGAAATTTTGAAAAAAAATCTCATGATTTCACTTAATTGGTGATGTAAGTACCACCCATTTCACTAACCAATTGGCAAGAACATTTGAAGGAGGAGCCTCAAAGAAACACATGAAGAACATCTTCTATTATGGTAAGAAATGGCTCACATTTCTACTTTTGAATTCCCTATCAAATATCTAGGACGAGTGACACAAATGCACATAATTCTCCCATCTTCTCTACCAAATTTTCATGGTTTGGAAAACAAAGTCCCAGATACATTTTTATTTGAGTTTGAAGTACTTTGTAGAGGATACGATTATTGTACTAATGATCAAAGGTTGAAAGTGTTTCCTCTTAGTCTAAAAGGAGAAACTCTCTGATGGTTCATGAGCCTTGGAGGGAACTGCATCCAAACATAGAAGGATATGAAGAACATATTCTTGAAGAATTACCAAGATTATTGCAAGGCCGATGAAGATATTTTCAATATGATACAAGGGGAAGATGAAATATTTGAAGACCATGTAGAGAAATTTCATTACAACCTTCAAAAATCAAAGCATAAGCATTTGAAAAAAGAGATCTTAAAAACACTCATTCTTAAAGAAATCAAAGATGAATTTTTAGAACTCTTAAATCTAATGGGAAAAAGTGATATTTTTCAGTTATCATATGATGATGTTTGTGAATTATGCATAAGGTATTCAAGAGGAGTCTTTAAGACTGGTAAGAATTGTAGAGAAGTTTCTTCTTCTTTTCCAAATCTACTACAAGAGCAAGAGATATAGGAGTTGAAATCAATGATTTATTTGAGAATTTTGAAATTGATTTTATTATCTCTCTAAATTCAAAATTGGATGTTTTGCAAGTTCAGAAAAATCAAGAAATTTAAGAAGTGTTTTTCCCTCATTGCCAAAAGGAGCATCCTGTAAATAGTCACTCTTCCTTATCTAGGATGGAAGTAGCATATCAAAGAGATGGGAAAACTGCAACAATTTCACAACCATGGAAATCATGGACTAAATGTATGGTTCAAAACACTTCCTCTCCATTTTCTTACTTGCATAATCCATTATGGAATACTCATGTGTTAGGCTAGCTATGTCAATCTCAATATAACCCCCACCAATCTTGTCTACAAGTTTGGCATGGTTCATCTTATGATTACATGAATACTCTCCCACATCTTGTAGCACAAACACATCATCCATATTCTTCACCAACCCTTCCACAATATCTTGCTTGCCCATCAAAATCATCCACACAACCCAATCAACCACATCATCAAAATGCTCCATGCCCTACACAATTTCCCATTCAACTCATTCCACACCCTCATCATAATAAACTAATACAACATGCTTACAGTGTTGAACTGAAAAATTTAGCTACCCTTCCCACTCATTCTATCTCACATGCACCATTGCAGAAAAATTATATTAATATTGGGAATGTTTCAAATCCAAAAATTGTAGAAGCTATGAAAGAAAATGAGGTTTCTTCTAGCCTGCATCAACAAGCCATTTTAAAAACTCAAGAACTTCATGATATGACGGTTATGGGAAATCAGGAAACTGTTGTGGTAAAATACAACCCCCCCCCATTTTTGATTTGTTCACTTCAAATAATGGGGACCCTTTCTATAAAAATTTTGGCTAAATGCCTTTTTGGATTTTTATTTAGTTGATTGCCCTACGCTTTTGTTAATTTTTCATTTTCTTTGGATTCTTGTTTTGATTGCTTTGTTAGAATCGATTTTTTATAAGCTTCCCATTGACGCTTGTTTCGCCTCATTTGGTCAACTGGTTTGAAAATGACACTCATTTGAAGTCCCATCATTTATCTAGTCTGGGCTAAATTTTTTTTTATTATTTTTGTTTATTTTCAAAGTGGCTGTAGTTTAAATAATAAATAACTAACTTCATTAAAAAAAAAAACCAACATCAAAAAATTGATGATTGAATATTAAATTTTAAATTAGTTAAATTAATTAAAATATAATTAATTTAATTAAATTAAAATTTAAAACATAAAATATATATAAAATAAAAAAAAAAATATAATATAAAAAAAAAAAATCTCATCGCATCGGGGGATCGGGTCAGAAGTTTTTATTGGACATATTTTGAAAAACCCCGATACCCTCATGTCCCCGATCGTCGATGGCCGATCCCCTCAATCCTCCCGATCCCGATCATTAAAAAGTGTATACATCGCATCAGAGGGTTTTCACTTGACACAAGTATGAAAACCCCGATAGTCCTCATTCTCCCGATCCGATATGCGATGGCGATAAGTCAAAGGCATGTCATTAACTTATGGTTTGTTTTTTTAGTTTCAAGTTTTCACTCATACGAATGAGTGAATGGTAGTGTGAATGTCGTATGAGTAAAATGGTAACATAAATGTAGTAGTAGGGTAGTTTAAATTAATATTAAAACAAATATGTAATATTAAAATAAATGTTTATTAATTTAAATAATTAATTTTAAATTAAATAATATATGTAATATAATTAATTTAAATAAATTAAAATGTAATTATTATTTATATTAATATTATATAGTTTGTAAATAATTAATTATATATTAGTTAGTTAGATTAATGATTAATAATTAGTTTAGTTTACGGCTAATAATTAAATTAGAATTTTAATTTAGGATTAGATTTTTAATTAAAAACTCTGATTTTTAGCTCAGCAACAGAATTTCCAGATTTATGCCTGATTTCATCCATCAACTTTGGAAGCTCATAGATTGAGTTATACTTGGCCAAATAAGGCCTAGGATGGCTCATTGGAAAGATAAAGTCAAGGAGAATATTTCCGGGGAGGTTTCACTAACACATGTAATCATTTATTGGGTCAAAAATCAGGCAAAAGATCAAGCTCCGAATTTTGAAAACAAAATCAATTTTTTGAGTTATTTTCTTCATTTTCATTTGCCCAAAGCCTCTTCTAATTGCAGATCCATTGGTTAATAAAATTTTGGCCAATTAAACCACCCCAAACATCAATATAGAGCTTATATTTTATTTTCAATTATTTATTTAAATAGAATTTGATTGGATTTGATTCAATTGCTAGAAATGATATTTTGATTGCATCTTAATTTATTTTGATTTCTTTTTGCAGGAAAACAGTGGAAAAAATATGGAGAAAAAGACCTCAATCAATGAGAATGCTCCAGCAATTGAAGATCGGGATTTTTGAGCAAATAAAATTGGATTTGACAGATTTCTCTTCACAAAAACTCCTCTCAAGAATTCCTTCACAAATATTCTAAATAACAGATTGCAGAATGTAATAAGGGGCTGCTCTCCTCTGCAATTATAGACTTCTAAAAACACTACTGTAATAGGAATTTAGAATTGTCGGAGAGAGGAGAGAAAATCTCATATTTGGGGATTATTGAGGATTTTCCCTTTGTATCTTGAATTATACATGAAGGGAAAAGTTTGCACTATTGTAGCTTTAGCTTTGAAAGTAGAAGTTCAAACAATGTAAAGAGTTGTTGGAGACCAGGAACGGAGAGATGGATGCAATAAATTGATATTTCTAATACTACTGTTTCAAATATCAGTTTTATTTTTATGGTAACAAGAATGTGTCATTTTATTCATGTTTGTACACTATTGTCAATATGGGTAATTTGTCTCAATCTTGTTATTATGTATCTCTGTTTTTTATGGATTAATTTCTCATTTTTGAGTAACTACTTACTCAAAAATCTATCTTATAAAACTGATTTATTGAATGGTAATATGTTGTGAACTATTTCCACATATCATTATTCGATTATTGGATTTACTGATTTGATAATTAATATCATTTTTGTGAACTACTTCCTGAATGTCGTTGGTTTATTATTTCAGTTAAGAGGTCTCAATAGGATCTGTTTTGGTAACCATAATATCAGTTAGTTGAACTACTTCATTAACTTGATATTCATTATAAACAAGACATATCTAAATCCCAATACTTTAATTATCTTGCTCTTAGTTGGGTTAGATCTATATCTGCCTGATTAAAATAGGATTTAGATTAGTTTCTTTTGCTTGCATCATAGAATAAGCTTGCATTTAGAGTAAATTCTACATTCTTTTAAGTCTTCTTCTCAAATAGGAAAAACTTTAGTTGTGGCTTGGCTGAACCCAAATCAGCTTAAGGGTCATTCTCTTGCCTGATCAGTAAGAAGAAATGATCTGATATCCCTGTCTATTGGTAGTTAAAGATATACCATAAACCAATAGCGATAGGGAGAAGGTAACTAGACCTAGTTAAACCAGTCGGAGCCACCACATCAAACGGAAAAGGAGCTGCTTTACGGTCCGGATGGGGTGGTTATCCCCCATTGTTGTTTCAGCAATTTTCGAGGCATCAACAATTTTTGCGCTAGAAGGAGGGCCTGGGATTTTTTGTCTATTGGAGTCTTTTCAATTTTAACATTTTATTTACCATGATGGCTCCTCTTAAACTTCCAATTTGGAGTTGTATCCATGGACATGCATCTTCCAATACTCCACCCGAAGTGGTAAGACTCTTGTCTCAGGTAAATTTTAATGGTAAGGGAAATTCTTATGCTTTTAATCATCTCCTTCAATTTATTCAAAACGTTTCAAATTATGATTTTCAAGGAATTGATGAAGGCATCTTATGCAGAATTTTTACTCTCACATTTGCGTCAAAAGCCAGAAACTGGTGTGGAACTCTTCCAGTTGCCTCAATCCACAGCTGGGATCAATTTGTTACAATTTTCATTTGTAAATTTGACGGCTATGATTATGAACAGGTATGTGAGGAAATTGAATATCTACAAAGATTTAAAAATGAGTCTGTTAATGATTTTAATATTCGATTTCACTTGAATTGTTTAAGATTCAAAATCGAAGATAAACCTACGGAAGAACAATCACTAGATTGGTTTGAATATATTTGTTCTCTTCCAACCATTCCCAATCCATATGAAATTAATTCAAGCTTTGTTCCATCCCCTTCTAATATAAATGAGAATCCCAATTTGGATGTGCAAATAAATTGTGATGAAGAGGTTTCACAAAGCTTGGAAAATATTTCTAATCAAATGCAAGAAGACAACAACAGCAATTTTGGAGAAAGAGTTGCCTTGGAATTTGAAAATTACTCTGCGGTCAATTCAGAAAATTAGATTGCAAATCAACAAGTATAAGCAGCAATCAAAGTAAATAATAAAATGCAGACAGTTGTACAAATTTCTGAATTTTTCCATGATGAGCAAATGCCGAAATCAGAACAGCAAAGCAGCATTCTTCAAGAAAGCATGAGTACACAAAGGAATGATTTAGAATCTGAAATTTACAATGAGCATAATGCACAAGAGTTCTCAAACAGAGACAGTTTTAAATGCATTGTTTCAGGTTCACATTTTTCCCTTTATCCTGATATTTTTAATGATGGTAATTTTTTCCCTCTTAGTATTAATGATATTTCAGAAAATATAGAGGCTGATCTAAATGAATTACCATTAAGTTTTTATCAAGATAGAAAAGCAATTAAATATCATTCTTTTGCCATTAATGAACATGAAATTCTTGTTCCTCCTTGTTTTGATATATTGGATAAGGTCGAAGGGAATTTTAGAGAATCTTGTGAGGTCATCTATGATAATTACTCTGATATTGAGGATGTTGATTTCAATTTTTCCCAAGAAAATCCTCACAATAAAATTCAAATAACATCTGAGAATGAGAAATACTTCAATTTAGAAATTATCCCAATCAATCCTCATTTGAGAGCAGCAAATTATCTTCATGATTTCATTATTCGAGAAAACTTTCCAATTTATGATTCGTATTGTGATCAAGCTCTCATTCCTACTCATAATCGTAATTCATTTTTTAATTCACAAGTTGGAATTCAAAGTTACTCAAATTCCATAATTCTGGCCATTCCTTGTGAAAATGAAATTATTTTAAAACAATCTCGATTGTGCTGTAACATTAGTTGTACAAATAGTGATTTCATTTTAGTTTTTATTTCACACTTATTTTGTTTAAATTTAGATTTATTTTTTGATTTTATTTTTCAAAATTTTAACACTTTACGCTGTCATATTAAGCAATTTACTGTCAAACACTCAATTGATGAATTGCTTTATTGGGAAATTGAAGTTTCATGTTATAACCATGAACATAGAAAATTGTTAACATATCAATGTCAATCGATGTTCATTACTTATCAAAAGCTTCTATATTCTCAAAGGCAATATCAACGAAAGAATGTATTTTTACAATCTGACCAGCAATCCAATTTAATTAATAATTTTCCATTTTATTTGAAAGACTTCTATCCCTTTTTCATTAACCCATTTGAAAATTGTTTGGAAATTTTTCCTTCAAGGAAAATTGTCAATGATTTAACATTTGTACATAATAATAACAATTCTTTTCAGGCCTTTGAATTTAAAAGCTCATCTTCACAATCTGGCCTGTTATCTCTTCCTTTGAACATTTCTCAATCCTTAATAGAAATCCATCCAGATTTATATGATCCAATGGGTAGTCAATTGGAAAGGAAATTTCAGGAGAAAGATATTTTAATTAAGTTCCTAACAATAACTGTACATTCTGATTCCATACTTATTTTCCTTAGTTTAATTAGATTTGTATTTATATTACTAACATTTGAACTGTACATACATGCAGCAATTAAAATGAGAAAATGGCTACACTGGTAATAGGACTATACCTAGTCATTTTCATGTATATGGTTAGAATAGGAGTAGAATTAATTTAGTTAGTTTGTTTTGTATAGTTAATTTTTTTTTAGTAGTTTTGTAGATTAAAAAATAAAACAAAGCAATAAGCCATTTTCATATCATTTTCAGCGAAAACATTTTCTCCTTATCAGACAGTTTTAATTCTTGTTTTTTTTTTTTTAATTTCTTACAGCAATACCTCTACTCTGCGTATTTTGAATAATCTCTTGATTAAATTCAATTGAGGTTGCGCTTGGCATCGATCGCCTCAAAGCCACTTTTCTTCATTTCGGGATTTTCTTCTAAGATTTTCTTTTGAAATTTATATGATAAAGGTTGAGGATATAAGAGCTTCATGATCTCATTATCCCATGAAATGTATGACTGTATATGATAATCTTAATTCTGACTCAATCATTAGTATTCAGTCTAATCTTTTGCGGTAATCATATGAAATTCATATTCCTCGAAATTTGTTAAGGATGTCCATTCTGTTGTGTGCACACCTTCAAATCTGTGCTGATATTTTTCCACAATTAGTGGATTTATCCCATTCTGATCTTTAGTTTATTATTTGATGCTATAAAACGCATCATATTCATTTACTAAAGGCATTATTGAACAGTCGCTATAACAATACGGATTCTTCTCAAGTTATTCAGAATAAGCAGAGATAATAAATTGTTGTTTTAATTCAAAAGGGGAGCCTATTTTTATATTTATTTCTGGTAAATTTTATATTCCTTGAACATGAATAAACAGATTTTATTTAGGCTGATTGCACACTTAGTTTTAGAATAAATAATGAGATGATTTTAAACAAAGGAAAAATTTTGATAAATCAAAGGAAGAATTTGAAGATTTATGGGGTAAAATTTGCAGACAATTTCCTTCCAGGTACGTATTTACAAGTTCGTCCTCATATCTTATTAGTTTCTCTTTTCCTTAGTTTATTTTTATTCGTGTTCTGTTTTATTTACAGGTTTTCATTTGTTTTCAAAAACTTGAAGTAAGCAGTAAACCCAATTCAAATTTGCAACAGGTTCAGGGAAATTTTACTTTTGATTCATTGGAATTTAAGCATTTTTTAACTTTGTTTTTATTTACTTAGAAAACCCAATTGAAATTTCAAGGAATATCATAAGACCATTCGCATCATAAGATTTCATCGGAAGTAGTTCTTAGCATTTCTTTTGATAACAAATTATTCATCAAAGACCTCCGATGTATTATCTTACTCATATGCCATATCTCATTTCGCATATCGGAACTTTGCAGTTGAAGTATACTTCCATTATCGTGAATCTCCGATCTCTGATAATCGACTTTACCGAGATTGCGACAACCACATAATTCTGGACCCGATATCAAATTCAAATCCAGTTCACAAGAGATATCGCATCCGTTTAATCGCAATAGTGATGAGAGCATAATTTTAAAGGGCTAATGTCTCGGATCCGATATGTTATCAAATTTTCATCATAAAAGTTATCGGGTCCGCTCTTCATTGCATATCGGCATCGCAAGAAATATATTGTGTTACATCGGATACTTAAGCTTGCCAATCACCGATTAGTTATGTTATCCATCGCATCGCCAATATCACAATCATTTCATCGCATAGCTATATCACTATTCCAAATTTGCAATGCACAATGTGCAATGTGCAAAATACAAATCGCGAGATGCGGTGTGCGATATAAGAACTGCAACATGACTATCCCCGATTCACAATATAACAGCTCTTCAATAGTATGATCATTACATCTCATCACACATATTTTCTTCGCATGATCTCATATCTACAATTTGCTATTTCAACCGCCGATGCAATAGCTTCCAATGCATGCCTTTGAGCCATTAACATTTAATCGATATATAGCATAGCAACAAAGGTGAAGTCTTGCAAATTAAACTTAAAGCATGGTGAAGAAACATGTTATGCAAATCATCCAATGCGAAAATATGTTATTTTAAAAGAAAGCTTCAATGATAAAAAAGCAGTTGATGATAAATTTGCAGCATACAAAAATCATTTCAATTTCTCATACATTTTAGTTTTAAATATATAATTCCATAATTAAAAGTGGAATTCAAGACCTCTCTATCTTCATATTTAATTTTTATTTACTTGGATTTGATCTTGATTCTGGACAATTTATAAAATCATGGAGTTTATATGAAACTCATAATATTTTGAGAAACAGTCATTACTGCAAACTCTCATTCTCATTCTCATTTCTGATGCATTGGTTTTAATTTCAATTCCCTTGAACACAAAGCATTCATTTTTTACATTGTACCGCTTGCTTTAGTTTAAATCAAATAAATAATGATTTTGGGTTATAGGATTTTGGTTAGTTTGACTTATTCATGTTTTTAATGATAATTAAAATAAGAAGTCAGCTAGTTTGGAGAAACCGATACATTTCATGTACGATCAAAAGAAATTATCCAATGGTAAGATTCATGTACCCACTTTCATTAATTTCCATTTTGTTGCTTTAGTTTCAGTTTTGTTTTTCTGATATATTAATCTGTTTTGCAGTGCTTCATAAAAGTTTCCAATCCTCTGCCAGATCATATTTTCAAAGTCCATACTCTTCTCCTGGCTTAATTTCAAGAAGCAGCGATAATCTTCGTCAAAACAGCTACACCAAAAAGTTTTAGAACCTTTAGCTTGTTTCTTTAAGCATTCATTTTATTAGAAAATGATTAAGATGATGCTTTGAAATAAGAAGATTGATATCAGATAGAAAATTTTCATTATGGCTGAATTTTATCGTCACTGCTATTCAAAAAGCCTAAAGCATTTACAACCCTGCAAGGTATGATTTTTCTAAATCTCGACATAAGAAGAAATGATTACGTGATTACTTTCTTTTTCTTCATATTGTTGAGACATTGGTATAAACATTCTTGTTTGAGTTTATCTTTCAAAACTGGGATTTTCCTTTTCATTTTTAAGATTTCTTCGTTTTCATTTTTGTTTACTGATTTCTTTCTCATTTTAGCATAAGAATTCTTTTCCTTAGGATTTCAATTTTGATTTTGGTGACTTTGCCATTATTTATATGGAAGGCCTACTTGTTACCTAATAATGGTCAGCATACATGGAGAAAAATTGATAATAGTCATCTATTAGCTTTTTCTTAAATCTCTTAGTGAAGTTTGATTTTCTTATTATAAAGGTAAACATACTTAAGGAAGAGATTACCAATCAAGAGAAGTGGGCAAAGTATCATAAAATCTGGAAAAATTTCTTTTTCATCAAATTGTAATCATTTTGAGATTTCAAAATTTTATTAGGATCTTTCGAAGTTCTATTATCAGTCAAGAAAATTTATTTTTAACCAAGTAAAGACACTTTACAACAAAGCACCTTTAACTCTGAAATTGTCATTCTTAACTCTTAAGGAGTCAATGATTCTCCCTGTCCCAGAAAGTCTTATTTTTCTAGAGTGTAATCCAAAAATATATTTAAACTTAAAAGATAAGAGGTCTCATCATGAGCCTGCTTACCATGATCATAGGGGAAAAATAGGTTGACATTACCAACACTGCTAAACAAATCAAGGTAATGGCTTATGATTGCCAACAATTATAAGACAAGGGGTCTCATCACGAGCCAGCTTGTTCAGTCTAATTATAACCAGTGAATGGCATTGTCAACTATCTGGCTACCAAACCAGGACAATGGCTTTTAAGAATAATAAAAATAAAAAATTCAAAGAAAATAAACATATATAAATGGATTTATCTCTAGATCAATAATTCTTAAACAGATGGGATTCTGAATCATTTATGATTAAAAGGTAACCCTGTCGAGACTATAGATGTTTGCTAGCAGCAGTGGCTCTACCTGTGACAAATGAGTATATTTTAAAAGCTAAGCTGTAAAGTGACCCCTGCTTTATCTGTTCAACTAATTAAGGACTGATATAGAGTTTTGAAATATTTTAATTTATGAGGAATTTTAAGAAAAATTAAAGTTAGATGATTTTGGTTTTTTTCAGATTAATAAACCTAGTCAAGCATTTCAACATAATTTTTTGTATTTTTACTTGAATTTTGAGGAAACCTCATTCATATTAAACAGAGATAATTGGTTCTTCTCCTGTGTGTCGCCATTGTTGTGGTAAAATACAGCCCCCCCATTTTTGATTTGTTCACTTCAAATAATGGGGACCCTTTCTATAAAAATTTTGGCTAAACGCCTTTTTAGATTTTTATTTAATTGATTTCCCTACGCTTTTGTTAATTTTTCATTTTCTTTGGATTCTTTTTTTGATTACTTTGTTAGAATCGATTTTTTATAAGCTTCCCATTGACGCTTGTTTTGCCTCATTTGGTCAACTGGTTTGAAAATGGCACTCCTTTGAAATCCCATCATTTATCTAGTCTGGACTAAAAATGCTATTTTTATTATTTTTGTTTATTTTCGAAGTGGCTGTAGTTTAAATAATAAATAACTAACTTCATTAAAAAAAAACCAACATAAAAAAATTGATGATTGAATATTAAATTTTAAATTAATTAAATTAATTAAAATATAATTAATTTAATTAAATTAAAATTTAAAACATAAAATATATATAAAATAAAATAAAAAAATATAATATAAAAAAAAAATCTCATCACATCGGGGGATCGGGTCGGAAGTTTTTATTTGGACATATTTTGAAGAACCTCGATACCCTCATGTCCCCGATGTCCGATGGCCGATCCCCTCAATCCTCCCGATCCCAATCATTAAAAAGTGTATACATCGCATCAGAGGGTTTTCACTTGACACAAGTATGAAAACCCCGATAGTCCTCATTCTCCCGATCTGATATGCCATGGCGATAAGTCAAAGGCATGTGATTAACTTATGGTTTGTTTTTTTAATTTCAAGTTTTCACTCATACGAATAAATGAATGGTAGTGTGAATGTCGTATGAGTAAAATGGTAACATAAATGTAGTAGTAGAGTAGTTTAAATTAATATTAAAACAAATATGTAATATTAAAATAAATGTTTATTAATTTAAATAATTAATTTTAAATTAAATAATATATGTAATATAATTAATTTAAATAAATTAAAATGTAATTACTATTTAGATTAATATTATATAGTTTGTAAATAATTAATTATACATTAGTTAGTTAGATTAATGATTAATAATTAGTTTAGTTTACGGCTAATAATTAAATTAGAATTAATTAGAATTTTAATTTAGGATTAGATTTTTAATTAAAAACTCTGATTTTTAGCCCAGCAACAAAATTTTCAGATTTATGCCAGATTTCATCCATCAACTTCGGAAGCTCATAGATTGAGTTATACTTGGCCAAATAAGGCCCAGCTCATTGGAAAGGTAAAATCAAGGAGAATATTTCTGGGGAGGTTTCACTAACAGATTTAATCATTTATTGGGTCAACAATCACGCAGAAGATCAAGCTCCGAATTTTGAAAACAAAATCAATTTTCTGAGTTATTTTCTTCATTTTCATTTGTCCAAAGCCTCTTTTAATTGCAGATCCATTGGTTAATAATATCTTTGCCCAATTAAACCACCCCAAACATCAATAGAGAGCTTATATTTTATTTTCAATTATTTATTTAAATAGAATTTGATTGGATTTGATTTAATTGCCAGAAATGATATTTTGATTGCATCTTAATTTATTTTGATTTTTTTGCAGAAAAACAGTGGAAGAAATATGGAGAAAAAGATCTCAATCAATGAGAATGCTCCAGCAATTGAAGATTAGGATTTTTGAGCAAATAAAATTGGATTTGATAGATTTCTCTTCAAAAAAAACTCTTCTCTCAAGAATTCCTTCACAAATATTATAAATAATAGATTGCAGAATGTAATAAGGGGCTGCTCTCCTCTGCAATTATAGACTTCTAAAAGCACTACTGTAATAGGAATTTAGAATTGTCGGAGAGAGGAAAGAAAATCTCAGATCTAGGGATTATTGAGGATTTTCCCTTTGTATATTGAATTATACATGAAGGGCAAAGTTTGCACTATTGTAGCTTTAGCTTTGAAAGTAGAAGTTCAAGCAATGTAAAGAGCTGTTGGAGACCAGGAACAGAGAGATGGATGCAATAAATTGGTATTTCTAATACTACTGTTTCAAATATCAGTTTTATTTTTATGGTAACAAGGATGTGTCATTTTATTCATGTTTGTACACTATTGTCAATATGGGTAATTTATCTCAATCTTGTTATTATGTATCTCTGTTTTTTATGGATTAATTTCTCATTTTTGAGTAACTACTTACTCAGAAATATGTCTTATAAAATTAATTTATTGAATGGTAATATGTTGTGAACTATTTCCACATATCATTATTCAATTATTGGATTCACTGATTTGATAATTAATATCATTTTTGTGAACTACTTCCTGAATGTCGTTGGTTTATTATTTCAGTTAAGAGGTCTCAATAGTGTTTTGGTAACCATAATATCAGTTAATTGAACTACTTCATTAACTTGATATTCATTATAAACAAAACATATCTAAATCCCAACACTTTAATTATCTTGCTCTTAGTTGAGTTAGATCTATATCTTCCTGATTAAGATAGGATTTAGATTAGTTTCTTTTGCTTGCATCATAGAATAAGCTTGCATTTAGAGTAAATTCTACATTCTTTTAAGTCCTCTTCTCAAAGAGGCAAAACTTTAGTTGTGGCTTCGCTGAACCCAAATCAACTTAAGGGTCATTCTCTTGCCTGATCAGCAAGAAGAAATGATCTAATATCCCTGTCTATTGGTAGTTAAAGATACACCATAAATCAATAGCAATAGGGAGAAGGTAACTGGACCTAGTTAAACCAGTCGGAGCCACCACATCAAACGGAAAAGGAGCTGCTTTAAGGTCCGGACCAGGTGGTTATCCCCCATTGTTGTTGCAGCGATTTTCGAGGCATCAACAGAAACTAAGGGATATATTGAAGATTGGTTTTACTCCATTATTTGTTTACAGCCTCACTCCATACTTCAACAATTTTTGGCACCATCTTTTCAAGGGAAGTTGGCTTCTCATACCCTACAATTTATTAACATGCATTTTTCAAATTGAGGTATGTACATACTGGAGGACTTATTTCGAAAATGGCTCCACTGCAAGTATTTTTATACGTAAGCATATTCATTTTTCAAATCAGAGTAGGTTAGTGTAAGAAATAAAATAAAAACATAAATAAAAACATTTTTTATTATTATGTAAAAAATAGTTGTTTTTGTTGCAACACGTTGTGGAAATCAACATCGGTGATAAATATTTTAATTTATTTGTGTATGTAGATATATTATATTGAAAATAATAGTTCTACAAACATTCATATTTATTTTTATCACTAATTTAGAAAAATTGCTTGACTATCATATTTTTTGGCTTGTGGGCTTGATGAAATTTCTAAAAACACAATCGGGACAATCATGTTTTGAGGGACGAAAAGTGAATATTTTTAAAAAAAGTTTTTATCCTAAGTATCCCTTGATTTCTAATTTCCAACCCAATTTGAATTACTCCATTTTGATTTGAAACGAAGACGTTATAACCAAAACATTGACAGGGTGTCTAGTAGGCAGCTGAGGAACAGAGTTGGGATAGTCAGGTTTTGGAGGCCTAAATGAATATATTTCTAAAACCTATTTATAAAGTATATTCCCCTATGAGTCTATTTTACAAGGCAATTTGTATCACTCTATTTCGATATCGTATGAGAAAGTTATGACCCAAATACTGACTGTCTATCCTAAATCAGCGCTATTAAAACTCTATTTTTCCAGTTGTTCATTGAAATATTTGACCCATCAATTCTTATTTTCTTCAAAACTTGTTTCTATTGGAGATAAATAAATGAATATAATTTCATTTCCAATTTGAATTAGCTCAATCCGTCTTCAAACGAAAAAAGTATGCTTAAAATATACTCTGTTGGTCTAAGATGGGAAATCGAAAATGAGTATGTTATGTAGGTCGTTCTAAGTAAAATTGACATATCATATCATGGAATTTTTAAACCATATTTCTATTAGAGATATCCCTCTAAATTCAATTTCATTTTGCTTTGGAATCACTAAAATTGGATGAAAATCAAAGAAGTTATGATTAAAACATTACAGGTTAGCATGATTGGTCACTGCTCTCGTGCAGGTAATAAATTAATTTTACTTTGCTATTTTCTCAGTGGATTTGTTTTACAGAGAAACTACTTGTTATTTTTTGCATAATTCTTGGATTAGGGAAACTCGATCACCTCTCTTTCTCCATGATTTAATGTTTTATTGCAAGTAGAAACTCGTTTTTTGCAGGTCTTAGGAGAATAAAGAAGGTCAATTTATGAACGAGCGATTCTTGAAAGAAATTTTAATGAAACAAGGGCATCTCATCCAATTCATTACCTAACCGATTCGTAACAGAAGAAATGGGGAATTGATTTCCATTTGAAGAATCATGTCACTATTGCCAAACCATTTTTCCAAGAGATCATTTTTTTCCTTTTCCATTGACAAATTGATATTCCCTTAGGAAATAACATCATAGCTATTGTAACTTAATTTATTTATTTATTTACTATTTTTAAATAAAGTGTTGTTTCTTTTATGATTTTTCTTATGTTTTGTGTTTCAGGTGTTGCTTCCTTCAAAGTTGTAGTTTTCACTCTGTTGGCGATGGAACATCACTTTTTACGTTTTTGTTGTTTCAACTTTGGAACAACACTTTTCTGCGTTTTTACTGTTCCAACTTTGGAAAAACACTTTTTTGCGTTTTTGTTGTTCTAACTTTGAAACAACACTTTTTTCGTTTTTCTGTTCCAACTTTGGAACAACAATTTTCTGTGTTTTTGTTGTTCCAACTTTAGAACAACACTTTTTGTGATTTTGCTGTTCCAACTTTGGAAGAACACTTTTCTGTGTTTTTGCTATTCCAACTTTGGAACAACACTTTTCTGCGTTTGTCTATTGTTCCAACTTTGAAACAACACATTTTTCGTTTTTGTTGTTCCAACTTTGGAACAACACTTTTCTCAGTTTGTCTGTCGTTCCAACTTTGGAATAACACTTTTCTGCATTTTTGCTGTTTCAACTTTGGAACAATGATTTTCTACATATTTGCTATTCCAACTTTGAAACAACTCTTTTTTGCGTCTTTGTTATTCCAACTTTGGAATAACACTTTTGCGTTTTTGTTGTTCCAACTTTGGAACAACACTTTTCTGCATTTTTGTTGTTCCAACTTTCGAACAACATTTTTCTTTGTTTCTCTGCTGTTCCAAATTTGGAACAATAGTTTTTGCGTTGTTGCTGTTCCAACTTTGAAACAACACTTTTTTGCATTTTTATTGTTCCAACTTTGGAACAGCCCTTTTCTGCGTTTTTTTATTCTAACTTTGGAACAACACTTTTCTCTAGTTGTCTGCTGTTCCAAATTTGAAACAACATTTTTTGCGTTTTTGTTGTTCCAACTTTGGAACAACACTTTTCTGTGTTTTTGTTGTTCCAACTTTGGAGTAGCACTTTTCTACGTTTTTGTTGTTCCAACTTTGGAACAACTCTTTTCTGTGTTTTTGTTGTTTCAACTTTCGAACGACACTTTTTTGCATTTTTGTTGTTCCAACTTTGGAACAACACTTTTACGTTTTTGCTGTTCCAACTTTGGAACAACACTTTTCTGCATCTTTGTTGTTCCAACTTTGGAACAACACTTTTCCACGTCTTTGATGTTCCAACTTTGGAACAACACTTTTCTGCATTTTTGTTATTCCTACTTTGGAACAACACTTTTTGGTATTTTTGCTGTTCCAACTTTGGAACAACACTTTCCTCTATTTGTATGTTGTTCCAACTCTGAAATAACACTTTTTTCATTTTTGTTGTTCCAACTTTGGAACAACACCTTTTTGCGTTTTTGCTGTTCCAACTTTGGAACAACATTTTTTGCGTGTGTGGTGTTCCAACTTTTGAACAACACTTTTTGCGAGGAGTTGTTCAGACTTTTAAACAACTGTTGTTCCAACTTTTTAACAACTATTGTTCCAAGTTTGGAGCAACACTTTTTGTTTTTTGATGTTCAATCTTTTGAACGACATTTTTTCTTCTTGCGATTATTTTGTTGTTCAATCTATTGAACAACACATTTTTCTTACATTATTTTGTTATTCAATCAATTGAACAACACTTTTGCGTGTTCTATTTTTTTATTCAAACAATTGAATGATTGTTGTTCAATCGTTTGAACAACACTTTTTGCGTTTTTGTAGGAATAACTGCGATTTCTCTTTACTGTTTCATCGCGAGTCATTTTGTCATTTTTTTCTCTCTTTTATGTTTTGAATAAAAAAAACCATATGGTGGTATTTGTGCCTAAGATAAAGAAAAAAATAATATTAATACCATTATGACTTATAAAACCTTTTGATGTTCATCTATATTCCGAAGCTGACATGGTGCACTTATATAATGACTGGTTGAATATCTTCTCTTTGGACACAGCATAAAATGATTTATTATTTTAATACCATGCTAGTTTTTCTTTTACACTTTCAAAAGGATAAATCCCTTTGATATGATGATATGGGGAGAAAGCATAACTTTCGTTGGAATTTTTTTTACTTCTTACGCCATCCCTGACTCTTAAGGAGTAAATGAGCCTCCCTCTCCTTACAATAAAATCATTAAAATATAAAATTATGAAAATGTAACAAGCATTGTCTTAAAAGGATAGAGGGTCTCATCACAAACCAATCTACCATGATCATAAGGCTGTAACAGGTGACATTCCATTATGGACACCACACCAAGTTAATGACCTTCTTGATGGTTAAAACCATTAGAAGAAAAAGGGGTCTCATCACGAGCCAGCCTGATCACTTTGTTATATCCTAGTGAATGGCACTATGATTATCTGGTTACCATGCCAGCATAGTGGTCTGTTTATAAAAAACAAAAAACCATCTACATACTGAATGGAGGACTCTAGCTCATTTTTTGGGTTAAAAAGCAACCATGTCGAGGCTATGAATGCTTGCTGGTAGCAGTGGCTCTGCTTGTGGTATTGAAGTACTATGTTACATTGCCAAATACTCTCTATCCTATTACCCCCTATAGATTCATTTCTAAAGGAGAATTTACCATTTGAACAACATTTCTAATTCAATTAGCCAACATGCATGGTAAACTATATCTTTATACGCATTATATCATTACTGTCCAATCACTTTACCACCAGTCATTAACATTTATCGCTGGTCATGCTTTCATCATATTTTTCCACCTAAGGTAAATATCTATTTACATAATGATCTAAATCCTTGTTTTATTTTACGGGTATTTCACATCTTTTGACTTGTACTACTCTAATTGCTTTTGCTATATTTACACTGCTTTGATTGATTTTTCTGCTTGCATTTATGAATCCTCAACAGCCTTTCACTTTTTCCTATGCTTTATGATCATGGACGCCCTTTTCTGATTTGAGGGGGGAAGATATGCATTATGGAATAACATGCGATATAATTACTGAACTTTGCCATAACTTGTTGATTTGACAAAATATTAGTATTGCACCTATACAAAAGTTTTTTTGATTGAAATTTTTGCATGCGCCTTATCTTTTATTGTTCAAAACTATAACTGTGAATTCAAGAAAATTGTGTATAGAGTAGTGAATTGTTTACAAGAGAACAACAAGTATGGGGGGCAACTCTATTCACAGTGAATCCACACTATTGCAACTAACAAAAGAGGCTTGTGTAACTCACAGACGAGATGTGCTTGCATAGCTTCCACCTTTTGCATCACTTTCAACATTATCTGAGCCAACATCAGCTTCAACAAATACCAGTCCATACATATTATTCCACATTTTTCCGGAGGTAAAACTTGACGTAAAATAGCATAAGTTTCTGATTTATTAAAAGTTACGGGAATTTCATGAAATTCCATTGAGCATTATTTATCATCATTCATTCCACATCTTTACCACTTCCCATTTTTCAGAGACATAGAAGCTTTCAATTTGGGGGAGTGTTACTTTCATTCATTTATTTATTGTGATCATGCCATCATCCACCGATTTCCTTATTCATTCTCAAAACCTCTCTTATTCCATGTTGTTGTACACCAATCGTAGATTTCAACTACAATTGTAGCATCCACCTCAATTTGTTTTCTAGTATTGCATGAGGGCATGCTAATTCTCCAGTTTGGGGGGGTAATTTATACACATGATGGATGTTTTCTACTTTTTTTTCTCATTTAAGGCATACAATTTCATTTTTATACAGTGCAGATATTGATTTGTGCATACCTGTAAAACTATGAACTGAATTCTTGTGATTTTTGGACAGTCAAGAGGCATCATTAAAATACACAAACCTAGAAAATTTCAAGTTAAATTAGTTTGTAAAATTTCAGAAATCACGCACTATCACCTACAACCATTTTTCTTATATCTCATGCTTCGTGCATCAAAACGATATGATTTTTGGATTAAGGAAGCATTAATATAGTAGAAATCTTCTTGCCAAATTTCAGCAAAATCTGATTTGTAGTCTTTCAGAAAATGGTTAATGAAGTTTGTCACAACTTATATCATATTTTGTTGCAACTTCATATACATATGGTTGAAAGTCAATGTCAAAATTGTTATGCCTTCATCAACATTGCTAAAATTTCATTATTTGAGGAAGAACTCATTTGTTCCATCACTTTCATGACTTGGAATGAACATTTCTTATAGCTTGGTTAATATAGAGGCTTTGGGGTTGCATGAGGACATGCAACATATTTAGTTTGGGGGTAAGTTGGGCCGCTAATTTGTCATTATTATTATCACTTTTTGACGCCTATTTCACCTATTTCTACCATTATTTATCATGTCATTTATCATAATTTATCATATAATTCCATTTTATAATTAATTATGCTCTTATGGATAAATACTATTTTTCTCCTTTATTATTAATAAATTGATGATTATTATGCATGATTTTACCAATGATGGTTTATTAATGGATTTTTTGTAACATCACTCATGATTTTAGCGTCTAAGATCTTTTCTAGGTTGCAAATTTGATCTCCAACTCACAATTAAATATTCCAACTTAGAAATTCGCTGGAATAATAAGTGACAGTTTTGCATTGGATGTTTTAGACAAATGAAGAATAATATAGAAAATCCGAAACATGGGTTTTGTCCAGAACAGACCGAATTAGTTTAATGGCGAATGGTTTTCCAAAATTCGGTCTGTATTAAGAGAAAAAAATGGTTGTTTGAAGATCATTTTCTCAGATTTGTTGTTGCGACGGTTTTCCAAATTCTTCTAGTTGTAATACCAAATTCGACTTGTTCCTGTTGAATGTTGATGGAAAGATATTTCAGATATGATCTTGTTTATCAATTTGTTTTATAAAATACAAATTTGTAATGGAAATCATTTTGTAATCAGATTTTTTATAACTTCTCTTTGCTCTCTCTGTGTTTAAATGAAAACGGAGATCAAAGAGAGGAGGGTAAGATGGGGAGAATAGAGAGGAGGAAACTTCTCACCTTTTTACTTCAATTGTAATTTTAATATACAGAGCGTGATTTTGAAGGATACGTTGTGTTGTAATGACATTTGGATCTGATGAATAATACATAATTCATGTTGTTGTTCATTCGATATATTCTGGAGTAGTTAAGCAGTAATCACTGGCAGCTTGGGCCTGGTCACTGGTGGATTTCACTACTATTTCTTGTTTTATACTTTTACTTTTCCTTTACTACAAGTTTAATTATTCTGCTTTATAGTTTCATAGTTGATTTACTTTCATCGGTGTGGATTTTGTGTATTCATTTCATTTCTTCTTAATTTTGTGAATTGATTTCATTTATTTATGTTGTGGAGTGAATTAATCATTAGATGAGAATTATTTCTCGTTCATTAAAAAGACAGAGTGTTATTAATTAGATTAGATGTTTTATTTCTATGAAGTAGTTTATATTCAGCTGAAAGAGCTCTGTTATTGCTACGGTGCACTCGGTTGATGTAATTGCAATTAAAATCTCTTGATTGAGATTGAGTTTGGTTTAGATTAAGATTTAGTTTTGATGCTTGAATAGGTCAATTTCCTTGAAGTTACAAGCTTGAGATTTATGGTTTGATCCATTTACTCTTCTATTGAAATTGATAAATTATCTTAAAGCATTACTCTCTATAGATATATTGATTTCCATCACTTGCACATATTGTGTACAATCTTTAAACAAAAAGACTTACCAAGGTTGATAATTAATGTGACGCAATTAGGAGTTCTAAAAGACAACTTATATGCACCCAACACCCACCTAGGCTTGATAACCCCTATTCATTAACCTCAAATACAAGGACGGTGTGAAATACCATATATTTGATAAATTCAATGTATAATTCAATTAAATCCATTACGAATACCAAGAGCCTATAATTAGATTCCCATGTTAAACTAATCCTTTACACAATATATGCCCATGATAAGTCAACCATATATTACTTTGTATCCTTATATGACTCCACCATACACTACCACACTCCTAAATTAGGTGTTAGCTTCTCCTCCTACAATGCCTAATCACAACAATTTGTCATTATGATGACAATTTAAGTACATATGCGTATAATTTCTATGATGGGATGTCTAAATTTTCCTCCCCAAATTGCATGTCAATGATTATAACCTTAAATGGGCTAGCAATGGTGTATCTCATCATCTCAAAATAACTTGACAGATGAAAATTTACAATTTTTGTCATCATCGCTTTGACACTATATCATGGATGGCCCTTTCTATAGATCATATGCATGAATTTATGGAAGGCCATCCCCTATACCTATACTATGATTGATTGTGACAACAAGTGAATAAAGGACAATTAACGGATCTTTGTTGACAAGATACCCTACTTATAAATTGTAATTTGTTCACATATTCTCGTAATAAATCAGAGGCTAGGTAAAGGGGATGGCCTGCCAGAAATTCATGCATATAATATGTAGAAGGGGTCATCTATGAGACATTTTGAAGTCATGATGATAGACATGGTAAATTTTCATATGTCAGGTCATTTTGAGATGGTGATGACATATCAGTGCTAGCCCGTTCAAGGTTATAATCATTGATGGGCAATGTGTGGAAGACAATTCATACATTCCATCATGGACATTACACTCATATGTACTTAAAGTGTCATCATAATCACAAAATGTTGTGATTTGACAACTAATTATGTTAGAATTTTTCTATACTAATATAGATTAGAAAATGCAACCAATATATAGATTAGTTACAATAAATATAGTAGAAAATATGGTAGCCATTCTAGCAATGTCGACTAGTGCACGAGGTAAATAAATTTCTAATGCTATTTTTATTAATGAGTAATAACAAAAAATATCAATTTAATATTTCTTTCTTGTTACATCTAATTATCCACCCCTCTTACGGTAGCCTCGACAATGTTATGAGAAAATTACTAGACCGTAAAAAAATAAATAAAAAGAATAAGAAATGATTGTACTAGTTACATCATTAGAAACATAGCATATTATGAAAACATATTTTTTATGATAATTTTTTTGAGATGAAGTATTTTGTGTCTATGGTTAATGATTGAATGAATGAACGTTATATGTTAATGAATAATTGTTATATGTCTCTTTATGTACATGACCTTGTTTCATATTATGTAAACATATTTTTTATGATAAAATTTATTGAGATGAAATATTTTGTGGATTTACGAATGAATGAATGAATGTTTGCTATTTGTTCTTTTTATGTATCTTAATGTCTCTCTTTCAACTATTTCCTATATAGTAGATAGATTGGGTACTGGGGAATTGAGAGTGATGTGAGCAAGGGGAGGGGCCATGAGAGCTTCCACCTGCAAGTGGTTGGACTTATTTAGTAGAGAATAAATTAGGATTTGGATATTCTTGGACCAAAACACTCTCAATCCAACATAGAAACAACCAAGTCAATGTTGACTTTGTTGTGGCTTCTTTGAGTGGAGGGAGGTTTGATACAATATTAAACTACTCCAACAATTTATTCTTGAAACTAAGAGGAGCTCATTTAGGTATTCATGCACACAAGTCCTTTTAATTATTATTTATTCACGCAATTAAATTTAATATTTGGTCAAATTTAAACTAAGTTTTCCTCACTGGTCTCATAAATATGTGTAGGACAACTAGTATCAATTTGGATGTTGAAGTGGACCAACTATTTGAAGAAAATAGCTCAAAATGGTAAGCGTTTAGGTGAGACAACGAAATTTGTTTGATATTTTTGTTGGATATCTTGGCCAACTGGGAGTTACAAAAAGGTTTATAAGAAATAACAATTTTCTCCATGAAAAATAATCATGTAGTATTTGTCTTTCTTTGACAATTGTGTTTGTAATTGAATGAAAGACCATAAACTTTAATTTTTCGTGTAGGGAAGTAGGAGAAACACTTACTCTATTAATTGGGCATAAGGCCCTGGTATGATTTTTCTTCTATTTTATTAATTATTTATCGCATATAACTTCTTCTCCTTCCTTTGTTTTGCAGGTACTTTCATCTGCATATTTGGGTTTGAAAGATTAACTAGAGTTGGAGTCATATACACAAAAGAATCATCAAATTACTGCTCAACTTTAGCCCACCAAGTGGTTGGCTACCAGGTGCATGATTTAGTTTTTTTTTACATTTGATTTCAAGAATTTTTTTATTTCTACATTGCAAATCTTCCAAGACCATATATGTTGAGAAAAGCTAGGGAAAATAGAATTAGGGTTTATTTTATGATGTTTTATCTTGTTATATAGACAATTCTTGTAATATAATGTTAGCTCGTCATCATAATCATTATTTTTTGCTCATCATAAAGACAATGCCAATAAAGATGATCACAGTGCAAACAAGAACACTAGAAATAGGCTATAGGACAGGGAAAAACCCCTCAATAGAGGAAAAGCCCAAAAAATTCTCTTCTTATAGAGTTCAAGGAAGACTTCCAAAACCTTTGATCAATATAACTCACCAAGTGATAGACCAACTACCCAAACAAAAATTATTCTCTCTATAACTTGGTTTGCTTCTCTTCTCTAGCTTGAAATCTGAATAGAGATATCTTTCTTCCTGTATGTGAGAGCATTCCAAACAAATAATTGATGCGCAAGCCAAAAAAATAGACCTTTTTTTATTTATGGGCTATCCTTCACCCCTTTCTTACTCTTAATTTTCCTTAGACTTATTGAGGAGAGAGAATTACTTGTCTGACTCAAATGAGGTCGCATATCTCTCCTTTATATAGTATTTTAGTGGGGTTCAAGCGCCTCTTATGGGGCCGACATTATGGGTTGGTCGACCACACTTAGGGAAAACATTTTTCCCTTAAGAACATTAAGTTATACATGATCAACAAAGAAATATAATAAAACCATTAGTAGAATGTGTTTTAGTAGATGGTTTTTCTTACCTACTGTATGTTTCATCCTTTGACAAAGGAGTTTGGCTTTGAATTACTCAACCTCCTTTTAGAGATAACTAACATAGTGACTCAAACTTAATTAATATTTAATACAATTTCAATAGTATTTCTATATAATTCTATTCCCCATACAAAAAAAATCCCCTGGAGGTCTGATCTATATGTAAAATATATAAATCTAGCAATCTAACCCTTCACCAAAAAATTATATTTTCTAATTTCCTAAAATTAGTCATTATTAACCACCTATGTGGCATCCTTCCTCCTTTACAATGTAATTTTAAAAAAAAAGGATTGCTCAACATCCCTATGTGTGACCTTTTCAATATTTCCAAATAAATATTCTTCCTAATTACAAAAAATTAAATAATGATATATTAATTTTCACTCCAAATGTGGGTAATTTTTAAGTGAATTAATATCAACAAGTCCACTTACATTTGTACTAGTTTGAGTAGAATTCGGAAGGATTAATGTTGGGGATTAGGGATTACACAGCACTAATGCATGTCCTATAGGATAACTATGAAATAAGTACTTCATCCCCTTACTCCCATTATTCCCAAGGTTAAAGTATTCAACTCACATATTTTACAAAGTGGAAATATTTCACTTGTCCCATTACATTACTTTTCAACGATGTAACCATCAATGTCACTATAAAATGAGTTAAGTCAAAGCAAGCAACTCATCATAGTACTTGTCATGGTAAGGCATCAATGTTAGTTCTATCAATTCATATTTGCATAGCTCAATATTCTATATTACAACATAGTTGAAAGGTGTTGTTCCATCATGCACTATGGTTGTAACATTAACATAAGACCATGTCAATGTATTAGTATCCAAGATGTTTTCATGTGTGTATATCTATACTTAGAAACTACATTTACAACTCATAAGGTCACTATGTTAAGTTAGCAGTTGTCTTCAAGTCACTGTTTCTATGTCACATTTCATATATCAAGGACATTGTAAAATATGTCAAATTGTCAACTCAATAGTAATGTATCACTGTCATAAAGTGTCAAATTCAAACATCTTATCATAGCATGCTCATTATGCCAACCAAGGTCTTGTTTCTAACCTTGTTATATTACAATAATGACCATAGGTATAAGCCAAAACTGAGGTCTTAACAAGTTGTGGGATATAGTAGCTTCACTAAGATTAGAATAATAGTTAATAGACTACATCAACAATAGTCAAGTTCTTGTAATTGTTTTATTAATATGTCATGTCCTATGAGTCCAAATAACATGTCATGTCACTCTTTTCACTAGGAAAATACATCACTTGTTAAGTTTGTATACATCACATAAAAAATAATGTTAAAAGTCAATGATTGGGTTATTCTCTTTGGTTCTTGAATTTACTCAACTTATACGAAATGAGATTGAGGCGTGAATTGCTATCATATATTGGCAATTGTTGGTGAATATTGTGTTGTAGCTAACATGAGGTCACATGCTACTTTCACATCTACACTCAAAGAAAAATCTTTACTTCACTATCTTACAAGGTCACTGTATAATATGTCAAGCAGTCAAGTGAATAATCATGTATCATTGATGATGCAATGTGTCACTCCAATTGTAATTAAAATTTATTCAAACTTGCAATAAGGATCAAAAAACTTCGTATTTCAATAAGAAGAGAATTGTTTGGTAGTGATGTTGACATGGAAACTTCTAGAGTACTCTATTACAGGCCTTAATAATGGGGTATCAAAGTAATATGAAACCTTAGAACTGAAAGATCTGTAAAGTTATGTAATGAAGCTTGCAACTCGAGCTCAGGTTTCAAAAATATCATGAGACTTCTCCAAATAATTTTCTCTTGAGTTAGGGATTAATTTTCTAATGAAAAAACATTGTTGTGACTTTCATTTTCGTTATAGCGATAAAATATTAGCTCATATATTTTCCATGAACCTTACAAATTAGAGCATGAACCTTTGATAGTTTAAGGGAGGTCATACAATATTGTATTCATAGTAAGACCTATAGTATCAAAACTTCTTGACCGATAGGCTTTAAATAATACTTGATCTTGAAAGGTACTTCTAACTTGCAGGAAGAAAAAAAAAACTCTTCCATAGGTAACCTCAGAAACAACGGTTACTTTAGGATATAATTATGAGTCAAGAGGGGTCTAGGTACAACAAAATAAAAATATAGTATGCTAAAGCCCTAACGAAACTTGAAATGGGATCCCTATTAGAGGGTTGAAAGGCTACAAATAGATTTTCCAAACCACTTCAACAAACAAAAAACAAATCACAATCACAACAACAACAAAAACAAACTTAACTTGGAGGAAGAATATAAGAGGGATGATCTATCTCAAGAAAAAATCTCTGGTATTATCCTCATTAGATCAAAATCCTATTTTCCTTGGGACATTTTCATCTATAGCTAGGCTTAAAGTCATAAAGTTAAAGAGAATTTGTTTTGATTTATATGTGATTTGACGATTGATAGGTGTCCTTTTATAGTGTGTAGGTTGGACTAGTTAGGAGATTTTTAGGTGAATTTTGGAGATATACTTTTAGGATATTTAGGATTATTAATTTATTTGACTTATTTAATTAGAATCATTAAATTTATACTTAGGCCATAACCAAAACAAACTTTCCTTATTAAAGAGGAAATTAGGTTAGCTAAGAGGTTAATTTCACAAATTATGATGACGAGCCCTTAGTTTTACACAAGTCATAATGAGTAACCCTTATTTATTGAGTTTTGATTCACACAAGCAATAAAATTATGTCATGTCACACCCTTTGGGTTTTTATCCCAAAAATCGGGACCCATAACTTTAAAAGTGAGTATTTCTCAAAATAGGAGGCCTCTCGGGGCGTGCCATATATCAACAAAAAAATATCTTCAAGGAGAATCTATTGACCTATATCTACAACCCAAACATAAGTTTTCTACTCTTAAAATACCCTCGAGAAATTTGGGGTACATCCTCAGTCTAGGGAACCCAAACCCTAGGACTTGGGTTTTCAACCATCCAACAACAGAGTTGCCAACTTAAGGGAATATGACAATTACTAGGAAGCATTCATTAACAATTTGACATCAATGACTGGTGCTTTTATTCAAAGTAAAACTCAGTTAAATCCATGGATTAACATCAATGAAAACACCATCCAACACATATTTAGTCATTAATATCCTCTTCAATTAGCCAAGGTGCTAAGGAATGAGGAAGGATTGCATAGTTCCCAATATTATCATCTACAACACATAAAACAATATTTCTAGGATCATTGTGGTCTTTGACATGGCATTTTCTAAATGGTTCCCTATCAAATGTGACAAATTTCCCCTCATAAGAGGGGACAATCACAAAATACAAATCCATTTGCAAGTTTCCACCTAAATCATGAGTAAAATTACTAGACAATATCATGCCCTAGGAATATTACAAATCAATAACCAAAATATCCATTAAAAGTGTAATATCCAAATAAACCATTAAATGCAATTGCATCACACTAAAAGCCTTCACTTCTCTAACATCCATAGATCAAACCTTTCTACAAGGTTTAGTGGTTATTAAGCCTTAATTTTTGCATGACACAAATATGCATAACATTGGTAGAAACCCAAATATCTAACATCAAATCATGAAAATTCAAATTATTAGCACCCAAAGTAATGAAGAACAATTTGTACTTACCATTTGAAACTCCTTTGTCTCTTGTTCTTAATACTATTAGTTGATCTTGGGAAGGATAATATTTAATAAATCCCATAACCTTCTTTGTCTTCTTCCTAAGTGATGGAATCTTCATTAATTCTCGTAAAGGGACAATTATATGGGATTTAGTTAAGTACATATCCAAATCAATGTTAAGTTTCAACCTTCTTCAGTTGATATCTTAGAAGGGAAACCTCCATCTTGGACCCTTGTTGATTGGCCCTTTATTTTAAGAATATTCTTAGGTTGGATTTTCTCTTGAGGTTCTTGAGGTTGACTTTGTTTTTCCCCTTTCTTTGACAAGTTATCTATTTTTCATCTCTATTCCTTTTCATCATTTCTTCTTGAGAAGGTCTACGGGCTAAGACTCTCTCAATGGCTTCTTCGTAAATCATTTGATCATTAGAAAACATATAGTAATTTTTGACCATGTTTAGGATTTCTTCCACATAGTTGTTGAGGTTAGTTGGGCCATCCCTATTAATTTCACTTGCTAGTTTAGTTATCTATTTGGCATATAAGCAAGTGTCCTTGTAGTCTGGTAGATTGTAAGGTTGACACCAAGGGAGATCTTCCTAAGCCACCCTATTGTTTCCACTAATAGGATTTAGGAGTCTTTGAGTTTGTTTAATTTATTGAATATTCCAATTGGAATTTCCCCTAGGTTTAAACCTACTTTGCCTCTCTAGTAGGAGTATCTTATTTTGCATGGTCTGGTTTTGTTGTTGGAGTACTTCATTATATTTTGAAAATTTTTCTTCCATTCTCTTCATTGCATTGGCTAATTACTGCAACATTCCTATAGATGATTTTGCAGTATTTATGGTATTCTTTTACGTTTTGGATTTAGATGAAGAGGCTCTAGAAAGATTAAAGGTTCTATTTAGAGAAAAGAAAAATTTCTTCAATTTTAGTTACATATTCCTTTGCTAACTCTAAAATAGTAGGGTAATTATCTCTTAGTAAGAAACCAAACTTCCATTCAAAGGAATTTTTATAACATAATAAGATGACGACATGGTTTGATTTCAAGTTAGGTAGAAAATAACTTATCAACTTATGAAACTTTTCATAGAAATCCTTAACTATATCACTATCCTTGTTCATCTCATGAAGTTGTGTGAACATTAATATTTCATCTTTCCTAATAGAAAATATTTTTGTAAAAGCATTATGAAAAGAATTCCAATATGTGATGCCGTAGTTTAGTTAGCCATTAAACCATTTTTTATAATTTTCTTCTAGAGACAATGCAAATAATTTCAGGACTACATCTTCATCTTCATTATAAATCCCATGCCTACCAATAGCCTAATAAAAACTAGTGATGTGTTGCTCAGTGGAAATTACATTGTTACTTGAGAATTTAGGAAACCATTTTTCATATTTGTCAAGCATGGCATGAGGGAACCCATTTACTCTAATTATATTGAGTCATTTGCAGACATCTCTAACACAAGCTTTATCACCCATGGTGGTTGTTCTTGTTTGAGTTACAAAATGCATTGGATCCAGAGTAATGGCACTATAGAAGATTTGAGAAACCTTTTCCCCTGTCTTTAAAACCTCTTCATGATATGAAAGGCTCTTGTAAAGGGTCATATTAGAACTTCTTGTTGAATACCCTCTACTAAACTCTTCCTACTATGGAGCAGCTAGGTAAGTTAATAAAAAATACAAATATTTCTGACAAAATTTAATTGAATCCAAACTTTGAATACAAGGAATGGACTTTTGTAACACCCTCCTCCTACATTTACCCAAGTTAAGCGGTCCACTAGGGTAAAAGTGTGATGATAGGATACTATGATATGATTCAACTCCCCATGTACAATTAAGGAAGTGGAACCAACAAAACAAACCCAAACTAACCTTCCACATAGGCAACAGAACCTCCAGGAGCCAACCAACCTTTATAGGTGACCAACCCTTGAGGAAACTTAACATTTTACTGACCTAAGGCCTTAGTCTCTCCCATGAAATGGGCATGCATGCTACTGGGACCCTCCAGTCACTCTCAATTCAAGGGCATGCAAGGGACTGGGTTCTTTTTCAACTAGTTCTAAGCTTGTGACCCTATATTATGTGCCACTTTTTTAGGGCTAGGACTCAAGCCATTACCCAAAACTCCATGAAACTTTCTAAAATTAAAAGAAACATATAAACAATGATAATAATACAAAAACTTGAATAAGGACTTGACTGGAACCCTACTATCCATGACAGACATTTCATCAAAACATATCACAAATATGCATTCTACAGGTCATAACAACAAATCTGAGAATAGGGATCTCATAATTATCTGAGAAACGCTAAGGAGAATTTATTCCCTATCATATTAGCTTCATTAAAATATATTAGTTCATATATTCATTGTTCATTCATTTACAAATCAAAACATGATGAGAGCTATACATCATCACTATCATAAAACATACTCATAACCAGCATATCAACAACAAAAACCATAAGGATTCCACAACCATAAAATCCACATATAAACCAGTGCATATACACATGAAATACAAAGGAGAAGGAATTCTTATTAATGAATGCATAAGCCAACCAAGTATGGGACTTCCACAAACCACATGACAATAGATTGGCTAAACCAAATCTTTCTTTTAGCCAATCACCCCCGTGTCATATTCCAAGCATCAATGTGGGATTCATAACCAAAATCAACTAGATCTTCCTAAGGCTACACCACCTCACCAAAATCAATAGAACTAGGATATACCCTAATCCCCACCAAATCACAAGGCCATAAACAAGAATGGATGCCACTGGACTTCTCCACCTACACCGTGAGGAATTTTCCTGTCTCCTACTCTCTAGTTTGTAACATAGATCTCACCATACATCGGTCGAGGATCCATATGCCTAATAAAGACTCCACCCTATAGGATTTACCATATATCTTTTCATTCATCGGCCAAGGATTCCTAGGCCTGATCGAGGGAACCCACCATTAGGATTTACCCTATAACCTGCCATTAACTGGTCGAGGATTCTTAGGCCCGCCGAGGTAACACAAAATCCAGCTTTACCACAACCCAAAGTATGGTTGAAGGGTCACTAGGCTAAGGCTTTACCACAATCCATAGTCCAATTTAGGGATCACTAGGCCATATGTTCTTTCTTTCAAAGACCACCTCACTCAGTTTTGAATCCATCCGACAATATAGCTCAACCAAAATATAAGAATCCCTTCACACCATGGTTATGCAAAAATGGAAAGGAAAGTTTGAAGAACACTATCACACCTAGAAAAACCCATGCCCATTACAGCAAGAGAACTAAGAACACACATTCATAATTGTGCATGCCAAAACTAGCAAGGAAATCACACATGCAAATTGATACCTGAAAATAATCTCATTGTAGCTGCTTGATCCAAATCTTCCTTGCTTGATATTTGTTTTCCTTTGTCTTCTCGGTCCTTCCTTTTCTTTCCTTGATCTAATTCTAGAGCGCTCCAAGAATTCTCTATGTGTCGAAGAGTGTGAGAGAGATAGAATAGAGAGAGAGCTCCAAAACAAATCTGACAAAAGGTTAAAACTGAAAAAAGGCTACAAATTGATCCTCATAAGCATTTTTATTAATGAGGCCTCTATTACCTCAATCTTCAATTATTTTCCTTCATTTTCCTCCTCACATGCAACCTATGACCTTTCACCTTCCTTTTCTCCTAATTTTCATTGTTTTCATAAATATAATGCGAATTAATGCCTCATGCCATTACAAATCCTTTGCCAATTTCCTTAGCCATAATAAACCAAATTAATACCCACACTAGAATGCTTCTCGCAACAGTCAGCTTGGAATAAGTGTCCCATGAACGTGGTTATCATTTTTCCTTTATTAAATTTATTTACATGGAATTTTCACCATGGTTATTACAGAACCCTCCCCCTTGAGGTAACACCATCCTCAGTGTTCAATGAAACCTACAACCAAGAATACCACTGAAAGGAAAACATACTTCCCATGGAGCTTTATAACTTAGCTTGATGCAGTATTAACAACGATAAACCTGCTAAAAACCAAACCAACATGACACATAACAACATAACAACCATAATAACTTGACACCCATATTGCTTATTAGATATTTATAACACAGCTCATGGTTGTATTTACATCCATATACATATATACATGTACCAAAAACATCAAACCAAAACATTCTCTCAGCTAGTGAATAGAGAAGGATACATAGCCCACATATGATCCACCATCTACCATGTAGCTTCATTGGTCCTAGAGTGCTTCCACTACACTTTAACCTGCTCGATTGCTCGGTTATGGACCATGAGCATATTTATCTACAATATACACCAAGGTTCCAACTGGAATTCTCCATCTGGCTCCACTTGCAATACAAACCAGTCAATCACATGATAAACATCTTTAACATACTTCTTAAGCAATGACACATGGAAAAACTCATGGACTTTCACTATTGGAGGTAGTGCAAGTCGATAGGCTACTGGTCCAATCCTTTCAAGGATCTTGAAAGCTCCAAAAAGCTAAGGTACCATCTTGGCACAAGATCCAATCCACATTAGATCTTCTTGGGCTTGATGCACAAGTACACATGTTCTAGAACCTAGAACTCCTTAAACAACTTATTTTGATCTGAATATATTTTCTGCATGTCTTATGTTGTCTTTAGATTTTCTTTGATAACCTGTGTTTCATGTTATATATCTGCTAACATATCTGGTCCAATATGTTGGAAATAATGAGAGGGGGGTGAATCAGTATTCCTTTCAATTAGTATTATTATTAATCTTTCATAGCATTAGTTAATCTTCAATTATTATCAGTGTTTGTACAATGATAGCAGTAAACAAAAGGAACACAAATGCACATAGTTTTTAAGGTGGAAACCCCCTCGAGAACAAAAACCACCTGAACGTTTTTCTAATAATTCTTTAATCTTCAACTCCAATTGAAACGAAATCTCCAACTTCCTAGAATCTAGAAAAGCATTCTTCTCTAACTCCCATTGGATAGACGCTCCAACACCCGAGATTCTTCAGTAGTCAACTGAACGGATGCCCCAACACCCAATGAGCTACAATTCACCCTAGCATCACCCTACCACACTGAAGTTTTCACAGGCTTGAACCTGTTGGTGACTTCATGCACCACCCTAGTACCACCCTACCACCCTATAGAAGAATAAAAGAAGAATGGAATCCCATACTAAGGGAAAATGGTCCACTTTACAATGATATAGAATGATGTAGAAGAAGAAGACACACTAGACCATAACCCCAACTATGACACAACCACCTAATGATGATCCTAGACCTCCTGACCCTACCTCTTCAGCTCTTGGTAGATAGACACTTGTACAACTTTTACAATGATGCTTTTACAATGACTTTGTACAATGATACTTTTACAATGACTATATGCAGTGCTGCCCACTTGAAGACTTCATGTGTTGAACTTCTTACTTCTCTTCTGCACCTTTATTTCTTCTCTTGTCATGCTACCCTTTCTCACTCTTCAGTACATTGGATTATGCATTGAGTATTCTCTTGATGAATATATAATACCTGCAAAAATTCTTCAAGGAAATACCCATGACATGATAATAGCAAAACTTACCTCATCCTGTAGAGCGTATGTCAGTGCTAAACAAAAACAACAAATTAAAATGAAAAGAACCTAATGCAATTAAGGGATGAACAATAATATACAAAATATACTTACTTGGAGCTTACCTCTATTGCATCATTTTCTGCACCTTGCTCTTTGCTGCCTTAGAAATTATGGTCCTTTGCAGCCCTTGACAGCACTTGATCTAGTTTTTTCTTCCCTTCTAGGAGCACGATATTGAATATGACATATATCTATGATCGCATATCCCAAATATGTGATATTTAGTCCTATAGTAGCTCTCTGAGTCTTCTTTCCAATGCCACAACTCTGACCTAATTTGGATTCTTCAAGGCAAAGCTATGCCCAATCTCGCACAATTGCCTAATTATGGACTAGTTTAGTAGAGAGAATTTGTATGGTGCACCATGTGTCACTTTTTCCTCCTTCGGCTTTGAAATTGATACAGAAAACATTACAGTCCATTCACTATCTACCAATTTTTACAGAATTCCAATCCGCTTCTCAGAGAAAGAGTTATGACGATTTTCCCAAGGTCACCTCTTTGCGATGAAATTTGGGAGCCTACAAAAACCCTAACTTCCACAGCTCATATCTCCGAAAATGTAGTGAACCAATATATAAAATTCAGTCATGACGTTCATCGGGATTTTGTCTCAAACAGGTTTTAATTTCAACATCTAAGACTTCGCCAAAATAAAGTTATAGTGAAAATTCCACAATCACTACTTTTGGAGGATCTATGAGATCTCTTTTTATAGAGTTTAGAGGGGTTTCTATAGAGAATGTTGGAGGGCTTTTAGGAGCTTAAAATATTATTAATTATTGACTATTCAATGACAAAAATCAGTCATAAATTTCACGCCACAACCCCATGGGATTTTAGCCCACTAATTGGGGTTACTAACTTCAATATTGAATAACTTATAAACCATGAAGAATTACAAGGAGAGCTATATACCGATAGAAAGATATTTTTGAGTAGAGTATTCCTATAATGGATATGAGACGAGAAACCATGAATGATGATGCCCAATGTGCCATGTAATTTCATGGTGATCCTTAGTGTTTCTTGGGTTGACATCAATGACAACCTCAGATCATCTTTAGATCAACAATCTCCACCTTTGGCATTGATGGCAACAAAAGTACTCCCCCTACAATTAGGGCACCTCTTCCTACTACCTTCTCTCCCCCTTTGACATCAATAGCAAAGTGTAACTCCCCCTGACACACAACCATCATGCGGACTTGTACACACATCTACTCCCCCTTTATTTTTTGAATAAGGAAAATCTAATGAGAACTTGGGAGAATCCCAAGCTTCTGGCGAAGATATTCAAATGCTTCACGAGGTAAAGGTTTAGTGAAAATATCAGCGATTTTTTCTTTTGTACCAACATATTCAAGTTTGATATTCTTTTCAGCGACTTATTCTCTAACAAAATGATATTTGATCGGAATGTGTTTTGTTTTTGAATGAATGATAGGATTATTGGAGATGTTGATGGCACTGGTGTTATCACATAAGATGGGAATAGGGTCACTGAGTTGTACTTGAAGATCTTGCAAATTTTGTTTCATCCAAAGGACTTGAGTACAACAAGTTGCGCTTCAATGTATTATGCTTCCATTGTAGATAACAAGATTGAGGTTTTCTTTTTGCTCAACCATGATACGAGACAACCACCTAGATAAAATGTTGCTCCACTAGTACTCTTACAATCATCAACGCTTCCAACCCAATCTACATCTACAAAGGCTTGAATAATTAGATTTTTTCCGTTGGGATACCACAAGCCATACTCTATAGTTCCCTTTAGATATCGAAGAATTCTTTTAACAACAATAATATGTTATTCTTTTCGTGCTTCTTGGAATCTTGCTACTTGTCCAATTGCTTGCATAAAATTTGGTCAGGAGGTTGTTACATATAGAAGACTACCAATCATATATTTGTACAACCTCTAATCCACATCCTTAGATGAGTTATCTATGCTCAATTTGCAATATGTTACCATCGGAGTAAGGACAGGTTTTCAATCTTCCATTTTGAATTTCTTGAGCATTTCCTTAATGTACTTGGCTTGACATATAAATATTCATTTCTCTTGCTAAGATATTTGAAGCCCTAAGGAGTATGTCAACTCACCAATTAAAGACATCTCAAACTCACTTTGCATCTTTGTAGCAAGTTCTTACTTAGTCAATCATCATTGCTACCAAATATTATATCATCCACATATACCTCAATGATTGTTAAATTATCTTTATCTATTTATATGTAAGAATTGCTATCAGCAGTACCTTTCTTGAGCCCTTGTTGATGTATATATCCATCAAGATGAGCATACCATGCTTTGGGTGCCTGCTTGAGACCATATAGAGCCTTCTTTAACGTACAAACATAGTCTTCTTTTTCTAACATTAGAAAACCTTCACGTTGTTTGATGTAAACTTCTTCTTCCAATTCGCCTTTCAGAAATGTTGACTTAATGTCCATTTGGTAGACTTTATTTTTCTTGAACATGCATAGGCAAGAAACATCTGGATGGCTTCCATTATGGCAACTAATGCAAATTTTTCATTGAAATCAATTCCTTCCACTTGTACATAGCCTTTGCAAACCAATCTTGCTTTGTTTCTGGTAACCTGTCTATCTTCATTCAATTTTTTCCTGAACACCCATTTAGTACCAATGACATTTTTATCTTTTGGTCTTGGAACTAATTCCCAGGTGTTATTCTTCTTGATTTGATCCAATTCTTCATTCATAGTTGTTACCCAATGTTCATTCTGGCTTGCTTCCTCAAAACTACTAGGTTCAAAGGTTGCTAGAAAAACAATGTGAGTTTGTTGTGATGAACAAAGTTGTCACCCTTTTCTTGTTACAATTCCTTCATTTATGTCACCAATGATCTAATTTGATGGATGGTTCATTTGAATCCATTCTTTTGTTCTCTTTGGAGGAGCTTCTTGTTGTTGTTCCTGTATATCTTGTTGATCATTATTTACTTCTTCCTGGTTGACAGTTGCTTATTGTTCTAGAATTTTCTTTGTGCCTTTTTCAATCTCTGTCTCAAGTTTCAAACATTCTAGATCCTCATCATTATTCGTTAGAACACCATCTTCGTCAAATGTAACATTTATGCTCTCCACTATCAATTTTGGTCTTATATTATAGCATTTATAGGCCTTTCTTTTGCGTTAGTAGCCAACAAAGATACCTTCGTCAACACGTGATTCAAACTTACCCAACTTTTGATCTTCTCCTTTAATATAACATTTTCTTCCAAAGATTATGAGATATTTTACACTAGCCAGTTTTACTTTCCATAATTCATATGGGGTCTTGTTGCAATTATTTCTGAGAAGACTTCTGTTGATAATGAATACTAACGTATCAATTGCTTGAACCAAGATTTTTTTCATCCAATTTTGAGTCCTTTAGCATTGTTCTACCCATTTCCTGTACGGTTATGTTCTTTCTTTCAGCAAATCCATTTTGCTGAGGTGTTCGTGTTGTTGAAAATTGTCTTTTTATTCCATTTTCGTCACAGTATTACTGAAATAATTTGGAAGTGAATTCTCTGCCATTATCTGATCTTAGACACTTTATTTTCAAATGAGTTTCATTTTTGACCATCTCTTTGTAGATCTTAAAGCACTCAAATGCTCCAGATTTTTTCTTTAGGAAAATGAGGCTGTCATCCAGGTGTAGTCATCTATCATTAACATGAAATATAATTCTCCATCTAAGCCTTTTGTTCTAGGACCAAATAGATCAGTATGTATCAATTCCAATGGATGTGATGCAAAGTGTTATTTTGTTTTAGATCAGAATTTTGTCTTAATGTCGTGCCGACAGGCCTCACATTGTGTGTTGGAAGGTTTTGAGATTTTCAACATTTCTCATACTGCTTCCTTTTTTCTTATTCTGACAAGATTGTCAAAGTTTATGTGGCCCATTTGTTTGTGCCATAACCAGGTTTCATCTTCTTTAGCTAGTATACATGCTTTAGTTGCTTCATCTAGAACATATATGTCATCTGAAGCTTGAATTGTTGTAGCCACAATTTTACCATACCTTCCTTTCTTGATTTCACATTTTGTGGAGTTGAATAGCATTGTGTGTCCTTGATCACACATTTGTCCAACAATGAGCAGATTGTGATTCATGTTTTCAACCAATAGAACATTCTTGGATAGTGCATCTTTGTTTCCGATATTGACGGTACCTGATCCTATAACATTTGAAGATCCATCATTTCCCAAGGACACGGTTCCATCCTTTTTCTCTTTTAGAGATACAAATTTCTTTCTATCTCCAGTCATATGTGTTGAGCAACCACTATCGACATACCACAAATCTTTGTTGTGCCTTGAGAGCAAGAGCACAATTATCATTCTTCTTCTTCTTCTTCCATGTTCGTTCGTTCTATGGCTTCGAAGATTATTCTGGAGGATTTCCAAGTCTGCAGTCCCTGGCTATGTGTCCAAAGTTTCAACATTTGTAACATTCAATATTATTTCTTAAATGTTAAAATCTATTGATGTTTCATTGAGCCTTTGGAGGTTCATATTTAATATATCTCCTGGAATTGTATTGGTTCCTAGGGTACATGCGACATTCTACAACTTTATGGCCAAAGTTTCCACATGAATAACAATAGCCATGAAAAATATGTAGGCACATGGATGGAAATATTCATAGGGGAATTCTCTTCCAACGCTATTCTTGCAAATGTTATCCAATGAAGTCTACATGCCTATCAAATCTCATAGGTTCATTGTATTTTGTTGTAGAAGGTCCTGCTTCTTCTTGTTTGTAACCGAGGCCAATTTTGTCGTTGTAAGATCGTTGATTGTTGATGAGTGCTTCCAATGCCCTTGAGCTATTGGCATATTTTTGGATAGTGTTTCCTTTCTTCACTTCCTTACCCAGCCAGACTACTTCGGCTTCTAATTCTTCCCTTTTTCAGTTGCTTTCTTCCAACTTCTTTTGAAGTGATTCTTCAATACATTTGTGTTCCTCAACTTCAATTTTGAGACCTTGAACTTGTTCTTCAAGAGTATTGGAACAGATCTTCCCAGCCTTGAGATCTTTTATAAACTTGATGGCCTCCTTAGGAAATTATTCGATGGTCAACCGTTCTTCTTTGTTGTTTGATACCTATTGTTTATTGTGATTGGCCATAAACAATACTCTCTCATTGGCTTCTTCTTCATTGTCACTATCTTCATTGGATGATGAGCTAACCTCTTTAGAGAGAAAGTTCCTTTTGATTCCTTTCTTCTTACCTTGCTTGTTGAATTTCTTAAAGCCTTTCTTTCCTTTTGAGTTTCCATCACTTCTGTTCAGACATTTTATTGTGAAATGCCCAACCTCACCACAACCAAAACATATTAATGGAAGTTTACCTTTGAATTTTCCCTTACCAATTTTTACTTTTCTCACAAAGTAAGCATATTCTCCATCTGAAAAACCTTCTTCATAATTTTCCTTTTCTTCGCACTTGTAGGTGTAGGTCTTTGCCTTTGAAGGTTGTTTGTCCTTATTGGTTTTCTTATATGCAGCAAATGCAGTTTCTAGATGCGAAGTACCCTCTTCTTCATCAAGTCTCATTTCATATGCTATGATAACTCCATGTAATTCCTCTTTGCTGAGTTTGGCCATATTTTCACTGTATTCTAAGACTAATACCTTTGAGTTGAATCTTCCTGGTAACATTCTAAGAATATTTCATATAATAGTCTTCTTGTCAACTAGCTCTCCCAATCCTTCCAAAGTGTTAGTCATTTCATCAACGTCTTGGAAGTATGCAGCAATGTTGTCATCTTCTTTCATTCTGAGTTGCTCAAAAAATTTTCTGTAGATTTGAAGCTTTTCTTCTTTGACATTTGAGTCACCTGCATATATATTATCAAGCTTGTCCCATACATTTTTGGCAGTTTTACAACCCAACACCTTATGATAAGTAGATTCAATAAGTCCACTGATAATAATATTCTTTGATTTTGCATCATTTACCAAATTCTTCTTACCTTGTTCATCTGCAGTTGGTGTAAATCCATTTTGAATAGTGTTCCATACTTCATAACCTTGCGCCAAGAGACATACCTCCATTCTTCTTTTCCAGAGTGCATAATTATTTTCATTGAACAAAGGTACACCATTCTTGGTATACTCCATGATCTCCTTCAAGTTGTTAAACTCCTATTGAAGGAACCAAGCTCTGATACCAATTGTTGGGAAATACTGCGGGGGGGAGGGGATCAGTATTACTTTCAATTAGTATTATTATTAATCTTTCAGAGAATTAGTTAATCTTCAATTATTATCAGTGTTTGTACAATGATAGCAGTAAATAAAAGGAACAAAAATGCACATAGTTTTTAAGGTGGAAACCCCCTCTAATACAAAAACCACCTGAACACTTTTCTAATAATTATTTAACCTTCAACTCCAATTGAAAAGAAAGCTCCAACTTCCTAGAATCTAGAAAAGCATTCTTCTCCAGCTCCCACTGGATGGACACTCAAATGCCCGAGATTCTTCAGTAATCAACTGAACGGATGCCCCAACACCCAATGAGCTACAATTCACCCTAGCACCACCCTACCACCTTGAAGTTTTCACAGGCTTGAACCTATTGGTGACTTCATGCACCACCCTAGCACCACCCTACCACCCTATAGAAGAATAAAATAAGAATGGACTCACGTACCAGGGAAAATGGTCCACTTTACAATGACATAGAGTGATGTAGAAGAAGACACACTAGACCATAACCCCAACTATGACACAACCACCTAATGAGGATCCTAGGCCTCCCAACATGCCCTCTTCAACTCTTGGCAGATAGACAGTTGTACAATTTTTACAATGATGTTTTTGCAATGACTCTATACAATGACACTTTTACAATGACTGTATGTAGTGTTGCCCACTTGAAGACTTCATGTAGTAGACTTCTTTCTTCTCTTCTACACCTTGATTGCTTCTCTTGTCATGCTACCCTTTCTCACTATTCAAAAAATTAGATTATGCATTAAGTCTTCTATTGATGAATATATAATACTTGCAAAAAGTCTTCAAGGATATACCCATGACATCATAATAGCAAAACTTTCCTCATCATGTAGAGCATATGTCAGTGCTAAACAAAAACAAGAAATTAGAGTACAAAGAACCTAATGCAATTAAGAGATTAACATGCATAGAAAAAAGATACTTATCTGGAGCTTACCTCTACTACATCATTTTGTTGCACCTTGCTTTCTAGTTCCCTAGAAAGTCTGGTCCTTTGCAGTGCTTGACAACACTTGATATAGCTTTTTTCTTGCCTGCTAAGAGCATGATATTGAATCTGATGTATATCTATGATTTTAGATCCTGAGTATGTGATCTTCAGTCCTATGGTATCCCTCTTAGTCTTCTTTCCAATTCCACGGGTCTAGCCTGATTTGGATTCGTCAAGGCAAATTTATGCCCAATATCTCACAATGACCTAGTTATGGACTAGTTCCGTAGAGCGAATTTGTATGGCGTGACACGTATCACTATTTCCTCCTTCGGCTTTGAAATTGATACACAGCAAGATACATTCCATGCAATATCGGCCACTTATTATAGAATTCCAATCCGCTTCTCAGAGATAGAGTTATGACGATTTTCCCAAGGTCACCTCCTTGAGATGAAATTTGGGAGCCTGCAAAAACCCTAACCGCCACAGCTCATATCTCTGAAAATATAACGAACCAAGATCTAAAATTTGGTCACGACATGCATCAGTATTTCAGCTCAAATGTGTTTTATGTTTAGTGTATAAGACTCTGCATAAATAAAGTTATAGAGAAAATTCCATGATCACTACTTTTGGAGGATATATGAGATTTCTATTTATAGAGTTGAGAGGGGCTTCTATACAGAATTTTGGAGGGATTTTAGGAGCTTAAAAAATTATTAATTATTGACTATTAAATGACCAAAATCAATGATGAATGCCATTCCACAACCCCATGGGGTTTTATCCCACTAATTTGGGTTACTAACTTCAATCTTGAATAACTTACAAATCATGAGGAATTACGAGGAGAGTTATATACTGATAGAAAGATATTTTTGAGTAGAGTATTCCTATAATGGTTATGAGACAAGAAACCATGAATTATGATGCCCAATGTGCCATGGAAGTTCATGGTCATCCTTGGTTCTACTTGGGTTGACATCAATGACAACCTCAGATCAACTTTAGATCAACACAATCATTACCCTGTTCACCAAATCACTCCAACTGATGGGAGTATTGCAACTATGCCTATACAATCATTCAAGCAGACTCATGCTCAAATATTTCTGATAGCCATTGTTATAAGAGAACTCAACCAACAAAAGGTACTCCTCCCACTTTTGTTGATGATGCATCACATACATCCTCAACATGTCCTCCAAATTCTTTTTGAGCCTCTTCATTTGTCCATCTATCTGTGGATGATAAGTTATGCTAAAGGCCAAATCTATCCCCAAGCCTGCAAACAACTTCTTCCAAAACTTGGAAGTGAAATTAGCAACCTTGTCTCACACAATCTTCCTTGGAACACCATGCAACCTCACTACATATTTGATGAATACTTGTGCCACATCACTACTTGAATACGTAGACTTCACTAGGATGAAGTTTGCCACCTTTTTCAACCAGTCCACCACAACCATGATGGAATCATGTTTCCTATATGTCCTTGGAAAACATGTGAGGAAGTCCATGGAAATGACCTCCCACTTCCACTCTGGAATCGCAATAGGTCGTAGTAGTCCACCTGGATGCTTACATTCTGCTTACCCAAACATCTAGCCACAAACTCGTCTACATTCTTCTTTAGATTCAGCCAATAAAAAAACTTCTTCACTATTTTCAATGTCTTTTGATATCCTGGGTGATGTGAAAATGGTTTCCCATGAAAATCTCTCAATATAGTCTTCTTGAGCTCACTACTATCTCCTGTCCATAAATCTGATCAATCCATCTGTTGTGAGACGAAAGTTCACATCTTGATCACCTGCACCCTGTTGTAATCTGATCTTAAGCTCCATGTACCTTTCATCCTATTGACCTGCCTATAAGATCCAATCCTGTAAGTTTGTCCCATAAGAACTCATAGTTGTTATATTATTCACATGTATCTGCCTACTAAGAGCATCTTCAACCCTATTCTCTTTACCCTTGATGTACCTGATCTCAAATTCAAACTCACTAATCATGGCCAACCATCTAGCTTGTCTAGCATCCAGATTTAGTTGGTGAAAAAAATATCTCAACCCACTGTGATCACTCATCAATATAAACCTCCTGCCAATAAGATAATTCCTCCACATATTCAAAGCATGGATGATCATTACCAACTTAAGATAATGTGTCGGGTAATCCCAGTCATTCTCATTTAGTTTTTGTGATTCATAGATTACTATATTTCCCTCCTACATAAGGACTCCACCATGCCCTCTCTTGCAAGCATCAGTAAACACCACAAACTATTTGTCTAGATATGCAACCTTCAACACTAGATCATTTGTCGATAATTATTTCAATTGATAAAAAAAAATTGCACATTCCTCTACCCATTCAAATTTCTTACCTTGCCTCTGTAGTGACGTAATAGGATATGTAATCTGAGATAAGTTCTTGATGAACCTCCTGTAGTAACCTGCTAACCCCATAAAATATCTTACCTCATCTACATTTCTCAGAGCTTCCCACTTAATGATAGCTCTTATCTTTTCTAGATCCACTGTTATTCCTTCCTTGGAGACAATATGTATCAGCATGCTCTTCCTCATTCTTAGAATATATCAACATGTCATCAATGAATACAATAAAAAACTTGTCTGGATAAGGATGCAACACAGTATTCATCAAGCACATAAAGGTAGTTGGAGCATTAGTCAAACCAAATGGAACTACAAGAAGCTCATAATTCCCTTACCTATTCTGGAAAGATATCATGTATATGTCCTCTTCCTTGATGCGTACCTAATGATCTTAGGATCTCAAATCAATCTTAGAGAACACTTCTTCTCCCTTCAATTGAACAAATGAGTCATCAATCCTCAACAATGGATACATATTCTTGATGGTTACCTTGTTCAACTACCTATAATTAATGCATAACCTAATAGTACCATCCTTCTTATTCACAAAAAATATGGGTGCACCCCAAGGTGATACACCTGGCTTGATGTATCCCTTGTCAAGCATTTCCTTGAACTGTAACTTTAGCCCTACTAACTATGGAGTGTTCATTTTTTATGGTGCCTTTGATGCTGGTGCTGCCGTTGGTACCAACTCAATAGAAAAGTCTACTTCCCTATGAGGTGGGAGCTCTAAAATATCTGCGGGAAACACATCATGAAACTACTGTAATATCGGGTACCTTCTCAATACCTATGCATCCTCAACCTCCTTACATTTATCACTAGATATAGGCACTGCAAATAACACACATGCTTTTCTACAACTGCACTTTTCTTGCATAGCTATCACCATCCTAACTGATGTTGTTTTCTTCTCACCCTACAAGATTATTTGTTCCCCGGTGTCATCCAAGCACTCAATGGCCTTTTGATAACAATCCACTTTAGTCCTATGAAAATACAACCATTCCATGCCCAAAAGCATACTATATGATCCCAACCGTAATATATTCAAATGTGTTGAGGTAGCCATACCATTCAACTCAAATGCGCAATTTCTTACCTAGTGATATACTCTCTTCTTTGTACTTGCAGTCAACTACACTAACTAGGATTTTCATGCACTTCTTTATTCAAACCAAACTTATCCACTAGGTCAGGACTAACATAACTATAATTAGATCCAAGGTCAATCAAAATGGAAACAACTTGATCACAAAACTTACCTTCCATCTCGATAATAGTTTCTTGGTGCTCTGCCTGCCTGTTATCTAGCACTGCATAAATATCTGGAATGATCTTCCCAACATCTGCAACTATTTGTGCTTCCTACGCACTATAGATATGATGCCTACCACCCTGATTCTATGGAACATCCCTCTTGAGATGTTCTTTACCACATGTACAACACTCTAACTATCTTGTACCATCACCTCTATTCTGCTTCTGTGACCCATGTCCCTGTGTAGCTATTTTGAACTCCTTGTATCATCCAACATTCTCTTTTTATTTTGAATTCTAAGGCCTTCTTCTATTTAGCTACCATTTACCTTTACCTTGTTGTTGCCCTTTCCACCATTGCTGAGATTCATTATTATTCTTTGACTATTAATAGAAATGCTTCAATTTCCCAATAACTTCCTCAAGTAACTGAGGCTCGTCATACTCAATTCGATCTCTAAATGCTAATGGAAATCCACTGACAAATCTCTGAAATTTTTCTTTCTAATCTTTAAGGTACAGTACATACCTCAATAGCTCCAGGAATTTGGTCATATACTCCTCATCTGTCATAGATCACATCTTAAGCTCATAAAATTCCTTGGATTTGTTTTCATAGTACCCTTATGACAAGTACTTATTCCTAAAAAGTATCTTGAATTCATGCCAACTTAACTCTTTGGTTCTGATGTCTTTGGCCCGCTTTACATCTTCCCACTACATGTCTTCTTTCCCTTTAAGGTTGAAGATAACTATTCTGGCATTCATATTCTCTGTGTACTCATGTAGCTCAAAGAACTTTTTCATCCCAAGTAACCAAGCCTTTGCATATTCCAGCCTCTTCAAATCTCCATCAAAGGTAGGTGTCTTAGCTTTCATAAACTTGTATGGAAAATATCCCTTGTCACTCCTCCTGTAAGGGTGATAACGATGATGATCATAGTGTCCGTTAGAACCAGAACTAGAATAATACATGTTTTCATCACCTCTTCTATTCGGAGTATAACCGTGTCATCCCTATTAGACCTATGACCAACATGAGACATACTTCCATATGCCCCATTAGTTATGTCCTCCTTACCATGGCTGATCCGAAATGGTCCCTGTCTCTGCAATTCTAACAAACTCTGAAGGACTATTGAAATGACTTTTGCTCGTTTCTTTTGTGCATGAATGATTCTATCATTATCTTGTTTGCAACTCCTTATATCTTCCGTCAAACTTCTCAATGTGTCTGCTAAGTCAAAAAAATGCCAACACCATGCTACTCATTTAATCCATAAGGAGAGTCTTGTGAACTGTAGTCTACCATCTTGCTAGTCATCCTTGATCTCTTCCTGCAAGTATACCATGTCATCTCAAACCAAAACATAATATAATCAACATACCTTAGTATAGTTCAGGGAGGATATCTCATCTACAAGATCAACCATATTAGCACAATACATGTATAAACATAATCATAACAACATATAGATATCATTCTAACCACAGTTCAGTCATCAATGCATGACGATATCAACCACACCTCACGACCCCATGCATGGAAACTACAACCATGTCCATGTATGTATAATCAACATATGTACGACATGCATGCATACACAATACATACAAACACTGACATGCATAATGGAAATAACTCATGATGACACATTCCAGTGAAACAACACCATCAAATTTCACATGGCGACACAACTATGACCATGACCACCACAATGCATATGCAACAAGCACATAGACCATAAGTATAAGGAACACATATGTAACTGACATGAATGTGCGACCAACACACCACCCATCTAGTCCAAGGGGTGAAGCATTCTCTGATACCACTCTATAACACCCTCCCCCCACATTTACCCAAGTTAACGGTCCGCTGCGGTAAACATGCGACGAGAGGCTACTATGATTTGATTCAACTCCCCATGTACATTTAAGGAAGTGGAATTAGAAAAACAAACCCAAACTAACATTCCACATAGGCTATAGAACCTCCAAGAGCCAACCAACCTTTCCAGGTGACCAACCCTTGAGGAAAATTAATATTTTACTATCCTAAGGCCTCAGTTAATCCCATGACATGGGAATGCATGTGACTGGGAGCCTCCAGTGACTCTCACGACAAGGGCATGCAAGCGACTAGGGTCTTTTTAACCTATTTCTAAGCCTACGACCCTGGATTTTGTGCCATGTTTTCAGGGCTAGGACTCAGGCCACTGCCTAGAACTCCATGAAACTTATAGAAATGAAAAATAACATCAAGATAGTGATATTAATTAAAATACTTGAATAAGGACTTGACTAGACCCCTACTAGCCATGACAGGAATTTCATCAAACATATCACAAATATGCATTCTACAGGTCATAACAACATATCTGAGCATAGGGGTATCATACCTATATGAGAATAGCTAAGGAGCATTGATTATCTATCATATTATCTACATTATCATTTATTAGTTTGTATATTCATTATTCATTCATTTACAAATCAAAACATGATGAGATCCATACATCATCACTGTCATAAAACATACTCATAACCAACATATAAACAACATAACTCATAAGGATACAACAACCATAAAATCCACATATAAACTAGTACATTTACACATGAAATACTAAGGAGAAGGAACTCTTATTAATGAATGCATAATCCAACCAGGTATGTGACTTCCACGAACCACTCGACCATATACTAGCTGAACCAAATCTTTCTTTTAGCCAATCACCCTTGTGCCATATTCCAAGCATGAATCTGGAACTCATAGGAAAAATCAACCAGGGCTTCCTGAGGCTACAACACCTCACCCTCATCAATATAACTAAGATTTACCACAATACCCACCAGATCACTAGGCCCTAAACAAGCATGGATGCCACCAAATTTCTCCACCTACAACGTGAGGAATTTTCTTGTCTCATAGCCTCTAGACTTTACCATACATCCCGCCATACAATGATCAAGGATCCCTAGGCCTAATCAATACTCCACCCTCCAGGATTTATCGTATATCCTACGATTCACGAGCTAAGGATTCCTAGGCCTGATCAAGGGCACCCACCTCTAGGTTTTACCGTATATCCTGACATTCACTGGTCAAGGATCCATAGGCCCGATGATGTAACAATATGAACTTACCACAACCCATAGTATAGTGCCGGTGTCACTAGGCCAATGTTTTACCGCAATCCATAGTCTTATTCGGGAATCACTAGGGCATGTGTTCTTTCTTCCGTAGACCATCTTAGTCAGTTTCAAATCCATCCGATAATCTAGCTCAACCAAAAAATAAGACCCCCTCACACCATGGATATCCAAAAATGGCAAGGCAAGGCTAAAGAACAATGTCACGCCTAGGAAAACCCATGCCCATGATAGTAACATAATTGAGAACACACATGCATAACCATGCATGCTAAAACTAACAAGGAAATCATGCATGCAAATTGATACGTACAAATAATGCCATTGTACCTACTTGATCCTGCTCTTCCTTGCTCGATATTTTCTTTCCTTTACATTCTTGGTCCTTCCTTTGCTTTCCTCTATCCAATTCTAGAGTGCTCCAAGAATTCTCTAAGTGTCCAAGAGTGTCAGAGAGAGAATAGGGAGAGAGCTCCAAAAATGAACTAACAAAAGGCTAAAACTGAAAAAGGGTTACAACCTGATCCTCATAAGCCTTCTTATTAATGCAGCCTCTATTTCTTCAATTTTACATTATTTTCCTTCGTTTTTCTCTTCAAATGTAGCATGTGACCTTTCACCTTCCTTTTCTCCTAATTTCCATTATTTTCATAAATAAAATGTTATTTAATGCCTCATGCCTTTCCAAATCCTTTTCCATTGCCTTTTTCAGTTTCCTTAGACATAATAAACCAAATGAACACCCACACTAGGATGTTTTTCCCAACATTCTTCTTGGAATAGGTGTCCCATGAACATGGTTATAATTTTTCCTTTATTCACTTTATTTACATGGAATTTTCACTAAGGATGTTATAAATTTATCCATGGAAACAATGAAAAACTATTATATCTTAGACTCTCCCTAGAGGAAAATCCCTAAGCTCAGATAGGGAAAAACATAATTATACTACTAGGTAAGCCACCAATTGTCATTGGGTGACCTTTCTTCTTACTAAAAGTCTTAAGAAAATTTCCTCAACCTAAAAAGGAATCCTTAAATTCATATTGTTTGTCTTCTACATGGTTAGACAATTCATTCTCTTAGAATGAATAGTCAATGCATGCTTCCATTCATATTAAAAAAATATGTGGGGATGATAGCCTTGTCCACTTTCTGGCCCCAACTCTACATTGCCCTTGTCACCATTGCATATCTATATGTAGTCTTGAAATCTTCTTTCTAAATGTTGTAAATATTTCTTTGCTCAGCGTGCTAGGAGGTGCCCTACAGGATAACCATGGAGTTTCCAAAGTGGACTTATAATGAGATAAAAAAGTCATGAAATTATATATATATCTTTTTTAATACGCAGAATTTTGTCACATATTCCACGACATAGGCTCGTTGTCAAACATTCGACTCCCACCGATCAATGTACTCGTCAGGTAATCGATGCCAATTTCGATGGAAATAAGCATCGGCCATTTAACACTCCCATCAGACATACCTCTTCTTCGTCGAATATCTAATGCAGCACCATTGGCTTGCGTGCCCCAAATCGACGGAATGACGTGTCTGATATTAAAAACTCTCGTCAAACTAATTCAACTTGACGGCATTTATCCGACACTTATACGTTGAATGGGACACTTAACTCTAATGGAAGGGAGTGTCAGAGCGATAACGCTCCCATTGCAAAATTACGTATACCATTGGTTATTCGACGCCTAAACATCGATTGTTCCAGTAACACAACATTGACTATTCGTCGAATATCCGATGGCCAACTGTTGCAATTTTTCATGTCTCGGTTGACATAATGAAACATGAGACTTGTCGAATATTCGACATTTGGTGCCTTGGATATCCGACGATTTATAGTTTCACAAAACCGATTTCAAATCATAATATTTTTTTAGGACAATTTTGGCCTTTTTTTGTGTCTAATAATCGACATTTGTACCATTGAATATTTGACGTTAACTAAATTGATGACTATTTGATAAAATGCTAATGACAATTTCATGAGCACTAATGTGTCAGATAGTTGACACCAATAAGTCGCATATTTGACTAATAACCATCAGATTTCGGCCCCATTTGTGCTAGCGTATGTGAATTTCCAATTGTTTTTAGAAAGGATGAGTACTAATTTCAGAATGATTTAAGGGAGATTCATTCATAGTTGTTTCATATTCTTTAAATAATTTATGATCTAAAAGAGTATTATACATACTGATTTTCTTATTTGTTATGATCTTCATTATATTTGTTGCTAGGAAGAGAACAATTGTCAGATTCATTATTTTCTTCATAATCATCGTAGATAGGCTCATGATTAGGAATATTGAAGGGTATTAAATGAGTTACATGCTCATGTTCATTGTTCTTATAAGTATTTAAAGGATCATAATAACATAATGATTGTAAATTTACACTTGTAACCAGACTATCATCCATTTCATGATTGCAAGAGGTATTTAATGGTTTATCTTCATATTCATCATATAAGGGTTGTTTAGAACAATTAATATGAAGATCACGTGAAGCAAAATGAGAGCAATTGAAGACCCCATCACATGCTATTTCTTCTGTAGTAGATGATTGAAAAACTTAATCACTTGTTTGAAAAGGGTCTTCTTTAGTCGATTATTGATGTATAAATTCATGATTATATAACTTGATTCTCCTTTATTAGGTTTCTTAGATGTAATTTCTCCTTTAAGGTTGCTTTCTTCACAATTATTAACATTAGTGTGATCAACAACATGAAATAAACCAAAGCCAATCAGTTATAAGACTTTCAGACTACTTGGAACATATATACACATTTTAATATTTTGTCATATCATATTCAATGGAACATTTTGTTTGTATGGAAAGATAAGATAAACACGATTCCTTGAAATCATCAAGTCTATAATCATCTTGTAAACTTAAAAGTTTATACTCATTATGAAAAATTTCAAGTTTGAGTTCATCATCGCTATCATAATATTAGATTTCTTGATATTTTAGATCAAGGTATTAATCTAAATCACACAAATTATCAGAAAGTGATTTTGTTGGATACATACATTTACAATATTTATGAAAGATAGAATGGAAATATGTCAAGTAAGAGATATCAGCAGGAGGAAGTCTTCTATACCATCGTCTAACATCTCTTTCTAAATATTATAAATAATTTCATAAGAAAATCCTTGTGATAAACCCTAATTTCATTAATGAAAACATGAAAATCAATCAATTGTTGAGAAGGGTTGTATTCATCATCTTCTCGAAATCAAGGAAGGTATTTCTCTCATACATTTGTGGCAGGCATCACATTGGGAAAACCAGGTATGTTAGAAAAATCAAGAGGAGAAAATTGTGTGGATACCAAAGAAGCCCAAGAAAAATCCATTTAAGTAATGTGAACAATACAAATAAATTGAGTCACCCGATGAAAAATTAAATAAAGAAATATTTTCTTAAAACTTCCAAAGAAAATTTTGTTATGCTCTCGTTCACTTATAGGCCACAAAGTTAATCGTTTATCATTTACCAAAGAAACGAAATATTTATGTATCTCTCTTTGGAAACAATGCTACAAATGATGGTGTCTCTCAAATTGTTCATTGTGACATGAAACCATCCTAAAGCCACCCAATGAGGCTCTAATGATCCTCCCACTTTAGGTTGGAGACTGGCCTTCTCCAACAATAAGGGTCATTCCCTGCATTTGATATTATTTATATAGAATTTATGTGATAACTTAAAAATATGGCCAGATTATACATAAAAGAGTGTTTTAAGAAATGACTGGTTAAGTTTTTCTAATAAGTGAAACTTATGCAAAACATATGATCCATGAATCTAATATAAATTCAAGGAATGAAATTAAGATAAATCATTTTCCAAATAATAAAATAGAAAGAAAAAAACGTAACATAATTAAAACAAAAATAAAAGATAACAATAAAGTAAACATAGCACATATATCATTAGTAATAAATTATATTTATCATAGTAAGTGCAATCAAACAAATCAATATCACATATTGATATATTTCGACCTACAAGAAATTAAGCAAATATCTTGAATTAAAGTCCTTAGATAGTATATATCTGAAGATATATAATTCAAGTAATTGTTGAAATGATAATGATGATTGATGCTATGTGATTCGTTCTCCACATTTCACTAGTTTCAATCCCACTTCTTCACCCCTGTGAGCATTACCCGATGCAATGAGTGCTAAGTGAACTATTCAAAAATCATGAGAAATTAGTCAGTTACGACTACCTCTCATGGAAATGGTCATACATTTGAATGACTTACTTAACGCAGTTGAATCCCAAAAATGATATCTAATATAATGCACTGCGTAAATCCCCCATACTTAAATTCAAAAAGAGTCAAGGGATCTCTACTTGAATGGTTCATGAGGCACAATACTTGCTAAGGTTTTGCAAATGGGGTAGCAAGCTAAGTGGGCTTGATTGTGGGAAAAACTCCACAGTTAAGCGCGCTTGAGCCAGAGGAGTTCTGGGATGGGTGACCTCCTGGGAAGTCCTGGTTACCGGGTGCAAGCCCCGGAAGTGATGATTGATGCTATGTGATTCGTTCTCCACATTTCACTAGTTTCAATCCCACTTCTTCACCCCTGTGAGCATCACCCGATGCAATGAGTGCTAAGTGAACTATTCAAAAATCATGAGAAATTAGTCAGTTACGACTACCTCTCATGGAAATGGTCATACGTTTGAATGACTTACTTAACGCAGTTGAATCCCAAAAATGATATCTAATATAATGCACTGCATAAATCCCCCATACTTAAATTCAAAAAGAGTCAAGGGATCTCTACTTGAATGGTTCATGAGGCACAATACTTGCTAAGGTTTTGCAAATGGGGTAGCAAGCTAAGTGGGCTTGATTGTGGGAAAAACTCCACAGTTAAGCGCGCTTGAGCCAGAGGAGTTCTGGGATGGGTGACCTCCTGGGAAGTCCTGGTTACCGGGTGCAAGCCCCGGAAGTGATGATTGATGCTATGTGATTCGTTCTCCACATTTCACTAGTTTCAATCCCACTTCTTCACCCCTGTGAGCATCACCCGATGCAATGAGTGCTAAGTGAACTATTCAAAAATCATGAGAAATTAGTCAGTTACGACTACCTCTCATGGAAATGGTCATACGTTTGAATGACTTACTTAACGCAGTTGAATCCCAAAAATGATATCTGATAATGATGATCTTGTCAACTATGAAATCATTCAGGTACCAAGATATAATAATATGAACACAAAAAACAAAGAACTATACACATATCATTGGTATGTAATTATATTTCTCATGAAAGAGGCAATGGATTCATTAATGTCATGCAATAATAAATTCAACCTGCAATCAATCAGTTAAATATCATGACTCAAATGCTTTAGATAGTATATTTCTAGTAGACAAACCAAGTCAATTAATGTTAGAATTATTTATCATATGATCATGTCAAGTTGTTTAAAACATTCCATGTACCAGTATATATCAATATAAAACTAACAAATAATTACTGAATGAAAATACTATATATCAAATTGCATAAATAAGATACACAGTCATAGAATCTGGTTCACATAGCATTTGTGTTGGAACCATTTCGACATAAGTTTCCTTTCTCCCAAAAGCCTTTAATAATATGTTTTTGAGCTTTATAAAATACACATTTTTTAATAAACAAAATTTTATGTCCATGAGGATGTGAGGAGGAAGAAAACCGTGTTTAAGAGTTGGGATCCGATGGGATCCAATAGTTAAGATTAAACTTCATTTACAATTGGAATGGATATCATATTAGAGACATGTCTATGAGTTAACTCTCTTGTTTTACTCGATGGATTACACACATGTGAAGTGAAGTGGGCCAATATTTGCTCTTTAAATCATATTTAAAAAATGGATTTTTATTTACGTGTATTGAAATAATATTTTATAAATTTTTGTAAGGTTTTAAATAAATGTTTTTTTGAACAGTATATTATACACCAATATTTATTGATATCAAGATGTTTAGAGCAAGGTTTGATATTTTGGGAAATCTCCTCATGAAATCCAAAGGTGAATGACTATTTAAATCAACTATACAATCATATCTTGTAAAAATAAATAAGGATTTTAACTTTTAAATTCTATCCGATATATTTAAGTTTTTATTTACCTGTCTTATATCGTGATTTAACCAATATTAACCTTTGGGAAATTATGTTATATATATTTACCTGTCTTATATCGTGATTTAACCAATATTAACCTTTGGGAAATTATGTTATATATATATATATATATATATATAATTTAACCCTCCATTTCATAAAGCATGTGCATGAAAAAGTTTATAAGAAGTCTTTTATTTATTATATCTTTTTTATGCATTTCACCATTTTCATGGACATTTTCCTTTTTTTGGACATCATTAGTTATTATATGTACTATGATTGTTAATGATATTTAGTAGTGTTTTTAGTAGTGTTAATCATTTGATCATCGCTTAGAATGATATTAAACATATATGTGTATATATTAATATGTGATTGATAATATTGTTATATAATGAAACAATTATACATGCATATCAATAAATCATTAGTTAACATGATTTATTTTTTCCATTATTATTTAATTTGTTTAAATTATTCAATGATTAGCCTTTTTATTATTCAAATGTCACTACTCTTTATATCATTGTTATGCTTCAAAGTTTCAAGGGGAGATTGATTTTGATTAGAGAGTTTTAAAGGTAAGGGAAGAGGTCAGCTATAAGGAGTGGATTAGCATAGGGATAAACCAACGAAGGTGGGTTATACTTTTTGGCAAGCACGCGGGGTGCAATTCATAGAAAAGAAGCTCCATCAAGCATTTTTTAAGCGCTCAATGGAGCAATATTTTATATCTTGATCAAGCTATAAAAAATCTTGATTGAGCTTCTATGTAACTAGTGGTTACATAGGCGCTCGATGAGGAGACTTGTTGGTTTTGGTAGGATATTCGAAAACAAAGGTCGATCGATCCTATAGCTCGATCGGGCTTTCTTGCATGGTAATATTTGTAGAAAAAAGAGTTTGATCGGGCTATAGACTTGATTGAGATCTTTTATTTGTGCAAACCTTTTTTGCACAGATCATGACAAAAAGGGCTCGACCGAGGAGTGAAACTATGTTACAAGAGTTCAATCGAGGACATTGGAAACTACTAGCATTCCACTAGTGCACCAACCACAATTGTCGCCACAAAATGTCTGCTTCTCAAGGGACTCGATTTTCTACCCTTTAATGTTTCTTCTTTCTTCTTATAAAATGAAAAATGCATTGAGAATTGTTTTCCTTGAATGCTTCTGCTTGCTTCTAAAATGAAAAATTAATATACAAATATATTTTATCTCTTAATAAATGAATTGATTTTAAATGAAAACCACCATTGAAAACCACCCTTGAAATTTGTTTATTAGTGAGACTCTACCTTATGCTTCCCTTACTCAAAATTTGTTAAACAAGATTTAACAAGCTGTCATAAAAAATGAAGGAGCTAAACATATGGACCTAGATTCCCTTAGCCTCTTAAGCATTACAAAATCCTTGAAAGGAAAATATTCCGTTTACATATATGAATACTAGGTCAAAATTATAAGTAAATTCATTCTAATCAACTCTAGACCGCAAGTTCAAAAAACATCCATAGGAAAAATGAGTGTGAGTACTCTAGGAGTTCATGCCCAAACGCTAAAATAAATAACCAAGCTCCACAAAGATGAGAAGAAAAATGAGTTTTTTTCCAAAATTATTTAACCGAGACCTCCATCCTAAACCATAAGCGTATTGATAACATCTGAACTAGCAACAGAACCATAAGTCGCGTGGAAATAAATTATGGCTCATCTTGTATGCTTAAGGTAAACATACATTTTATAAAAAAAATTATAAATTCTTCACACTTGAAATTATAAATCAGAACATTTATTTATACAAGCAACATTGAAATATGTAACAATACTATCTTCTTCTCTTATTCAAATTTTATCATAACATTAGGTACCTACCAGGTTACCTTCTACTATAATTCAAATCACTAGTGGAATGATATCATAGAAAAATATTATGAGGTCCTGAATCTATCACCATATGATCTTATTCATGTTAAACGGAAAGCCTAATTGAACTCCTAGTCACTTCTGTAAGTTTTGAAATATGTCCCTAAAATTTTACATTTTGGTTTTTAGGATCTCTACTTCGTTGTGCAATTAAAAGCCTCCATAGTTAGTTAATTCATATTGCTTATAGGTCATCAATGCTTCCTTTTTGTTGGAAATTACTCACGTGGAAAATGTTCTTGGCATAAAATGTTCCTAACATTTTTTAACAACTCTATGTTTTCTAACATCCTTTTGAACATGAGTGCCATATGGGGATGTGTAGGTATTAACCTTGTACATAAATTACCTGCAAACGAATTTTTAAAATAGAAAAATAAAATATGGAGATAACATAAAATATACATAGATATTTTCTCCTGGAACCCAAACTGGGAAAACTAGATTGATTTTTCATTATATTCCTTTCAATGTTACAATACATTATATACATGTCGAAGCATTCATATACCCCAATCATAAACCCTGGATTAAAACATAACTTTAGTTCCCTTGACAGGATCTGCAAAATACCAGAGGAAGAAATAATCATGCCTGAAACCATGCACAAAATCATGGGTAGGTCCACCCACCATCCTTGGGTTCGCGGAACAAATATTGGGTCTGCACTTGGGGCTAGGCATGGAAAGAATATAACACATACCCAACAGGACATGCATTTTTTTATTTATATAGAGGAGAAGCATGTATACATTTTTATAGACTAAAAGCATGCATGCATTATGGATAACATGAGAAAATTAGTTCATCCATAATGTGCATGTGTGTTTTGAACAAATAAAAACTGTTATGAGACCAGCTCAAGAAAAAGATAGAAAAGATAGATCAATGCCTTAGAATTCAGCCTCTTCGAGGGGGCAACCTCCTTTACATTACATAAATGAACAGTTCTTGGATGATTCAAATGACAAAACCTCCTTTCTATATATAGGAGTCTAAGAAGTCACAATATAACCCAACCGACCTAACAATAATAATATAAAGCCACAAAAATAACAATAGAGGGATTCTATGGGGCACAGTAATAACAATATGGGGATAATAGGGGCACAACAATATTAATAAGGGGTACAACTACAATAGTAATGGGGTAATCACTAGTATTATAGGGACCCAACATGCCCCTCTCCTTAAAAAAAGTGTTGTCCTCAACGCTTGAGAAGTTCTGGATGCTTCTGTATAAAATTCTCATCCTCCCATGTGGAATCTTCAGTGGATAAGTTCTTCCACTTGATAAGATACTCCGAAATTGATCGATTTCGTAGCTGTCGAGTTCTTGTTTCTGTGACTGCTTCCGGTTCCAATATAATTTTTCCTTCCTCGTCAAGTTCTGGCAATATTGTTTGAACTGGGAGCTTGTCGCCTATAACCTTCTTTAAACATGAAACATGGAAAAATGGGTGCAATCGAGAAGCTACAGGAAGCTCCAATTTGTATGCCATAGTACCAATCTTTTGCAACACCTTGTATGGACCATAATACTTTGGTGATAATTTATTATCCTTCTTAGCTTGCTTGAGGGACATTTTCTTATATGGTTGTAGCCGTAGGAATACCCAATCACCTACATCAAAACTTCTTTCGCTACGATGTTGATCTGCCTGTTGTTTCATTCTATTCTATGCCAACACGAGGTTATTCTTTAAGAGTTGGAGGACTTGTTGTTGATGCTCAATGTGATGTTCCACTGCTTGAACCTTAGAATTTTCTCTTAAATATGATGTGATGGATGGTGGCTAATATCCATAAAGTGCCATAAATGGGGTCATTTTTGTTGCTGTATGGAAGGAAGTGTTATACCACCATTCAGCCAGAGGCAACCATTTGACCCATTGTGTCTGTTTATCAGATACAAAGGAATGAAGATATCCTTCCAAACATTTGTTTACTATCTCAGTTTGCCCATCAAATTGAGGATGATAAGATGAGCTATGAGCTAACTGAGTACCAAGACAAGAAAATAATTCTGTCCAAAAATTTCCAGTGAAAATGGGATCTCTGTCACTTACAATAATCTTTGGGTTTCCATGTAGCTTTTGAATTGTTTCCATAAATGCAGTAGAAACTGTACTGGCTTTAAATGGATGTGATAATGCACAAAAGTGTGCATACTTGGTAAGTCTGTCAACTACCACCATGATGACACTCTTTCCCTCAGACTTGGGTAAACCTGTGATAAAATCCATTGAAACCACAAACTTGCGATAATACCCTGTCAACCCGAGAAATCCTAGCAGATGATTTATGGATGTGGGAATTTTCCATTCCTTAATGGCTTTAATTTTGCTAGGGTCTACCTTAACTCCTTCATGAGATACAATATGACCCAGATATTCCACCTCTTGTACTCCAAAGAAACATTTGGATCTTTTTGCATATAATTGTTTCTCCTCCAATAGTTGTAGCACCCTGTCAACATGTTCAACATGATCCTTCCAAGACTTGCTGTAGATTAGTATATCATCAAAAAATACTAACACAAATTTTCTAAGGAATGGTTTGAAAATTGAATTCATCAAACCTTGAAATGTTGAAGGTGCATTGGTAAGGCCAAAAGGCATGACCAAAAATTCATAATGACCCTCATGAGTTCTAAATGTTGTTTTTGGAATGTCTTCAATCTTCATTCTGATTTGATGATACCGTGAATGAAGATCCAACTTGGTGAAGTAAATTGATCCATGCAATTCATCCAGTAATTCATCAATGACAGGAATGGGAAACTTATATTTAATAGTGAGCTTGTTGAGCTCCCTATAATCCGGACACATGCACCATGATCCATCCTTCTTGTGCATCAATACGACTAGAGCAGAGAAAGAACTTTGACTTTGTTGAATTATACCAGCCTCTAGCATTTCTACAACCATACGTTCAATTTCACTCTTTTGGGCATAGGGATATCTGTATGGCCTGATGTTTGGAGGAACACTTCCTAGAATCAGATGAATAGCATGATCATGATCACGAATAGGTGGGAGACCTTTGGGAGTCTCAAATACCTTGGAATGATTATCCAAGGCTTTTTGGAGATCTGGAGAAATAGATGATTCCACTGTGGAAACATCTAGCGAACATAATTGTGCAATTACACCTTTTTGTTCCCCTTTTAGAAGCTTTGTCATACCGTTAGAGCTAATTATCTTTCCCGGTTTCCCTGCAATACCCCTTAATTGAACTTCCTTTCCTTCCACAGAAAATTTCATGAAAAGTTCTTGAAAATTAAAAGCTATTGTAGCCAAGGATTGTAGCCATTGGACTCCTAGTACAACATCAGCACCTCCCATTGGAGTGGGAAAGCATTGGGCTAGTCAATACATATTCTCCCATGGATAGCTTGATATTATGGCACTTTCCCGAGCAATTTATTGTTCCTCCATTTGCAACCATCACTTGACACTCTGGTGCTGGATATAAGAAGCAATTCAATTCTCTTGCTACCTTACAATGAATAAAATTGTGGGTACTTCCTGAATCAATCAACACTATTACCTTTTTCTTTTTGATTTGTCCTTCTATCTTGATGGTTTGAGGAGTGGTAATTCTCGCCAATGCATTACAAGATATGGTTGGATTCATTTATTCTTTATCTAGGCTTTGTTCCTGGAGTATACCCTCTTCTTTTGACCTTTCTTTCTCCTTTTCTTCTTCCTCTTCACAATCTATGTAGAATAATTTCTTCTCAGCACACTTATGACCTTTAGTGTATTTGCTATCACAACTGTAACAAAGCCCTTTTGCTCTTTTTTCTTCCAATTGTTGTGGTGTCAACCTTATAGGTTGTGGAAGACTAGCGGAAACATCACTTCCGTCTTTATAGTTGTGAGTGGTATGCTTCCTAGTTGCCATAATTTTGCTTTCCATTTTTCTTGCTAACCTGAATGCCTTCTCTAATGAATCAGGTTCCCAAAGGCGAACATCATGTTGGATATTATCCTTTAAAGACCCTATGAACACATCAATCCTATGCTCCTATGGAATATATTTTACCCTTATGTTCAATTTTCGGAACTCCTCAATGTGCTCCATTATTGAACCCTTTTGTTTGAGACTTATCAATTGGCTAAAAAAAGTGTTGCTTTTTGTATCCTCATAATGTGTTATCAATTCTTCCGTAAAAATTGCCCAAGTCATAAATTGTTTACGAGAGCAAAGCCATTGATACCATACAAACTGATTTGGTTCCAAATATAAAGTTGCAATACGTACCTTTTGTGTGTTTTCCACATTATTGAGATCGAAAAATTGCTCCATCTGTAATATCCATGTTGCGGGATCCTTGCCGTCAAAATTCCTCATATCGATTTTTGGAATATGGTGGGTCTTTGATCCAACATTAGAGTCTATGGAATCCTGATTAACATTTCTTTTGTTCTCATCATGAGTTTCCTTTACTACCCTTTCACCATTAGTGACCCTTTCTTGTAGCAACTTATTCATATTTATCTTCAATTCTTCCATGTCTGTCTTCAAATCTATCTTCAAATCATCCATCTTAGCTTCCACGTCATTCATCTTAGCTTCTACACCTTTCTTTAAACAATCCATCTTAGCTTCTACGCCTTTCTTTAAACCATCCATCTTAGATTCTATTCCTTTTTGTGTAAGGGACAGTTGTTGCACTTGGTCTTGTAATTTTGATATATCATGTTGCATTTCTTCCTCTTCTTCATGAGTCATGCTAGAGCTTTCAGGTTCCTTACTAGGTGTTTGCATTTTCTTTCCTCGGGGCATCAATTACTGATAATAATGCTCTATTATTCCCTTTGAATTCCTTCAAAATAAATTTTCAAACCAAGCTTAAGCAAAAATTTAAGAAAATCTACACACCTTTTTTCACTTTGTAGGAGCTTGATATTGCCTCAGATGTATCTCTGTACTTTCCAACCATCTAGATCTGAATTTGTGACATGTAGTAGCCCTCTGTGTCCTCTTTCCAATGCCACAAGTCTGACCCAAATTGGATTTTCCGAGGAAGAGTTATGCAAAATCTCCCACAGTGACTTGATTATAGACTAGTTCAGTAGAGCGAACTTGTACGACGTGCCATGAGCCACTGTTTTGACCTTCGGATCTGAAAAATGCATACAAGAAGCTAAAGTCTGTCCTCTTTCTGTACCTTCTGATGAAATTTCAATCCGATCCCTAGAGAGAAAGTTATGACGCTTTTCCTCAGGTCACCTGTTTGGAATGTAATTCAGGAGTCTGCAAAAGGACCAACTTCCTCAGATCATATCTCCGCAAATATAGCGCAAACAACTTTCAAATTTGGACCCAAGGTTCAGCGCAATTTCTTCTCAAATGGGTTTTTTTTGCAACTTCGGAAACATCGTAGAAAAAAATATATAGTGAAAATTCCACGATGACTTGTTTGGAGCAGCGAAACCCTAGAATCCAAAGCTCTGATACCAAATGTTATGAAACCAGCTCAAGAAAAAGATAGAAAAGATAGATCAACGCCTTAGAACTCAGCCTCTTCGAGGGGGAAACATCCTTTACATTACATAAATGAACAATTCTTGGATGATTCAAATGACAAAACCTCCTTTCTATATATAGGAGTCTAAGGAGACACAATATAACCCAGCCAACCTAACAATAATAATATAAAGCCACCAAAATAACAATAGAGGGATTCTATGGGGCACAGTAATAACAATATGGGGATAATAGGGGCACAACAATATTAATAAGGGGTACAACTACAATAGTAATGGGGTAATCACTAGTATTATAGGGACCCAACAAAAACACTCCCAATTTAGTTATAGATAGAAATGACAATGCTTGATATGTGCTTTTGAGATGAGATTGGCAATGTGGTGTAAATCCATACTAGGTCCAAACTTTTAGCTATCCTAATGCATGTAAAACCTAAGATGATAATGAGGTAATTAGTGCTAATAGTGGTGAGGAAGTTAAGTACAATAAATATGGATTCATGAGACCATTGGAGGCATGCCTTACCAAGAAAATACCTATTGTTTATTTTCCCTTAGTTTAAAAATTTCAAATATATGATTGAATATTAAAAATAAAGTATTTTTTAATAAAAATTAAAAAAAAAATAATAATAATAATAATATAAATTTAAAAAGTTGTTTGGGTTTAGTTAATGATGATTGTGATATAAAGTCTCTATAAAATATATGAATTATTTGTAAAATAAATGGTTTGAGGTTTAAATGATTTCTCAAATTACAAGTTAATCCCATCAATTTACAAATACATTACAAATTATTCTAATTAAAAACTATATCACATTTTTTCATAATTTCATATTTAATTAGAGAAGTAAAAATATTCCAGAAATATTAGTTCTAGTAAATATTAAAGAATGGTCTCTTTATAAAAGGTCTCAATGAAACTTTACATGATCAATATTTGTTAAATATGTTCATCTTTATAAAGACATTATTTTCTAATATTCATATATTGCTACATGCATAAATCAAAAGACCTCGTATTAAAATATTATATGTTTTATTTTATTTTAATTAATATATTTTATGATATTCACATATTACTAAATATTTTTTTTATTAGAATATTAAAAATTTGATTTTATGTCATATATACATTAAAAATGCCATAAAATAATTATCAATTTTTAAGATGGATAAGGTTGTTATATACCAAAACAAACTCAAACCATTTTATACTCAATAAAATGAGCAAGCATCATTTAATTCATTAAATGCCAAATAAATCTTACTTTTTTTCAGGATTTTTTTGTTTGTAATTTAACATTTTTTTGTTAAATCATGAGATAGGTACATCATGGGAGACTCTTCCTAAAAGAAAAAATGGCCTCACTCCGACCAGATTTGTTGACCTTTAAGTACATACATATTATAACTGAAAGTAATTGAGTAAAATTGGTTCGCTTTTTATCCATAGTCCACTAGGAACAAAATCTATCAAAAAACCGCAAGAATCCTACTTTCCTCATTACATATGTTATGCATTAGGGTCATTAGAATCATTACATCTATCAACTGAATGGTGGAAGGCATTGTGTATGCGGGATCCATATGATCCATTTCGGCCTTAAAGTCGTCCATACAATATTGTAGATTCCGTTGGATGCTGCGAAGGGATGCCTGATGATCAAGAATACGCCCTTTATTATGTAATATGTCAACAAAGAAACTGACTAGATAAACATGGTCCACATGCTGTGTTTGAGTAATGTGGTCTACTAAATGTTCCAGAATATGAATTTGGGCCTTGATAGAGTCAAAGCGGTCCGACATATCCACATGTACATGCGAATCTTTACAAGGGGCTAGAAACTCCCTTTCCTCCTCTTGGTTTCCTCTACCCTAGTGGCTACCTCCCTACCGAGGGAAGCCCTATTAACGAAGCATCATAGGAATGTCATCATCCCAACAAGACTCTTCAATTGATTCTCCCCATGGGGGAATACTATGGTTCCACAAACTCCTCACCCTGTCACTATGCGGACCTCCTCCCAGGAAGCTATGAAGAGAGGTTATTTTGGATTCAAAGTTATTTCACGCCAAGGTACGATAAGTCTGAACAATTCCAGAGATGTAAAATAGTATAGATATGGACTACCACCTGAGGTGGGCCTACCCACTATCCCCATCACCCTAAATAAATAAAATATCAAATTCACCATCGCCCCTTTCCTCCAATAGCAGAGCATGGAAGTTGGGGTACTTGTCAAGCTTCTAAGAGAGGACTTGTTATGGTATATGCATACCTTTATTATCTAAGTAAAGCATAGAAGAGGGATATCATATACATGTAAGACAAGTTGAAAAGATCTTGCATCTCGGAAAACTACGTGAACCACAATTTGCCACCACCACCCAGGTCATGAAGGGGGGATGATAGTTCGAGAGCCTTCCATCTCTTCTAGTTTCCACAAATATTTCACTCTAGGGTCCATAATGATGGACACGTTGCGGACTTTTGGTGCTCTGTGGGCTTCAATGTTCGCTATTTCAATGGGATGAGTCTCCCCTCCACTAGAGAACCAAGAAATGGTTTTGAGGAGACTCTCCACAACAAATGCAATTACCCCTTTTATTCCTATAATCATTTCTTGGATCTCCAGCTTGGCTATCGTTCCCATTGCCTTGAAAAATATACCAAGAATTACATCAAAAAGGTACCCTGGGCCTCTTTCCAATACCCACCTATTATCCCTCAATCACATTTTATATGCTGCATGTTGGAGGAGTAATACTCCCCGTCATGTGTTGGTCCTCGAAAATCACCCCGATCAGGGATTCTCTTGTATCCCAGAGGAACTCAATAGACTGCCTGAAACATAACTACTAGTAAATGACTGGGGGTCTATGACCCGTCCTCCTCTCTATAATGGGTCACAACCACAGGGATTTGAACCTTGGATCTCTCAGTTTTCACATATTTCACATTACTTTGATCACCAATTGATAATGTTATTATTAATTGTTATTCACCTTGTTCTATTTATAACTCCTTGAAATTTTTATTTATTTTTTTGGAAAATGTTATTATGAATGGTTGTTCAACTTGCTATATTTATATATTGAAATTCACTTTAAAGAGATGATTTAAAAAAAAAAATCCTTATTTATATCATTATTTTGTATTTTTTTTACACTTTAATGGATCAAATTTATATATATTTAAAAGTGTGTTTTTAAAATATACAAAAATTAATTACGAATAACATTAGAGGATTTCTTTTGCCCTGCAAAAATTGTGCACTAAGCTAATATATTTCAAGGATAAGGTTTTTTGTTTAGTTTATTTTTGTTTTTTATTTTTATTTTTTAATAAATTGAATCAATAAAAAAATGCCTTTCCATATTTAAGTTAAATTTTGAACCCATTTTTATTTGAGCATAGACACTTTCTTATATCGTTTACTTACAAACATAGATCCATCAATACTATAATCTCATCAATATCAAGTCAGTGAATGCACCTTGCTACCTTTGGTGCATTCACAACAATTCACAACAACAAAACTAACAAATCTTACCTACTCAATTCAAGTTGAAGTTTCTAAATATTCTTACATGAATTCCTCAACTCAAGTCAACATTCTACTTTTTCATTCCATCAATAATATCCTTATACTAGTCTTAATTTTAAATCACGATGGCCTAGCAAATCTAAATCACCAACTCAATTTAGTTTGAAGTGTCAATTCTTTATTATATCCATTCATCAACTTAGTATTATATTTTCTCATTTCCATTTCTAATGTTTTTACATTATATTCAAAGCTAGATATTTTTGTACAAAGTAATTAACCTTATCTACTAAATGTAATTTTAGGCATTGGCACTTTCATATTTGGTTCCATTCAACTTAACATTCTATGTTTTCATTTCTATTTATAAATTTTCCATATTATATTTAGTATTAGATTGCAAAAATGTAAAATACTTATGTCCAAACTAATTAACCTATCCAACTTACTGTAATTTTAAGTATTGACACTTTTTGATATGGTTTCCTTAGTATTATATGATTATATGTTTTTTTATGTGATCCAAATAAACTCTTAATTTTTCTACTTTATCCATCTTACAATCAATCCCCTTCCAACTCAATTTATGTAGATCCTTCTCCATTGCCATGGGATGCTACATTTCATTGGTAGATCCTAGCTCTGATGCCAGCACGAGTGTGAGAGGTAGTGTATTTGTCTATGTCGATGATGTTGCACACAATCTAGCTTCACCTATCTAAGGTATATCTCCTTCATTTTTAAATTATATTTAATTTATGTGTTTATGTCTTTAATTTTTAAATTGTCTTCATTTTATGTGTTTGATTTTAATATATATGTTATTAGGTTTAATGTGTACATATATATGTTGAATTATGTGTTGTAATAAGGAATTACTTGGGCGGGCGGGGGGGTTTGTTGGATCAATAATAATGAGGTTCTTAAAACATTTTATGAATATGTCTTTAGTTCATTCATCTATTGTCTATTAGTTATGAGATTATTCACATATAATACAAATGAGCAGTAAGACGACACATTCATATGTACATACAATCCATCATATGAGCATCATACACATATTGACACCAGTCTTTTTACATGGAAACCCAACGGGAAAAAACCACCAATCTATTTGTTGTTATGATGTAAACTAATCACCTTCTTAATTACATTAGTTTGTTTGTGAGCACCCACTTACAGGAGGCACTGACCCCCTTCAGATAGCAAGCACCTTCTTCCCAAGAGGCACCAACCTCTTACGAATGCAGGTTGTCACCTACTCTAGCAATTGTTCTACCTGTCATACAATTTTCAAACTAAAAAAAGAGGCAAATACATATACAAAGAAATATCAATCTGGTTCACTAAAAAAACATGCTTCTCCTCTTGGTTCTCTACTTTTACACAGGCTCTCTCGGCCTCATATAGTAGCACCTTATCATATGCTCACTATTGTATAAACTATGTTCTTGTCCTTTTGTTCCATATTCTCTCTACAACACTCTAGTACATTCCAACAACTTGGTATAGTTACACATATCTCATACACTTAGATCTACTCTCTTCAACACATCCAACACTACTATCTTCCCCACTCAGATCTATGGAAATCACTAGTTTTTTTTCCTCTGCTACACTTTACTCAATGTTGTCTTTACTGCTAGTTTAGCCACTACCAGAGTGTACCTTTGTATGACACCTTCATACTATTTTTGCATCTAATTCTTGAGCTTTGTCATTTTATAAAACATTAGGATGGGCTCCTGAGCACTTTACCGACTTTATGTGTGATTCTCCATCACGAGAATTTAATCTCAGGCCACCTGCACACTCCAACAAGTCTTTTCATCTTTGATTAATAGCATGCACATATCTTGACATTTACTTCAACATGGCTTATTTGTTCCTCATTTAAGTTTATAGTGTGTGCACGAGAGATCAAAGATGGATTTCTTTGAATATCGTGACAAGCCCAATAGTTCTTCTTTATGAATCATTGTCCTCGTTGCCTTGACACAACGATCTTTACAGATGTCATTAACTCCATTAATCAAATCCTCTAACTTGCATTTAATCTCTAACTAATGACCCATTCATCCTTTAACTCTCTATACTACTATATTGGAGCTCCACTCATTGTAAATTTTATTAAAAAAAATGTTATGATATTACCATTTTCTAAATTTCCTTTAGGTCCTTTCTTCTTAACCCCATTATTGTTTTTCCATATGACTGGGCCTATGACCATCGGCTTAGCGCTTAGGTGCTATTGTGTTTGGGCTCATGTCGGGTGCCTATCTCCCTTTTTATTTTCTCTTCTACTCTTGGTTCTTTGGCTTCTATGACCAAACACCAACATTATATCGGAGCACCACATATCGGGACTTTCTCCAAAATTTCAGATAGAATGGAGCTCTGAAATTTTGAGCTTCGAAATACTTTATATCCCTTTGGTACTATCCCTATTCTGCACCCTCCGTTCTCTGAACTTTCAGGACCAAGTGCTAATCCACATCAGAGCCCCTTTCATCGGATCAGAACATTTCTTTAAAGAAATTAAACATGAGTTACGAAAACATCAACCTTTGATACACTGACCTCTGAAATGATGTCATGTTGTCATCATATTTTCCATGTGGCATCTCCTTAGTGGTGACACTTGTCACCAATATTTTCCCCATTATTCCACCCAATGTTTCTAAATCTAGTTGCCACATGTCCTATGAACTACCACGTCATGATGATGTCATATTCCTCTTCAACTCCTGAGGGGCCAATCAACTGCTGCCATGTCCTGTAGAGGAGAGAGGAAGGGTCCTCTTGGTCCTTGGTTTTTCAACAACTTCCTTTGTAATTCTCATTTCTCGTATTCCTCAGCACTTTTAAAAGAATTCCATTGATAAGGAATTATAAGGTTCTGACATTTGATATTCCAAGGTTCTGAGGTTTTGATGGCCCCAACCTTCCGAAAATCGACTCCCGATGTTCTCCTACTCCGATTAATTAAGGCTCCAACCTCCGATATTGTGACTTGCTCAGATATTTCGAGTTCTGAAATATCTAGGCTCTCAAGGTTCTGATATTGGGTCCTGATGTAATCCAACCTCTGATATTTCAGCCTTCAAAATTTTACCTCGCGATATTTCAGGCTCCTCCTAAGGACTCCAAGCTCCTAACTCTAGATATCAATAACTTTTGATCTAGATGGCAATTTCTAGACTTCCACATACCGTTGGAAAAAAGATTCAAAGAACTAACCAATTATGCCATATACAAGACTATTTGAGCTAATATCTTGAGGTATAATCTCATCCAAATCATGGGCCTCCCAACCACCATATTCATATTTTAATGGCTTCTCCAGTAAGCCTGCTACTATGATTATTCTCTATTAGAGACTACAACAACCATAGGAATCCCCCTAATCTTGACACATCAAGAATATCAAACCAGCCCAGTTAAAATCAATACAAACATACCAAGTTCCACCATCCAATCAGACAAAGTCAATTGTCCTACAATCTCCCCCTTTGACATTGATGGAAACAACACAAGCTCCCCATGAAAATAGGCATGGTATTATTCATTGTTGTTCTTATCATATGTACTATTAATATTCTCCCCCTTTGACATCAATGCAAAATGATTCTCTTTAAGACTCCCCCTCAACCACTGCAACCTACTCTTCCATTTATCCCTCATGCTGAGTAGTTGCAAACACACACCGTAATTGATTCATTTTGGAGGAGGAATCACAATACCTATCTTCTTCTTGAGATATTCAAAGGGTTATCTATACAGTGGCTTAGTAAATATATCTGCAAGTTGGTCTTTAGTAGCCATATATTCAAGTCTAACAACATTGGCTACAACCTATTCCCTTAAAAAATGGAACTTGATAGGGATGTGCTTGGTCTTGGAATGTGTGACAAGATTCTTAGAGATACTAATGGCACTCGTATTATCACACATGATTGGAATAGGATCAGTAAAATCTACCTTAATATCCTTCAAGGTCCGCTTCATCCACAGAATTTTTGAGCAACAAGTGGCAACTGCAATATACTCTACTTTAGCAGTCGATAAGGAAATGGAGACTTGTCTCTTGCTGACCCATGACACTCAGCAATTTCCCAAAAATAATGTTGCACCTGAGGTGCTCTTCGTTTCATCAATATTGCCTGCCCAATCAGTATCAATGTAGGCCATCAATTTAAACTCTCTACTTTTAGCAGACCACAATCCATACTCTGTTGTCCCTTGAAGACATTTGAAGATCATTTTCATGACAATGACATGAGTTTCATGAGGAAAAGCTTACAATATTTCCACAAGACCCATCGTGTTCATCATGTTTTGTCGTAAAGTTGTGAGATACAACAATATTCCTAACATGGATATGTATTTAGTCTAATTCACTACCAATGTCTCATCTTCTTTGCAAAATTTGTAGCCTATGAACATAGGTGTGCTAACTGGATTCTAGCCTTCCAACCCAAACTTATTTAGAGTTTCTGGTATGTACTTGGATTGGGAGATAAACACTCCATTTTGAGACTAATAACTTTGCAATCCCAAGAAGATAGACAAGTCTCTGATCATGGAAACCTTGAACTCTGTCTGCATGTAGTTTGTGAATTGATGTCCCAATTGTTTCGTGTCACTGCCAAATTTATGTCATCCACATATACTACTACAATTAGTGGATGATTGCCTTCGGACTTTATGTATAAATTGTTGTATATGGTACCTTTCTTAAAGCCTTATTGGTGAAGGTATCAATCCAATATTATATACCTAGCTCTTGGAGTTTATTTGAGTCCATATAAGGCCTTCATCGGTTTGCATGCAAACTCTTTATCTTTAGTGACTGTGAATCCTTCTGGTTGCTCAATATAAACCTCTTCTTCCATATCTCCATTGAGAAATGCATACTTCACATCCATTTGATATACCTTGATATTTTTATGACTAGAAAAGGAAAGAGACATTATGATAGATTCCATTCTCTCTATCTTTGTAGAGGTTTCCTTGAAATCTACCCCCTCTATTTGTGCATACCCTTTTCTAGACCAAACAAGCCTTGTTCCTAATTACTTGACCCTACTTATTTAGCTTGTTTTTTAAACCCATTTTGTTCCAATGAAATTTTTCTCTTTGGGTCTTGGAACAAGCTCCCAATTTTCATTCTTCTCAATTTGATCAAGTTCTTCATTCATAGCTCTCACCCAAAACTTGTCCTCACTTGCTTCGCTGATATTTTTAGGCTCAATCTAACATAGTAGAGCAAGATTTTCACAACTTGAACTTCCAACAAGGTTCCTCCTATTCTGAACACCAAGTCTCTGATCTCTAAGAATTTGAATCTCAGGATGTCGTTTTTGTACATACTTGGTGGGTGTTTTGGGCCTTGGAGTTGTGCTCGTTTCCACATCTTCATTATCTGTATTTGTTTCATCTTGACCTGAGGGCCTAATGTCTGAAATTTCTTCTCCATATGAGTTCATGTTTCCTTTCAAGGAATCAGGTTGTGAAGTTATTTCATCTACAACCACATCAATGGATCCTCAACCCTCTTTATCTGTTTGTCGTAACCCTTGTAACCTTTACTTCTAAGAGAATACCTGAGTAATATACCCTCATCAACACATGAATCAAACTTTCTGGGATTTTTATGATTCCTTTTGATAAATAATTTTCTCCCAAACACCTTGAATTGTTTAACTAATGGAAGTATTCCCTTCCATAACTCATAAGGAGTTTTATCACTATTAGGCCTGAGTTGTGTTCTCTTTGATAGGTACGCTACTGCTTGTGTTTCTTCTTCCCATAAGATGTCGGATACATTTTCTTCATCCATCATAGCTCTGACCATTTCCTAGTTTGTTTTATTCTTTCTCCCAACTACTCCATTTTGTTGTTGAGTTCTAGCCACAAAATACTTCCATCTAATGCCATGCTCTTCACAGAATTCTTCGAACTCTCTTGAAGTGTATTATCCTCCTCTATCTAATCTTAAGAATTTTGATTTTCTACTTGAACTTTAAATTTTTTTAAATTCTTAAATGCTTCTTATTTTTATTTTAAGAGCACAATCCAAGTCACCCCAATAAAATCATCAATGAGCAGCATAAAATATCTTTTTTTCTCTTGGGGTTTTTCTCTAGTTGGGCCACGGATATTTGTTTCAATCAACTCCACTGGTCTAGATGAGGAGAAATCTTTTGACTTGAAATGAGTTCTAGTATTCTTACCAAATTGACATGACTCACGGATTGAATTATCAGGCGTTGACAATATTGGCAAACATCTCACCACTCCCAACTTGTTGACGCTTATCAAACTATCAAAATTCATATGACCAAGTCCCCTGCACCACAAACGTGCTTCATTCATTTTGCTTAAATAACATTTTACTTTGGAGTCATCAAATACATATACATTGTTGTGAGTTATAATTTATTTTCCCGCCATATTTCCATCTTTCTCATTTTGTATCTCACAATCCTTGGATTGAAAGATCACATCATAGCCATTATCACACATCTAGCTTACACTAAGAAGGTTGTGCTTGAGACCTTCCATGTACAACACATTTTTAGCTTTCGTTTGATCCAGATTGACTATGCCTTTACCCTTAATTATTGCTGGGGAATTGTTGCGGAAAGTGACTTTGTTCCCTCTGTATTTTTCTTTTAACGATAATTTTTTTTCTCTTATCCCTAGTCATATTCTTGGAAAAACCACTATCCACATACCCTCTATTCTCTTGATTATGTGTGGATAAAGCAAGTCCACATTGCATGCAATTTTCAGTTTTTCATTTTTAATTCTCCTTATCCCTTTTAGAAGTTAGTTGTTGAATATTTTGGGACATAGATAGGTAGTCAAACCTTCTTCTACACTTACTTGCCTTGTGATAAAAACTATTACATTTGAAACACTCAACACCACATAATAGGGGAGAGAAGGCAGTTTGATCTCTAAGAGGAGAGTTTTGAGATCTAAAATTCTATTCTTATTATATCTAGGATTTTCATCTCTTTCAACTTTCATCCTTCTACAATCATCAACCTTATGTCCAAATATGTGACACTTATAACAATAACCATAAAATAAATAAGTGTACCTATTTTTAGACGTTTTATGAATTTGTGCAGGTAGGTAACTCTGTTGTTCGGTTTCTTGATTCATTCTCCATTGTTGTGGCTCCTTGGGGTGGATGGATTTATTATTTCATTGATGATCTCCTATTTTCCTTGCTTCCCTTTTATTTTGATTCATTCTTTCTTGAAGCTTCTTTTCATAGTTCGACGGTTCCTCAAATCTTGCAAACCATAATTTTATCTTTCCCATAGAGGATTCCTATGTTCTTGAGTATCCCAGACCTATTTTGTTTCCTAAATACCTTTGACTATTTAGAATATGATATAACTTTCTTGTGCCTTTTGCAAATTATTCATTTAAATATTTCTTGGTCTCCACTCTCTCAAGATTCGTTCTCAGGGAGACGACCTCTATCTCAAGACTCTAACAATTTTCTTCCCATTCATGGATCAAATCATGAAGAACTTATTCCTTTCGGTCTTCTTCTTCTAATTTGACTTTCAAGTACATAATTTAATCTTTTCATGTCTTTGTGATGGTTTCCTTTTGCACCTTGAACAACTCTTGTTTTAAATGCTTGTTCTCTTCGTCTAGTCTCTCACATGTTCCCTATTTTGTTTCTAGTAGAAGGGCTAAACTACCTTTGCTTTTAATGCCTTCTTCAAGTTTTTCTTTTTGATAAATAAACTCTTCATTTCCTGAGTTATACATAGCTTCTTCAACACGTTGTAGTTTTTCTTTTAGTTAACTGTTCTTTTTCCTAGCCTTCTTTAACTCATCGAGAGAATTGATGAGTTCCCCTTCAAAGTCCACTACTCCTACTTCTTCTTCTTCCTCTTCAGAGTCAGTAATATTTTGTTTCTTGGAGTCTTCATCAAATTCCATTAGTAAATACTCATTTTAATTTTTTTTCTGAAGAGTCTTCGTTGTCTGATTCTGGCGTTAAGCTGTCCTCTTTACAATAGATCCCATTTTTCTTGAAGAACTTCTTTTGTTGTATTTGAGATATGTTTCTAACTTTTTTATCATGTTCCTTTTCTATCCTTTCCTTGTCAGGGAATTTGGACTAAAAATGTCCATGTTATGAAACCAGCTCACAAAAAGATAGAAAAGATAAATCAACGCCTTAGAAACCAGCCTCTTCGAGGGGGCAACCTCCTTTACATTACACAAATGAACAATTCTTGGATGCTCATATGACAATACCTCGTTTCTATATATAGGAGTCTAAGGGCCATAATATAATCAGAGCCAACATAACAATAATAATGTAAGCACATAATAATAACAATAGTGGGCTTCTATGGGGCACAATAGTAATAATATGGGGACTACATGGCCACACCAATATAATAAGAGGGTTGCACTAATAACAATAAGGGTTTACACTAGTAGTATAGGGACCTAACATGCCCCTCTCCTTTAAAAGTGTTTTCCTCAATGCTTGAGTAGTTCTGGATGCTTTTGTATAAAATTAGCTTCCTCCCATGTGGAATATTCAGTAGGTAAGTTCTTCCACTTGATGAGATACTCTGAAATTGATTGATTTCGTAGCTGTCGATTTCTTGTTTCTGTGACTACTTCGGGTTGCAATATGATTTTTTCTTTGTCAAGTTCTGGAAATATTGTTTGAATTGGGATCTTCTACAACTTTTGAATGAGTTCCCACACTTCTTCATCATTGTTCCATTCATCCTTTGCTTCATTTATCCAATCTAGTAGAAATTGCATAAAAAAATGCTTCCGCATCCTCATCCTTTCTTGAGACTGCATTTGCAACAACATTTTTCTCCCCTTTTTTGTGGATGATTTCAAAGTCATAACCTAACATCTTTGTGACCCATTTTTTCTATTTTTCTAAAGATAATATTTGTTTTAAAAATTATTTAATACTGTCATGATCCATTTTTACCTTTAAGTGTCTTCTCATTAGGTAAGGTCTGATGTTTGGAGGAACACTTCTTGGAATCAAATGAATAGCATAATCATGATAACGAATAGGTGGGAGGCCTTTCGGAGTCTCTAATACCTTGGAATGATTGTCCAATACTTTTTGTAGATTTGGAGAAATAGATGATTTCGATGTGGGAACCTCTAGCGAACATAATTGTGCTATTATGCATCATTGTTCTTTCTTTAGAAGCTTTTTCATTCCATTAGAGTTGATTATCTTTCCTGGTTTCCGTGCGATACCCCTTAATTCAAGTTCCTTTCCTTCTAATTTTTTTTTTCATGAAAAGTTCTTGAAAATTAAAAGTTATTGTACCCAAGGATTGTAGCCATTGGACTCCTAGTACAACATCAGCACCACCCATTGGAATGGAAAGCATTTGGATATTCAATACATATTCTCCCATGGATAGCTTGATATTATGGCACTTTCTAGATAAATTTATGGTTCCTCCACTTGCAACCGTCACTTGACACTCTAGTGATGGATATAGGAAGCAATTAAATTCCTTGGCTATCTTATAATGAATAAAATTATGAGTACTACCCGAATCAATCAACACTATTACATTTTTCTTCTTGACACGTCCTTCTGTCTTTATAGTTTGAGGAGTGGTAATTCTGGCCGATGCATTACAAGCTATGGTTAGATTTATTTCTTCTTTCTTCGGGGTTGGTTCTTGGTGAGTATCCTTTTCTTTTGACACTTCTTGATCCTTTTTTTCCTAATATTTCACTGCTTGAACCTTCTTCTTCTTGATATTTCCTTCTATCTTGAGAGTTTGAGGAGTGGTAATTCCAGCCAATGCAGTACAAGATATGGTCGGATTCATTTGTTATTTCTCTAGAGTTGGTTCTTGGTTTGTATCCTCTTCTTTTGACATTTATTGATCCTTTTCTTCCTCCTCTTCACAATATATGTAAAATAATTTCTTCTCAGCACACTTATGACCTTTAATGTATTTTCTATCACAATTCTAACAAATCCCTTTTGCTCCTTTTTCTTCCAATTGTTGTGGTGTCAACCTTGTAGGTTGTGGAAAGCTAGGAGGAACAACACTTCCATCTCTATAGTCGTGAGGGGTAGACTTCCTTGTTGCCATAATTTTGCTTTCCACTTTTCTTGCCAACCTGTATTCCTTCTCTAATGAATCAGGTTCCCAAAGGCGAACCTCATGTTGGATGTTATCTTTTAAAGTCCCTATGAAGACATCAATCCTCTGCTTCTTTGTAATATCATTTACCCTTATATTCAATTTTTGAAAGTCCTTAATGGGCTTTGCCATTGAACCCTTTTATTTGAGATTTATCAATTGGCTAAAGAAGGTGTTGACCTTTGTATCCTCCTAATGTGCTATCATTTCCTCCATGAAAATTGATCACATCACAAGTGGTTTACGAGAACAAAGCCCTTTATACCATAAAAATTGATCAAGTTCTAAATATAAAGATGCAATACGTACCTTTCGTAACAATTTCAGCTCATGTAGATCAAAATATTGCTCCATTTGTAGTATCCAATTTACCGGATCTTTGCCATCAAACTTCCTCATATCGCTTTTTCTTGATTTTAGGAGCTCTATATTGAAATGACTGTAACTATCTAGTTTCAGATCTTTAACTTCTGAAATAGCAGCCTATGATAGCTCTCTAAGTCCTCTTTCTAACCCCACAAGTTTGATCGCAATTTGATTCCCGAAGATCGAGTTATGCCCAGTCTCCCACGATGACCTAATTATAGACTCGTTTCATAGATCAAATTTGTACGACATGCCACACGTCACTGTTTCAACCTTAGGTTCTAAACCTGATATCCATCAAACTACAATCTATCTTCTTTTTGTCACTTTTTATGTAATTTGACTCAGATGCTCCGAGAGAGATTTACGAATATTTTCCTAAGGTCACCTATTTGGGATGTAATTCAGGGGCTTGCAGAAACCCTAAATGGCTTGGACCATATCTATGAAAATATAGCGAAGAAAAATATGAAATTTATGCCCTAGCTTCATGAAGATTTCGGCTGAAATGGGTTTTAATTTTAGAATCTAAAACTTCATAGAAAACAAATTATAGCGAAAATTCCACAATGACCTGTTTGAGGTGGAATTCTGGAGCTTGTAAAAACCCTACCTTCCTCAGATCATATCTCTGAAAATATAGCGAGAAAATATCTAAAATGAGGACCTGAGGTTTAGAACGGTTTCATTTCAAATGGGTTTTTCTTATCTTCCGAAACGTCATAGAAAAACTTTATAGCGAAAATTCCACAAAGACCTGTTTGGAGCAACAAAACCCTAGAATCCAAAGCTCGGATACCAAATGTTATGAAACCAACTCACAAAAAGATAGAAAAGATAGATCAATGCCTTAGAAACAAGCCTCTTCAAGGGGGAAACCTCCTTTACATTACACAAATGAACAATTCTTGGATGCTCAAATGAAAATACCTCCTTTCTATATATAGGAGTCTAAGGGTCATAATATAATCAGAGTTGACATAACAATAATAATGTAAGGGCACAACAATAACAATAGTGGGCTTCTATGGGGCACAATAGTAACAATATGGGGACTACATGAGCACACCAATATAATAAGGGGTTTGCACTAATAACAATAAAGGGTTACACTAGTAGTATAGGGACCTAACAATCCAACTCTTCCACAATCAAAGCAGTTAAAGCGAAACTTCCCTTTATAGTTTCTTGAGCCACACTTTAGTTTCCTAGAAAGTTGAGCCATCTCTTCATCAGATTCATAGATGGAGCAATCTTGATGATCTTTGTGCTCCTTGGCCCTCTTGGACACTTTTAATGCTACCTCCTCATGTTCAAACTTCTCTCTTCCTACTCTCATCTCACAGGCTGTGAGAGTACCAAGCAATTGATCCATCTTGAGATCCTTTAAATTATCAATTTCTTCAATAGTTGAAACTTTGGCATTAAATATCATGGGTAGGGATCTTAAGACTTTTTGAAAAATCATATCTTCCTTGACTTATTCACCAAGTCCTCTAATCATATTGGTTACTTCATCAACTCTAAGGAAGTATTCTACTATTCTTTCTTCTTCACTCATTTTTAAACTTTCAAACCTCATTCTGAAAGTTTGAAGTTTGGCCTGCTTGACTTTTTCATCTCCTTCATGATTCTGATTGAGCTTCACCCACACTTCCTTAGCAGACTTAGAGTGCATAACCTTTATGAGATCATATTGACTACAGCCAAAGAGAATGGAATTATTTTCTTTAGCATTATTTACATACAATTTTTTACATTCTACATCAGTGGGAGGGACATCAGGGACATCATAATCTATTAGTACAGAGCTCCAAATATCTCCTCCTAGGGACATAAGATAGGATTCCATCCTAACTTTCTAGAAGACATAGTTTGTCCCATTAAAGTCTAGTATTTTGTTTGAGTAAGCCTCTTCACTCTCTTGCTTAGAAATAATTCCTTATGGATCTACCTTCTAGTGGTTAGACTGTTCTTGAATGAACTTGGCTCTAATATCAGTTGATGGAATAAGAAATTACTGAGAGGAGGGGTGTGAATAAGTAATAGTTAGGTTCTTAAAACCTTTTATGAATATGTCTTTAGTTCTTTCCTCGACTCTCTCTTACTTAAGAGAGAATTCATACATAATATCAATGAGAAACAAGATGAGAATTCATATTTACATACAATCCATTATATGAGCAATATACACATATTAACACTATTATTTTTACGTGGAAACCCAAAGGGACAAAACAACCAATCTATTTGTTTTTATGATGAAAATTAAGAACCTACTTAATTACATCAATTTCTTTGTGAGAACCCACTAATAGGAGGTACTGACCCCCTTAGGATAGCAAGCACCTTCTTCCTAAGAGGCACCAACCTATTATGAATGTAGGCCAACAACTACTCCAGCCTTTGTTCTACCTTTCGTACAATTTTGGAACTGAAAATAGAGGCAAATACCTATACAGAGAAATACCAATCTGTTTCACTACAGAAACATGCTTCTACTCTTGGTCCTCTAATTTTCCACAAGCTCTCTCGGCCTCACACAACAGCACCCTATCCTCTTCTCACTACTATATATACTTTGTTCTCAGCCTCACATAACAGCACCCTATCCTCTACTCACTACTGTATATATTATTCTCTCGGCTTTCTGTTCCACGGTCTCTTTGTAGCACTTTACTACAGTCCAACAACTTGGTCGGGTTTCACGACTCTCATACACTAAGTTCTACTCTCTTCATCACATCCACCAATGTTATCTTCCCCGCTCAACTCTATGCAATCACTCGTTTTGTTCCTTTGCTGCACTTTACTCAACATTGTCTCTCCTTCCACTTTCCACACTACCCGAGTGTACCTTTGTATGACACCTCCATACTACTATTGCATCTAATTCTTGAGTTTTGTCACTGTATTAAACATTAGGATGGGATCTTTAGGGCTTTACTAACTCTCTGTGTGATTCTCCATGATGAGAATTTAATCTTAGTCCACCTGCACACTCCAACAAGTCTTTTCACATCTGATTCATGACACACACAAAGCTTGACATGCGCTTTAGCATGGATTATTTGTCCCTCATTTAAGTCTATAATTTGTGCATGGGAGATTAGAGATGGCTTTCTTTCAACATCGAGACATGCCTAACAACTCTTCTCTATGAATCATTTTCCTCATTGGCTTGACACATCGATCTTTGTAGGTTCTCTTCCTATCGTCAATACTACCTTCCCAATCAACATGAGTGTAAGCCGTCGACTTAAAATTTCTTCTTTTATCATACTACATTCCATAGTCCATTGTCCCTTGAAGATATTTGAAGATCCTTTTGACAACGATGACATGAATTTCATGAGGGAAAGCTTGAAATGTGGCCACAAGACCCACAACTTGCATGATGTATGGTCGAAGAAGATGTGAGATACAACAAGCTTCCTATCATGGACCTGTATTTAGTCTCATTTACTAGTGGTGTCTCATCTTGTTTGCAAAGTTTGTAGTCTGTGACCATAGGTGTGCTAACTGGCTTGCAAACTTCCAGCCCATGCTTCTTCGGAATTTCTCATATGTACTTGGATTGGGAGATAAAAACTCCATTTTGAGACTAAGAAATTTGTAATCCCTAGAAGAAAGATAACTCTCCAATCATGGACATCTCAAAATATGTCTGGACGGAGTTTGTGAATTTATGTCGCAATTGTTCCATGTTGTTGCTAAATATTATGTCGTCCACATATACTACTACAATTAGTAGATGATTTCCTTTAGAATTTTCGTATAATTTGTTGTCTACGGTACCTTTCTTAAAGCCTTTTTTCTAAAGGTATTGATCTAGTCTTGCATAGCAAGATCTTGGCGCCTGTTTGAATCCATATAAGGCCCTTTTTTGTTTGCAAACAAACTCTTTATCTTCGGCGAGAGCGAATCCTTCTGGTTGCTCAATATAAACGTTTTCTTCAAGATCTCCATTAAGGTATACTTCACATCCATTTTATACACCTTGATATTTTTATGACTGGAAAAGGCAAGAATCATTCTAATGGCTTCTATTCTTGGTACTTGTGCATAGGTTTCCTCAAAATCTACATCCTCTATTTGGGCATGCCCTTTGTAGACCAAAAAAGACTTGTTCGTAATTACTTGACCCTGCTCATTTACCTTGTTTTTAAAAACCAATTTTGTTCCATTGACATTTTTCTCTTTGGGTCTTAGAACAAGCTTCCAAGTTTCATTCTTCTCAATTTGATCAAGATCTTCATTCATAGCTCTCACCCAAAACTTGTCCTCACTTGCCTGGCTGAGATTTTTAGGCTCAATCTGAGATAACAAAGCAAGATTTGCACAGCTTGAACTGCCAACAAGTTTCCTACTGGTTTGAACACCAAGTCTCTAATCTCCAAGAATTTAACTCTCAGGATGTTGTTTTTGTACATACGTAGAGGGTGTTTTGTGCCTTGGAGTTGTGCTCCTTTCCACGTCTTCATTATATTGACCTATTTCATCTTGATCAGAGGGCCTAATGTCTAAAATTTCTTCTCCATCTAAGTTCTTCCTTTGGAGGACTCAGGTTGTGAATCTATTTAATCTACTACCACATCAATGCAATCCTCAACCCTATTTTTATGTTTTTTGTAACACTTGTAACCTTTACTTCAAGCACAATACCCAAGTAATATACCCTCATTAGCGCGTGAATCAAAATTTCCAGGATTTTTGTCATTCCTTTTGATAAATAATTTTCTCCCAAGCACCTTGAAGTGTTTAATTGATGCAAGTCTTCCCTTCCACAACTCATAGGGAATATTATCACTATTAAGCCTTAGTTGTGTTCTGTTTGATAGGTACATTTCTACTTGTGATGCTTCTCCCAAGAAGATGCGGGATACATCTGCTTTATCCATCATAGCTCTGACCATTTCCTAGATTATTCTGTTCTTTCTCTCAACTACTCTATTTTGTTTTGGAGTTCTAGCCACAAAATAATGCCTTCTAATGCCATGCTCTTCACAGAATTCTTCAAACTCTCTTGAAGTGTTTTCTCCTCCTCTGTCTGATCTTAAGAATTTCATCTTTAAATATTTTTCATTTTTCACTTGAGCTTCAAATCTTTTAAAATGCTTAAATGCTTCAATTTTTCTTTTAAGAGTGTGAACCAAGTGGCCCTGGTAAAATTATCAATGAGAAGCACAAAATAGCTTTCTCCTCTTGGGGTTTTTTCTCTAGTTGAGCCACAGATATTTGTGTGAATGAGATCTATTGTTCTAGATGAAGAGAACTCTTTTGACTTGAAATGTGTTCTAGTCTCCTTACCAAATTGACATGAATTGCAAATTTAATTATTAGTCCTTGACAATCTTGGAAAACTTCTCACCTCTCCCAGTTTGTTGACTCTTATCAAACTATCAAAATTCATATGACCAAATCTCTTGTGCCACAGTCATGCTTGATTCGTTTTACTTAAATAGCAGTTTATCCTAGAGTCATCAAACACATATACATTGTTGTGAGTTCTGATATCTTTCCGACCAACTTTCCATCTTTCTCATTTTGAATCTCAGATTCCTTGGATCGAAAAATGACAACATAGCCATTATCTGGCTTACACTAAGCAAGTTGTGCTTGAGGCCTTCCACATACAACACATTTTGAGCTTTCGTCTTTTGCTCCAGACTGACTATGCCTTTACCCTTAATTCTAGCTAGGGCATTATTGCCGAAATTGACAAGGTTCCCTCTATATTTTTCTTTTACCAATAGAAATATTCTCTTATCGATGGTCATATGCTTGGAACAACCACTATCCACATACCATCTATTCTCTTGATTATGTGTGGATAAAGAAAGTCCACATTACATGCTCTTTTCAATTTTGTGTGTCTAATTCTCCTTATCCTTTTGAGAAGTTGGTTGTTGAATACTCTAGGACATTGATAGGTACTCAAACTTGCTTCTAAACTCACTTTCCTTGTGCCAAAAATTATTTCATTTGAAACACTAAACATCAGTTAACAAGGGAGAGAAGGCATTTCGATCTCTGAGAGGATAGTTTCAAGATATAAAATTATGATTCTTATTATATCTAGGTTTTTCACCTCTTTCAACTTTGATCCTTCTAAAATCAACAACCTTATGTCCAAAGATGTGACACTTATGACAATAACCATAAAATAAATAAGTGTACATGTTGGAAACTTGTGATTTGGATCATCCACAACATTATGGGCATCTTCTCGGTGTTTCGAAACCCAAAAGGGATCCATCTTCAAGATAGAAATTTGAGTGATAGATTAAAGGGGCAGTTAACCAACCAGAAACAGATAAATACCTAATGCATAAACAAAAGACCCAAAAAGCCGACTAATTTCAAAAATAATAAACTTAAACCTATATGAAAATAACTAATAAATAAAAATATTTAAATTATTATATAAGAAATTGATAGTTATTTTATTTATAAGAAATTTTAATAATAACTGATTTTATTTTATTTTTTAATAAAGATTTTATTTAATAGGAAATACATTAATATTAATATCTTATTAATAATAAGAACTTTATTTATCTATTTTCTAATAATAAATGAATTTTAATCTATGTAAAAGTTAAAAACCTAAAACATAAAATTAGTAAACCTTTTATTTTATTATGAAATAAATTAATAAATTAGTTTTATTATTATTAGTAAATTAATATTAATATTGCCCGCAGGGGTTTGGTCTCGTGGCCAATGACCGGTCTGCTAAGTCGTTCGTGCCGCTATGCAAGTCACGGGTTCAAGTCTCGCCTTACCTTGAGGGGCCGTTCTTGCGGGCTGGGCGATTCCTCCTAGCGGTTATAGTGACAACCAGTGGGATTCAACCCCGTGTAACGCAAGTACGATACCACCGTCATTGTTGATTCAGCTAGATATAAAAAAAAAATTAAAAAAAATAATATTAATATCTTATTAATAGTAAGAAATTAATTAATCTATTTATAAGTAATTCTAATAATAAACAATTATTAACATCCATGAAAAAACCTAATTAAATAAATTTAGTTTTACTTTACTTTACTTTATTATTGAAATATATAATTATTAATAAAAAATTATTTTTATTATTATTAATAAATTAATATTAATAATTATTAATAATAAGAGATTAAATATAAATTTGAGAAAGTGCTTAAGACCTAATTAGAAATAATTAAAAAAAATATTTTCTTTATTTACTATAAATAAGTAAAAATAATTAATAATGTTAATTAACAAATAAATATTTAAATTATATTATTAATAATTATTTATTTAGTTAATAATTAATTATTTAATCTTAATGAATAAATAAATAATTATTATTATGAATAAATAATTATTAATAATTAATAATTAATTTATTAATAATTAATTATTTAATCAATTTTTAATGGAGGCTTAGTTTAAAATGTTTCATAAATTTAAAGATTATTATTAATTAATAATTTAATCAATTTATTAATGGATGTTAGTTAAAAATGCTACATAAATTTTTAAGAGTTTCAAGGTAAGAAGAGGGCTCATACCTGGAATACTATACCTCAGAAGGTTTGGAAGTGCTGATGTGCCTAATCAGGGGAAGCCAATTTCCACTAATCTCATTCCCACCATCCCTGTTGAGGTTATTCGGATATTTCCTAATCTCAAGCACTTCTCTGATTTTCCTCTTTTGATAATGATCTTCCCTAGCGATAATTTTGGCGTTCTCCAAACAAACATGATGCTTGGTTTTTGAGGAGTGCTCTACAAGGGATGAAGAGTGCGATCTCCCATTCTTCATATTTGCTCCATGCTCTTTAAGTCTTGTTTTTAGGGAACGCCCTGTGTCTCGAATATAACTTTTGCCGCACGCACAATAAATCCTATAAACTCCCTTAAGCTGTTGTTGATCAATGCTATCCTTGACAGATTTCATTATTTGTTTAATTGTTCCACATGTTGTAAACTGAGTGAATATGTCTCTCTTTCTTAAAACCTTGGCAATCTTATCTGTAACCCCTTGAATGAATGGAAGGTAAACTATCCCGCAATTTTCTTTAGGGTCCTTGGTGAGGACCTTTCCTTCAGCGCTTTTTATAGCTTTCTTAATATCCTTTTCCTTGTATCATATATCCTTAAAAACATAGGTTAACTATTTAATCTCCTCATTAAGGTGATCGACATCGAAAATTCTAGGGGATCTAACAGTAAGAGTGTTAAGGACCCCATATTTTTGGGATGGATGTTGGTACGAATCAACATGAAGATAGATTTCAGTGTGGGTTTTCTTCCTAAAGACCTGGTGTCCCAAAGTACCATCCTCCTTTTTGATCACAAGGACATCTAAAAAATGAATTCTACCTTTTTCTTCAAGCTCCATAGTAAACTTAATTTCTGAAGAGATATAGTTAAGATGATTAAAAAACTTCTCAAGCTTAGTCCTACCATGAGTCCATTTTAAGTTGGTGTCAAGGGGTATGAGTCAAGGGACTTTTTCTCAAAATACTCCATGTATAAATTGGTGACTATTGGTGACAGAGGGGAACCCATTGCGACCCCAGATATCTGCTCATAATAACTACCCTAGAAACTGAAGAAAGTGGAATGCAAACTAATCTTCGTAGGTTTCATTGCTTCTAGATCAGTGACTTCTTTTATAACATGAACCTCATCCAAGGGAATCTTGGTAAATAAGGATACTACGTCAAAACTAACCAAAATTTCATCCTTATCAACCCTCTCATTTTTTATAAGTTTTACGAAATCATTAGAGTATTTTATAAAAGAGTTTGTGTTCCCAACTAAAGGCTTCAGAATCTTAGCAACATATTTAGCTAATTCATAGGTGGGGGATCCAATGGTGTAAACTATTGGTCTTAGAGGGATCCCTTCCTTATGAATTTTTGGTAACCCATAAATCTTAGGGATAAACTCACAAGAAGGAATTAACTTCTTTTTTATTTTATCATCAAGGTTGGACTCCAAGATTGCCTTCTTGACCTCTTTTATAACCTTGGGAATGGGGTTGGTGTTAATTCTCCTATAACTATCACAACTGAGATGATCATTCATTTTATGAATGTAATCATATTTATATAAAACAATACTTGTTCCTCCTATATTTTCCTTAAGCACCAGATATTGTCATTATTACGAAGGGACTTGAAAGCAACTTGCTCATCATTGCTTAAATTACTTTTTGGCAGTTTGGCTTTCCTCATTGTAAGGGAAAATTCTTGTCTTAAAACTTCTTTGTCATCCAAGGAGTGGCCTTGAGTCCCATTCTCAATGTCGCAAATAATGCTCTCAAATGGAATGCTTATAGGAGTAATGGAAAATGCCAAACCCTTCCTAAAAATTTTAACTGCTTCAGGACTGAGCTTTAGGGGGGAAATATTAACAACCTTCTTCCTAGGATTAAGTTTTGAAACAAGGTTATTTTCAACAGTGCTATTCGAAAACTCCTTGTTATTAAAAACATAAATATTTTCACAATTTTCACCATTCTTATGCTCAGTTCCAAGAGGACTGACCTTAAAATCCTCCCCTAGACTTCAGGTCTTATGCCTCCCTCACAAGCAGGAATCAATGGAGTCGTTATCATTGTTATCGATAATCAAGTTAGCGAATTCATTGGAGTTGCTAACGTAGGCTCTAAAACTATTGTTGTGCTCATCTTTCGGCTTATCAAACCTGTAACCAATGTTACAAACATTCTCAATGCTGCAACAATCTTTATAAACACTTTCAATTACATTTATTGGGTATTCTGCATTAACTGAGACCTCAGGGTAGCCGATGTTCTTCTCAAGAGAGAAACCCTCACTACTCAAACTTCCTGAATCAACTCCACAGTATTTGGGCAAGTTTTCATAACAAACTACCTTCCTTGCTAGTGTATTGTTATGCCATGGATTTTCTCTACAGAAATGGATTTGGCAGAAAAAACAATGCTACCTTTAGCAGCTGCACCTTCCCTGCACAAGTAGGTACATATGTTCTCTAGATGATTGATTCATTTTCTGTTTGTGTGTCTCCTTAGGGTGGATGGAGTTATTATTCCAGTGATAATCTCCTATTTGCATTGTCACCCTTTTATCTTCAATCATTCTTTCTTGAAGCTTCTTTGAATAGCTCTGCGGTTCCACAAATCCTGCAGACCTAAAGCTTATCTTTCCCATAGAGGATTATTGTGTTCTTGAGTATCCAAGACCTCTTTTGTTTCCTAAAAACCTTTGAATGTTTAAAATATGATCTAGCTTTCTTGTGCCTTCTGAAAAAATTTCATTTAAACCTTTCTTGATCTCCACTCTCTCATATTTTTTCTCAGGGAGATGACCTCTACCTCACAAATCTGATAGTTTTCTTCCCATTCATGGATCAAATCACGAAGAACTTCTTCCTTTCTCTTAGATTCTTCTAATTTCACTTTCAAGGAAAAAAATCCATCTTTGCATTTTTTTGTGATTGTTTCTTTCTACACCTTGAACAACTCTTGTTTTAAATGATTGTTCTCTTCTTCTAGTCTCTCACATGTTCCATTACTTTCTTCTAGTAGAAGGGATAAACTATATTTTCTTTTAATGGCTTCTTCTTGAATTTTTTATTTTTGATAAACAAACTCTTCATTTTCTAAGTTGTACATACATTCTTCAGCACACTACTGTTGTTCTTTTAGTTTCCTTATATTTTTCCTAGCCTTATTTAACTCATCAAGAGCACTGATGGTTTCCCCTTAAAATTCTACAACTCCTTCTTCTTCTTCTTCATCCTCAGAGTCAGTAATATTTTGTTTCTTAGATTTAGCATCAAATTTCATGAGTAAATACTCATTTGAATTATTTTATGAAGAGGCCTCACTATCTGATTCTACTACTGAGTTGTCCTCTTTGGAATAGAGCCCCTTTTTCTTGAATAACTTCTTCTTCTATTATCTTTAATATTTGTTTCTAATTTTTTTATCATATTCATTTTCTATCATTTCCTTGTAAGGGCATTTGGACGAAAAATGCTCAAATCTTCTAGAGTCAAAGCATTTAAAGGGAAACTTCCCTTTATAGTTTCCTAAGCCATGCTTTAGTTTCCTGGAAAATTGAGCTAACTTTTGATCAGATTCGCAACTAGAGAAATCTTGATGATATTTGTTCTCCTTGCCTTTCTTGGAAACTTTATACAATGCCTCCTTGGGTTTCGACTTCGCACTCTCATCTCATATGCTGCGAAAGTACCAAGCAAGTAGTCCATCTTGAGATCCTTTAAATTAGTTGTTTCTTCAATAGCTAAGACTTTTCCAATAAATCTAATGGGTAGGGATATTAAGACTTTTTTCACAATCATATCTTCCTTTAATTCTTCACCGAGTCCTATAATCATATTTGTTACTTCATCAACTCTAAGGAAGTATTCTAATATGATTTCTTCTTCAATCATTTTTAGACATTCAAACATCATTCTAAAATTTTGAAGTTTGGCCTCCTTAACTTTGCCATCTCCTTCATGATTCTGATTGAGATTCACCCACACTTACTTGGTAGACTTACATTGCATAACCTTTACGAGTTTAGATTGACTAAGGAAATAGAGAATGGAATTCTTGGCTTTAGCATTGTTTCCATACAATTTTTTACATTCTGAATCAGTGGAAGGGACATCAAGGACAACATAATTTATTAGTACATAGCTCCAAACATATACTCCAAGGGACATAAGATAGGATTCCATCCTAACCTTCCAGAACAAATAGTTTGTCCCATCAAAGACTGGTATTCTACTTGAGAAAGCCTCTTGACTCTCTTTCTTAGATATAATTCCTTATGGATCTACCTTCCAGTGGTTAGACTCTTCCTGAAGGAACTTGGCTCTGATACCAATTATTCGAATAATAAATTACTTGGGGGCGAGGGGGATGAATCAATAATAGTGAGTTTCTTAAAACCTTTTATGAATATGTCTTTAGTTCTTTCCTCTACTATTTTTTACTTATGAGAGCATTCATACATAATACAAATGAGCAACAAGATGAGACATTCATATGTACATACAATCCATCACATGAGCAGAATACACATATTGACACCAGTATTTTTATGTGGAAACCCAAAGGGGGAAAAACACTTCTTTGTTTGTTGTTATGATGTAAATTAAGAATCTACTTAATTACGTCAATTCTTTTGTGAGCACCCACTCACACGAGGCACCGACTCCCTTAGGATAGAAATAACCTTCTTGCCAAGAGGCACCAACCTCTTATGAATGCAGGCCACTGACTCCTCTAGCCATTGTTCTACCTTTCATACAATTTTCAAACTGAAAATAAAGGAAAATACCTACACAAAGAAATAACAATCTGGTTGATTATAAATCATGCTTTTACTCTTGGTCCTCTACTTTTCCACAGGCTCTCTTGGCCTCACACAACAAAACCCTATCCTTTGCTCACTACTGTATATACTCTGGTCTCAGCCTTCCATTCCAAAATCTCTCAGCAGCACTCTACTACAGTCCAACAACTTGGTCCAGTTGCACAACTCTCATACACTCAGCTCTACTCTCGTCAGCACATCCAACATTGCTATCTTCCCCACTCATTTCTATGGAAATCACTAGCTTTGTTCCTCTCCTGCACTTTACTCAATGTTGTCTCTACTTCCATTTTCCACACTACCTGAGTGTATCTTTGTATGACACCTCCATACTACTGCTGCATATACTGGTTGAGTTCTATCGTTGTATTAAATATTAGGATGGGTTCCTGAGCACTTTATCGACTCTCTGTGTGATTCTCCATGCCAAGAATTTAATCTCAGTCCACCTGCACACTCCAACAAGTATTTTCATCTCTGATTCATAGCACACACAGAGCTTGACATGTACTTTCGCATGACTTCTTTGTTCCTCATTTAAATTTATAGTTCGTGCACAGGAGATTAGAGATGGATTTTTTTCAACATCATGTCAAGCCAGACATTTCTTCTCTATTAATTATTTTCCTTGTTTCCTTAACACGAAGATCTCTATAGATACCATTAACTACATTAATCAACTCCTCTTACTTGCATTTAATCTCTAACCTTCAACCCATTCATCCTTGAACTCTTTGTACTATTGTATCAAAGCTCCACTCATCCTAACTTTTATTAAAACAAAGTTATGATATCACCATATTCTGAAGTACCTTTAGGTCCTTTCTTCTTACCCCCCTTATCATTTTTCCATATGACCGGGCATGTGACCACCGGCTTAGAGCTTAGGTGCTACTATCTTTGGGCTCCTGTCGGGGGCCTATCTCCCTTTCTATTTTCTCTTCTGCCTTTGGTTCTTTGGCTTCTATGACCAAATGCCAACATTATATTAGAGAACCACATATTGTGACTTTATCCAAAATTTTAGTTAGAACAGAGTTCCAAAATTTTGACCTCCGAAATGATTTATAGCCCTTTGGTACTATCCCTATTTTGTGCCCTCAGTTATCTAAACTTTCACGACTAAGTTCCCATCCACAATGGAGCCTCTTTCATCGGATCATAACATTTATTTAAGACAATTATATTGGAGTTACGAAAACTCCAACCTTCGATATGATGACCACCTGAAATGACATCATGATGTCCTCATCTTTGCCACATGGCATCGGCTTAGTGGTGACACTTATCACCAAGATTTTCCCAATTAATACATCGAATGTTTCAAAATTTGGCTGCCACATGTCCCATGAACTGAAATTTCATGTTGACATCATCTACCTCATCAGTTCCCAAGGGGAAATCAGCTTCATCCATATGTCCTGCAGAGGAGAGAGAAAGGGGCCTCTTGGTCCTTCATTTTTCAAGGAGTTCCTTTGTAATTCTCATTTCCCGCATTCCTCAGTGCTTTCTAAAGAATTCCAATAATAAGGACTTATGAGGTTTCGACCTCCGATATTCCATGGTTCTAAGGTTCTAATGGCCCCAACCTTTCGAAAATGGGCTCTTAATGTTCTCTTGCTCCAATTAACTAAGGCTCTGACCTCTAATATTTTGGTTTTCTCTAATATTTTGAGTTTTGAAATCTCTAGGCTCTTGAGGTTCTGATATTGGGTCACAATGTGCTCCAACCTCCAATATTTAAACCTTCCAAAATTTTCCTCCTGATATTCTTTCTTCCTGATATTTCAGCCTCCTCATAATGACTCCAAGCTCCTTACTTCAATTATTAATAAATTTTGATCCAAATGGTGATTTATGGACTTCCACATACCATTGGAAAAAAATCATAGAACTAACCAATTGTGCCATCTCCAAGAGTATCTGAGCTGATCTCTTGAGGCAAAATCTCATCCAAAGCATGGGCCTCCCTATTGGATAGTTGGACTTGTCTAGATGGTTAGTGGTTGTAAGTGTGTTGGAATTAATATCAACAATCATGCTGGGAGATGTGTTGGGTAGTTGGAATTTTCTAACTGTTGGTAGGAGGTTTGGCATTCATGTCAACTAGACTAGCATGGATGCTTGTCACAATAGATGTAGGCTTTGATGTTCCCTATCCTAGTTGTGATGGTAATTGGGCTAGCATTGATATGCTTAATGTTTCAAGCTGAGGAGGAGTCCCATAGTAGCTACAGGCTTATGGTAGATAATCATCAAAGTAGCAGGCTTATTAGAAAAGCCTTAAAATGATGACTATGGTGATTGGGAGTTCAGGAGGAATCCCATGGTTGTTGCAATCCTCTCTAGAGAATCAGCATAGTAGTAGGCTTACTAAAGAAGCCATAAAATGATTACTATGGTGATTGGGAGTTTAGGAGGAATCCCATGGTTGATGCAGTTCTTTGTAGAGAATCATCATAGTAGCAGTCTTATTAGAGAATCCATACAATTATGACTATGGTGGTTGGGAGTTAAATATTCCAATAGAAAAGAATGATAGAGAGTTTTCAACCCTTTTATAGTTAGCAGATGGGCTCAAAGTATACATCATATACTCTTCATTGGAAAGTGGTCTGAAATATCTTTCCAACGGTGTGTGGAAGTCTAAAAATGGCCTCCTGGATCAAAATTTATGGTCTGCCAAAGTGAGGGACATGAAGTCCTAAGAAGATTGATATATCGAAGGTTAGCACATTGGAGTAGACTATATTGGAGATTGGAATATCGAAACCTTCGAACATATTGGGACTAGATATCAGAACATCGGAGCATGATGTATATGAGGTTAGAGAATATTGAAATTGTGAAGCATAGGCCCATAGGAGCATCGAAGGGTTGATATCGAAGCAGGAAATATTGGAATATCGGAACCTCATAAGTCCCTATAGATTGGAACTCTTTGAAAGTGTCGAGGCTTGCGAAGGTGTAGAAGTGAAAAGGTTTTCATTGAAACACCAAGGCATGTCAGGACCCCTTCTCTCTCATATAGTATGACACATGGCAACATGTGTTTGGCTCTGAGAAGCTGCATTGGCAATTGACGTCAACATGACATGGAAATAAGGTGGACACATGGTGGTCTGCTTTGGCATTTTCAGTGGAAAAATGGGGAAAATTAGGGTGACATATGTCACCACTCAGGAAGCACCACATAGAGAAATGATGAAATCATGACATCATCTCGAAGGTTAGCATATCATAGGTTAGTATATTGTAGGTTGAGGACCTCATAACTCCTGTGCAAATGGAATTTGAAAAAGTTTCAATAAAGGTGGGTCTAATATTTACTAACACATGGCTGTGTGGAGACCCAAAGAATCAAGGGCGCACATCGGGGCTAGCACCCAAGTGCTATGGAGTATATCGGGGGATGGAGATCTCATAACTTCTATGTAAATGCATATTTGAAAAAGTTACAATGCCTAGCGAGTTCCGATGTATGTGCTGGAATTTGGTCAGAAAGTTAAAATAACTAAGGGTGAGAGAACATTGGGAGATAGGTCCCTGGAAGGAACCTAAAGGCTTGGCACCTAAGTGCTATACTAGTGGTCATAGGTAGTAGTCTTATGATGCGAAGAGTGATGAGGGTTAAGTAGAGGGAGCTGAAATGAAATCGGAAATTTGCAGAAGTTACAATACAAAGGGATTCCGATATAACACTATAGTGTTAAGGTAAGTCGATGGTCACAGACCTAGTCTTATGAGAAAGAAGACACTCAGGCAGCTAAGTGCCAAGGGGTTAAGTGTATTGTAATTAAGTGATATCGTAATGTTTATCTCATATGAGTACGATATGTTGTGGCTCAGATATAATAGTACACACGTGCATGGCAGATGGATGAATCGGTCGTAAGGACCATGATTGTGTAAAGGAGTTGGGCTCAGGAGTAATAACGATTGTTAAATATCACTAAGTCAAGGAAGTAAGGACCAAAATTTCTCAAAGGAGTTCATCTCAGGAGTAATAATGCCTATCAAAGATTGTTGGGTCAAGGCAGCAAGGACCACAATTTTCAGAAAAGAGTGTTGGGTTTTCCTTGGGGTGATACAATCCATCTCTTTTCTCTTAGGCATGCCTTAGTGAATAAAATGAAGATTAGATAATCCATGCTGAAGTACATTCAAGCTGTGTGAAACCATGAATAAGCATGGAGATCCTTAGTGATAGGAGATTTGTTCACAGAGAGGACAATGCCTTATTGAAGTGTGTAGGTGGGCTGAGAATTAATTCTCAATATGGAGAAATACTCAGGTGCTCATTCTCATGTTTAATGCAGTGGAAGATACCAACTCAGATGCAACATCAGAATGGAAAATTCATGCCAAGGTACACTCAGGAAGTGTGGATTCAAGACAAGAGTGGTAACCTCAACCAGCGAGCAAAATGGGAACAAAACATAGGAGACCAGTTGAGAAAAGTGGGTGTATGGAGCATTGTTGGGAGAAAGCTATGAGGATAGATCTATGTGTGTGCATTGTTGTGTGGAAGGCTGAGTGAGCCAGTTTTGTATAAAAATGTTGTAGAGTGCCTAAGCAGAAGCTAGAGACCTCGAGCGTGAGAGTCAGTGGTGCTGTGAGGAAGGCCAAGGTTTCTACGCAGAGGAAGATGGTTAAGTAAGCCTATGTTGTGTGAGGAAGTTCGAAGGTGTCTGTATTGTGTGAGAGGGGCCATGAGAGCTTATGCCACAGTGGAAGAGCCTGAGAGAGCCTATGGATAGAAGGGGCCAAGTGCTGAAGGCATGTTGTTGAGAGTAGAAGACCAAAAGCAAAGTGTATGCTGATGAAAAGTAGAGTTCAGAGAGTGTTTTCTGGGCGAAGGTTTGTGAGGAACAAAGCTAATATAAGGTAGAGTGGTTGAAAATTACAAAGAACATTGAGTTCCTTATTTAGTATGGGTTGTAGCGAGGATACAGGAAGTTGGTTCTTTCATATCTAGTGGGCGCTTGAGAAGGCTTGGGGGTTGGTGCCTGCTGCAAGTCGGTGCTTGCATAAATCCAAGTAGCTACAGGTTAGTTCTTGTAACAAATCCATGCACTTGGTGATTCACATGGTGCTTTTGGGAATCTAGAAAGGTGTTTACAAGAGGAGGGAGTTGGTGCTTCCTTCTAGTGGGTGCTAGCAAAAAATCAAAGGGAGTTGGTGCTTCCTATGAGTGGTGGGTCACAAAAAAAAAATCATGTAATAGAGTAGGTGCTTATATTTTACATCAATAACAACAACAAGATTTGGTGGCTTTTTATCAAAAGGGTTTCCATGTAAAACCTCTTGCCTCATGCATGTGATGCTCATGGTGTGTGCTTGTATGTTGATTTCATATTGTCTTCATATTATATGTTATTGTTGATTATATGGATGGTTTCCAAGTTTGAAACAGAAAAGAAAATTGGCATAAATAATTGAAAATTATCCTTAATACTAATTCACTCCCCCCCCGCTCAGTATTAACATTGTTTCCAACAATTGGTATCAGAGCTAAGTTCCTTCATGAATAGCTTAACTGTTGGAAGGAATATTGAAGGGAAACAATGGCTAATCAATCTTGGCTTACATCTGAAGGAGTTGCATTCTTAAATGAATCAAAGTATGTACTATGGAAATTTAGAATGGAAGCTTATTGAATGGCCTTGGATGTTGATGTATCGCACTCCGTATTGAATGGAGGAAAGAGTGAGCAGAATTAAGAATCCAAGGAGGTCATCATGAAAGGGTTGTCTAAGCCAAATGCTAATAAAGTAAGGAATTATCATATAGCAAGGGAAATATTGGATAGACTAAAATGTTTGTATGGAGGAGATAGCCATGTGGCTCAAGAAGAGGCTGAGGAGCCCTACTGCTCTAGCAATGAATCAAAACATGCAGAAGTTGCTTCTCATCACACTCACATTGAGGATGAAAAAGACTTGGAAGGGAGATCATGTTGCTAAGGAAGTAAGCTATTGTCGTGTGATAAATGCAAAGAGATGGGTCATTCATTATCTAGATATAAATGTGAATCACTTGAAGATAGATATAGTTATGCAGCTAGTATTTGTAATGAAGATAGACGCACTTTAGTAGCAATAGAAAATTAGGGATCCTGAGAGGAAGAGGATATTTCTGGTGTGTTCATCCATAGGAGAAAATGAGAATACCCCAGGTAGTAATGAAGAATGGATAACCCTTACACGTGTGGAACACTCCATGGACACGGGGATTGGTTTAGATCTTTGTGGTAACTCAGCTAGCACTTCTAATAGTGAAGCAAATGATTTATATGAAAGGATATTTTTTAGAAAGAGGTTTATCTTGGCTCTAAAGGAGATCAAAGGTCTATTAGAGGAAAATATCAAGCAAGAAGAGCAACTGAAAATCTATGAGCTTGAGAATGAGAAGTTGATTAAAGCGATGGTTGAACTAAACGCTCAACAAGAAGAGGCTAGCAGACTGAATGGGATGTTGACCAATCAGCTAAGTGAGAAGGAATCTTATTGTGAGAGACTACAAAATGAATTAGTCTCATTGAGACATGAGTTAGAAAATTCAAATAAAGAGTTGTCTCAATACCAGAAGCTTGAGGGGAGCATAAAGGCCTTGGATGAGATGCTTGTTAAGAAAATATCCACACTCATCAAGGTTGGTTTGGGTTTCAAAGAAGAAACTAGCTCCAATAAGGAAAAGGTTGAAGGTTCAACTTCCCAGGTAAAGGGAGTTCGAGATTCCAACAACAAAAAAGGAAAAGAGGTTGTTGGATAGTATTAGCAGCAAGGAAATCCACAGCAACTAGAGAAGTAAAGGCAGCAGTAGAAGGATGAGAAGCAGCAACAAGTAGTTCAACAAAAGAGAGCTAGGAAACTAAAAGAAAGAGTGCAAGGTAGTAATGCAAATTGTCATGGAAGGCACATGAAGAACTAGCAGAGGTCATTTCCTCATCAAGGACAAAGCCTTCAAAGAAAGGGTAACCTCTACCATCAAAATCCTTTTAATGGGTATTATTTTTCTTGCAATAATTTTGGAAATAAAGCCATACAATGTAGATGGAATGCAAGGAAACAAGATGTGTTGGGTAGCAGAAACCCAAGAATGCATAAAGATGTTAGGAGAAGGCATGTTGACCATGATAGGAGTTTTGAAAAGAATGTTGTCAAGAAGAGTAACTCCTCTGCCCCATTTTTAAGCCAAATAGAATGCTACAGTTGTGCCAATATTGGGCACACGAGAGCATGTTGGAGATATGAAAAGAAATGGGATGATTCTCAACATATGCATGTGAATGTAGCAGCCTGGGATTTGAAGACAAGAAGAAAAAATGGAGTTGAGAAATACAAGTTTGTCTTCAATTCTATGTGTCAAAAGAGAAAGATGAAAAGAGGAGAAAGAAATCAGAAGAATGATCCTCCCACTCTTGTAGCAAACCCAACTATAAGGTGGAAATGCATAAATAAGTCTTAGGTGAGGAAAGAGGAGTCGAAGGGAAAAATATCTCTAGACTTGCACACTCAAGAGAATGACCAAACATGGGAAAAGAAGAAGCAATATGGTAATGCTTCTGCCAGGACTCGATCATTGAAGTTCTTCAAGAAGAAAGAGGATGATCTTCTCAGGGGGAGTAGATCCTTTGTTTCTCTTCAATGAAGGAAGAGAATGGCCTTAAGGGAGGTCGAATAAGCTATTTGCAGAAAGCTAAAAAGAATGAACATAAAGTGCATCTGATTGATGAAGGTATGGTCATGCTTTCTTGTTGATTGCAAGAACAAATTGGTTTATTTTAAATGTATCAACATTGAAAATTAGAGGAGGAATGCAGCTAGCATGAGTTTAGGGAGAGTACACAACAACAATTTATGTTGTAAGAAGAATATGAGTTGTAGTGGAAGTGTGGAATGACAGGAAGCTCACAGTCAAGTTTGGTCCATAGGATCGGTCCCCACGCAGAGGCAAGAAATAAGTTGTAGGAGATTAGAGAGAAATGGCTCAGGGGGAGTTTCTTTGATAAGCAGTAGCACATAACAATCGTCAACCTTAGAAAGGAAGATTGCTGATAAAATGAAGGGTTTGCATCTTGGGTGAAATATCCCTATTTCATTTAAGTTGTGAGTTTGATTATGCATAGAACTCTTGTGTTTATGAAACACAATTAGTGTAATATTTCACTTTCCTTTAGTCTTTCAATTGGTATCACAATGGAAGTTCATAGTTTGGGCTCATGTGGAGTAACCTTGCGTACAAATGGACATTTCTTTCTGATAGGAAGTATTATATTTCTCCTGGTACATTGTTCCATTTGTATCTTTTTTAGTAAAATTGGTATTGTTTAAGAATTCGTCAATATTTTGAAGCTTGAACTCTTGGGGAGAAATGTTGAATGCAAAAATTCTCATTAGAAGTGAGCATAGAAGATGAAGCAGTAGTAGTGGTGAAGAGTAAGCCAAAATGCATAATCATTGATTGGTATTTAAAATAGGATAAATATCATGAGTAGGTTAATTGGTATCCATTTTCATTTTAATTAATACAAAAGATGAATTGGTATGAGAAGTATTCAGCCAACAACCATAAGGTGTCCAAGATTGGAAGAACAAATAAGAGGCAGTATATGTTCAAGGGAAACATATCACATATGCCGAATTTATGGAGCAGCAACAACAACAGTCCTTGAAAGGATGTCTGCAAATCATAATGCACATCTCAACGGCTAGACCTTGGTCTTCACAACTAGTGATTGCATGGGAGAAAAAGTTAGCTTGTAACCCCTATCCATTGATGTCAAAGGGGGATAGGATTTGTGGAGAAGCTATGATGGCCTATGCAAAAGAGAGAGGGTCATTGGTAGCTCATGCTAAGAGAAGTTTAGAAGTAGCATGAGGAGTGACCATCAAAGTGAAGAAGAGGTTGAGGTGTTGTCATTAATGCCAAAGGGGGAGATTGTTGGACAATTTGCATTGCTTGGATGGCTAGTGGTTGTAAGTGTGTTAGAATTGATGTCAACAATCATGTTGGGAGATGTGTTGGGCAGTTGGAATTATCTAACTGTTGGTTGGAGTGTTGGAATTGATGTCAACCAGACTAGCATGGATGTTTATCACAACAGATGTTGGCTTTGATGTTCCATAGCCTATCTGTGATGGTAATTTGGATAGAAATGATATGCTTGATGTGTCAAGTTCAGGGGGAGTCCCATGGTAGATGCAAGATTCTGGTAGATAATCATCACAGTAGTAGGCTTATTGGAAAATCCATACAATGATGACTATGATGATTGGGAGTTCTGGAGAAATCCTATGGTTGCTACAGTACTCTATAGAGAATCATCATAGTAGAAGGATTACTAAAGAAGCCATAAAATGATGACTATGGTGATTGGGAGTTCAGGAGGAATCCCATGGTTGTTATTGTGCTCTATAGAGAATCATCATAGTAACAGGCTTACTAAAGAAGCCATAAAATTATGACTATGGTGGTTGGGAGTTTAGGATTCCACGAGCAAAGAATCACTGAGAGTTTGCATCCATTTTATAGATAGCATATGGCCTCAAAGTATACATCAGACTCTCTTTATTGGAAATTTCTATGAAATATATTCCCAATGGTGTGTGGAAGTATGAAAATGGCCTCCTAAATCAAAATTTATGGTTTATGAAAGTCAGGGACTTGAAGTCCTAAGCAGGTTGAAATATTGGAGGTCAACACATCAGAGTAGGCTATATTAGAGATCGAAATATCATAACCTTGGAGCACATCAGGACTCAATATCGGAACATCAGAACAGGCTATAATGGTGGTTAGATAATATTGAAAACCTGGAGCATAGGGCCATAGGACTATCATAGGGATCATATCGAAGTAGGAAATATTGGAATATCGAAACCTCATAAGTCCCTACAGATTGCAACTCTTTGAAAGTGTCAAGGTTTGTGAAGGTGTAGAAATACAAAGGTTCTCATTACCAAACCAAGGCATGTCAGGACCCCTTCTCTCTCCTCTGGTAGGACACATGGCGGCATGTGATTGGCTCTGAGAAGTTGCAATGGCAACTGACGTCAGCATGATGTGGCAGTAAGGTGGACACATGACAGCCTGCCTTGGCATTTTCAGTGGCCCAATGGGGAAAATCAGGGTGACACATGTCACCACTCAAGAGGCTCAAAGTGGATAAATGAAAAAATCATGTCGTCATATTAGAGGTCAGCATATTGGAGGCCAGTATATCAAAGGTCAGTATATTTGAGGTTGAGGACCTCGTAACTCATGTGCAAATGGAATTAGAAAAAGGTACAAAAAAAGGGGCTTTGATATTTACTAGCACATGTTTGTGTGGAGACCCAAAGAAGAAAGGGCACAAAGTAGGCCTAGCACCCAAGTGTTATGGACTATATCGGACGATGGAGATATCGTAACTCCTTTGTAAATGAATATTTGAAAAAGTTACGATGCCTGGGGAGCTTTGATGTATGTGTTAGGATTTGGTCAGGAAGTTAAAAGAACCAAGGGCAAGAGCTATAACACAAGGAGATAGGTCCCCGACAGGAACCTAAAGGCTTGGCACCTAAGTTCTATACTGGTAGTCACATGCAGCGGTCCTATGATGTGAAAAGTGATGAGGGCTAAGCAAAGGGAGCTAAAATGCATTCATGGCTTTGCAGAAGTTACGACACGAAGGGGCTCCGATATAACACTACAGTGTCAAGCTAAGTTGATGGACACAAGCTCAATCTTATGAGAAAGAAGACGCTCAAGGAGCTAAGAACCAAGGGGCTAAGGGTATCAGAATTGAGTGATATCGTAACATTTCTCTTGTACGTGTTACGATATGTTGTGGCTCCAATATAATAGTACAAAGGTGTATGGTAGATGGATGAGTCGGTAGTAAGGACCACAATCACATAGAGGAGTTGGGATCAAGACTAATAGCAACCGTCAAAGATCACTGGGTCAAGGAAAAAAGGACCACAATTTCTCACGGGATTTGGTCTCAGGACTAATAGCGACTGTCAAAGATCATTGGGTCAAGGAAGAAAGGACCACAATTTTCAAAAAAGAGTGTTGGGTCTACCTTGAGGTGAGACAATCCATCTCTGTGGTTTGAGGCACACCCCAGTGAATTAAATGAAGATCATAGAAGCCATTCCAAATTACATTAAAATTGTGTGAAACCATGAATTAGCATGGAGAGCCTTAGTGATAGGATATTTTTTCACATAGAGGATAGTGCCTAGTTGAAGTGTGTAGGTGCACTGAGAATTAATTCTCAATATGGATAAATAGTCATGAGTCCATTCTCATGTTTAATGCAGTGGAAAAGACCAAGTTAGACACAATAGCATAATGGAAAATCCATTCCAAGGTACATTGAGGCAGTGTGGATTCAAGACAAGAGTGACAACATCGACCAACGAGTAGTAGAGGAACAAAATAGAGGAGCATAGTTGAGAAAAGTGGGTGTATGTAGCATTGTTGGGATGAGATGTGAAGAGAGATTTGTGTGTGTGCATTGTTGTGTGTAAGGTTGAGTGAGCCATTTTTGCAGAAAAATGTTGTAGAGTGCCTAAGCAAAAGCTAGATACACTGAAAGTGAGAGCTAGTGTTGTTGTGTGAAAGGCCAAAGGTGCCTATGCAGAGATGGCTGAGTGAGCCTATGTTCTGTGAGGAAGGTTATAGGTGCATGTGTTCTGTGAAGAAGGCCAAGAGATCCTGTGTTGTGGTGTAAGAGGCCGGTAGAGCCTATGGATAGAAGGGGCCAAGTGTTGATGGCATGTTGTTGAGAGTAGAATGCCACAAGAAAAGTGTATGCTAATGAAAATCGGAGTGCAGGGAGTGTTGTATGGGCTAAGGGTTTTGACGACAAAGTTGATATCAATTAGAGTGGCTGCCAATTATAGAGAACATTGATTTCCATGTTGAGTGTGGGTTGGTGGTTGCATACAGGGAGTGGGTGCTTCCATCTCTAGTGGGTGAATGAGAAGGCTTGGGGGTTGGTGCCTTCTGTAAGTTGGTGCTTGCAACAAATCCATGAAGTTGATGCTTCCCATGGTGCTTCTGGTAAGCTGGAAAGGTGTCTACAAGAGGAGGGAGGTGGTGTTTCCTGCTAGTGGGTGCTAGAAAACAATAAAATGGATTTGGTACTTCCTGTGAGTGGTGGCTCACAAAATAGATTGAGGTAATAGATTAGGTGCTCATATTTTACATAAATAACAACTACAAGCTTTGGTGGTTTTTTCCCGAAAGGGTTTCCACGTAAAACCTTATGTCTCATGCATATGATGCTCATGGTGTGTGCTTGTATGTTGATTTCATATTGTTGTCACATTATATATTACTGTTGATTATATGGATGGTTGTCAAATTTGAATAAGAAAAGAAAATTGGAAAAAAGAATTGAAAATTAGCCTTAATACTGATTCACCCCCCCTTCAATATTAACATTGTTTCCAACACTCTCGACCACCATAGTCATATTTTTATGGCTTCTCCAGTAAGCCTGGTACTATGATGATTCTCTACTAGAGACTATAACAGCCATATGACTCCCCCTGAGCTTGACACATCAAGCATATCAAACTAGCCCAGTTGGCATCATTGCCAACATACCAAGTGCCACCATCCAATTAGACAAAGTCAATTGTCCAACAATCTCCCCCTTTGGCATTGAAGGAAACAACACAAGTTCCCCCTGAAACCAGGCATGGTCTTCTTCATTATTGTTCTTCTCAGATGCACCAGTAATATTCTCCCACTTTGACATCAATGGAAAAGGATGCCCTTGAATACTCCCCATTAACCACTCTAGCCTACTCTTCCTTTGATCACTCATGTTGAGTAGTTGCAAACAGACACCATAATTGATTCATTTGGGAGGAGGAGTCACAACTCCTATCTCTTGCCTGAGATATTCAAAGGGTTATTTGGCCAATGGCTTAGTAAAGATATATGAAAGTTGGTATTTAGTGGCCATATATTCAAGTCTAACAACATTGGCTGCAACCTCTTCCCTTAAAAATTGGAACTTGATAGGGATGTGCTTGGTCTTGGACTATGTGATAGGATTCATAGAGATATTGATGGAACTTGTATTATCACACATGATTGGAATAGGATTAGTCAAATTTACCTTAATATCCTTCGAGGTCTACTTCATCCATAGAATTTACAAGCAACAAGTGGTAGCTGCAATATACTCTGCTTCAGAAATTGATAAAGAAATGGAGGCTTCCTTCTTGTTGACCCGTGACACTAAGAAAATTCCCAAAAAGAATGTTGCAACTGAGGTGCTCTTCCTGTCATCAATACTACCTGCACAATCAGCATCAATGTAGGCCTTCAACTTAAAATCTCTGATTTTAGCATAAGGCAGTCAATAATCTGTTGTCCCTTGAAGATATGAAGATCCTTTTGATGGTGATGACATGAATTTCATGAGGGAAATCTTGAAATCTGGACACAAGACCCATTTCCTACATGAAATTTGGTCGCGAAGGTATGAGATACAACTAGCTTCCTATCATGGATTTGTATTTAGTGTGATTTACCAGCAGTGTCTCATCTTCTTTACACAATTTGTAGCCCGTGACCATAGGTGTGATAACTAGCTTGCAGTCTTCCAACCCAAACTTGTTTAGAGTTTCTCATAGGTACTTGGATTTGGAGATAAACACTCCATTTTGAAACTGAGAAATTTACAATCATTTTGTAGCATTCAACAACCCCCCATTTTTAAACTTAGTTATCAATAAATAATGGGGACCCTTTGTTTCATATATTTAATTTATTTTAATCAAATATTTGATTTTAATAAAGATGAAGTGTATTTGAATTAGTTGTAAAGTTTAATAGGCTTGAATTCTTTCCTTTATCGGAACTTCACATACCAGAGCTTCACTTTAAATAAGTTACGATAAACTTAAACTCTGATAAGCCCCACTCACAAAGTCAAAGCTATATCAAAATACTTCTATCAGAACTCTATTATATCATAACTTTTCTTTTGATAATGTTATGATAAATCTCCTCTTTGATGTTTTTTTCCCCGATTCTTTCTTTATTAAAAGAATCATATAAAGGGCTTTCAACAATAGACTTGTGCACTTTTACATAAATAAATTTTATAATTACCCGCCAGTCCCAACACTATTATTTGTTCTATCAGAACATGTCATATCGTAATTTCTATCATGTTACACCTCTGATATCCCTGTCCTCTGATATGTTACACCTTCAATATCCAATATCTCTAATATTTCCACCAAAACTCTTTATTTCATTAGAAGTATTTCATTAAAACCCCGATATGAAACCTCTCATATGACTTCCCCAATATGCTTTGCACTTCTTTCATCGGATCTTTTTATCCGATATTTTTCATGAACGTTATTATATCAAAAACCTTACACATCAGAAGTTCAAATTATCGTAACTTTCTAATGCATTCTTCTGACATATTTATCTCATATAATTCCTTCGAGTTGTTGACTTGGAAAACCCACGTGATTTCACACTCACACCCTTCATGTTTGATAATTGAGATTTATTGTTTTCGAAATTTTAAATTCTTTCATTCATTCCACCTTGATTTTATGCAGATTCACTTTAAAGTAAAGATTGGTATTGTAAAAATTTCATTTTTTGCGTTAAATCCTCTCTTAAGAGAAGTGTTACGCTCATCTATTTATTTTGTATTACAAGCAACCTCAATGAAGAGATGTCGAAAGGAGGGAAGGGAAAGAAGAAAACAACATCACAACAACAATCTGCCACTCCTTCAATTCAAAGTATTGAAGAAAAGATAGTTATGCCAGGGTTTTTTTCTGATATAGTTTGTTCTAACGATTCTAGACAATCTTCATGGGAAGCGATATACAAACTAATTTAAGATGAAGAACCGAAGGTTACTCAAATGACAGTAACTACTAATGATTCTACTCCAGTTTCAAATACAGCCTACAGTGATGTGGTGAGTTCTTTCTTACACAGAATTGCAACCAGGCCTAAAATTATTCCATATACCGATATGGTTAGGTGGGTCTTAGATAATATGAATATTTCTAACATGACAATTGTTACAAATAAATAAACAATCATTGGATATTTTTCCGCTGAGGACTTGCGGAGGATGTACCATCTTCCTGAGCCACAATGCAAATACAATAAGAAATACATTGAGGCTTTTCTTAAAGAGCATAAACATGTACCGAAGCCGATTAAATGATGTAGAAAGGATCCAAATAAACACAAGAAACAAGAAAGCGGTAAGTATGTTGTAGACTCTTTCGATGGTCCTTATTCTTAGATAGCTGTTATGATGTGTAGGCTTTATGCATAGCCTAATGTACATAAATTTCTTGAACAATGGGTACCTCTTATAGACAGGGCTTCAGAGGGGTATATTTTTTATTGGGCTACTATACTTTCAAATAATTTAGCTACCCATATCTTGGATTTTAGGAGTAAATGCAAAGTTTTTGAGAACATAATCTCGCCTTTCTATATGAGTGCTTATATCATGGATGCCTTGTGTTTTTCCATGGAATTTTCATCTATGGGTTGGAAGTGGACTTTGGAAGACCCAACCCCTATTCATATCTATCATGATATTCTTTGGGATTCCAAATATCAACCACATTTCTATAAAATATGTCATGGGGTCATGTTACCAACATATTATATTATCTTTGATAAAAGGGCTCCTCGGATGTCTCCAAAGGCTAAAACTAATCTTCTCTGAGTAGGAAATTGGTTTGGTGAATAATCATTAACTTATATCAAGGTATATGGGAATCTAGACAATCCTCATGTTTTGTAACTACTCATTCCTGATAAACTTCTTACTAGATAGATTTCCTATCAGACTGTGGGTAATGGTATTTCTAAAGTTTTGAAGGAATCCAATAAAAAGATGTGGCATATCTTTCCAGCCCAGTTTGGTATATATGCCTTAGATAACTATAAACATGCACTTAGTCAAATAAAGGCTTTTCAGGATCTTGGTTTTCCTACTATGCCCAATAGACAGTATGATCCTCATTAAGTGGTTAAAAAATTACAACTACATCAAGTATCAAACAATTTTCCCATGAGCCCGATAAGTTTGATGATTTGTTTGAGGGAGACTCTTCTTATTCAATGGTTTCACAAAGAGCAGAGCAACAATTAACTCTTGAGGAACTGAATCAGTTCACTTAATATAGGGTCTCTAGGCTAGAAAATCTTCCTATGGATTCATTACAGATTCCTCAGGAGAAGATTGTTCCTGATGAACTTGTAATTATTGGTTCTAAACAATCTATTCATACTTCTCAACCAAGAGAAATGATTTCTTCTTCTTCTCAAGCAAAGGGTTTTGTGCCTAATTCTGGGTTAGAAGAAATTCAGGAAGAATACAATCAAGCTCATGATTCTAAGGCTGATGAATCTTAGGTTGCTAAGACTCCTCCACAAATGAAGGTTCATGACACTTTCAAGAACCTTGAAAATACTTCGTGTTGATGATACTAGACTCGTTAACATGTGAGTGGATCTCCCTAGTAAGAAGCCCGAATTAGACCTGAAAACATTTGGTGTAGGAGTCCCAGTAGTGGTTCGTATGGTAATGCCTTAACCATGATGTCGCACAAAGTCAAGTAAGATAACTCTTTTGGTAGCAAGGGTGTGACAGCTACAGCAAGCCAAGGAAGGTGCATGAGAGGTTCTAACACATGGGGATTGAGATGAGTGTGCCCCTTGGAAACCTTTGATAGCATGAAGTTAAGAAGGGAACATAAGAGTGAAGATGGATCACAACATGGAAGGCAAGTTATCAAGCAATCCAAAGTGATAATTAAACCAAAAACACATTTCAGAAAGATTCATCAATACATACACAGACGGCTATACATGCATGCATAAGCAAACCAATACATATATCATTTAGAGTAAACCAGATAACATAGAATAGAATACAACATATGCATGAAACGTGATGGCTCTTGTTATATCAAGAAGTGTAAGTTCCAGTCATACAAGACATCCATGTCCAACCACTAGTTCTGATAGTGGAATGTTAAAACCACAACCACCTACTCCTCTAAGGAGATGTACTAGCTCTGCACAATGGAGAAGCCAAGGCTCGTTACAATACTATCCAAGCTCTCTCTAAGATAGTCTTATCGGAAGCTTAGCTGACCAAAAGCCTATACAATGAGTTATGAGGTTCTATTTATAGCAAAGGGTGGGGTGACCCTTGACATTCCCCTTTGTGACAGTTCATTTGCCCTCATGCCTCTTCATCTACTCTATGACTGTTACATCCAACTATTGACACTTGACTTACACTTAACAAGATGTTACATTACAATGCACATCTACCCATGTGAGACAAAATGGCTTGAGCAAGCCATGCAAGACGTCATTGACACTCGATCCATTATGGTGAGACCAACTCTTTGACATGCTTTTGATGGTGAAGTTGGTGAGTTGATGCCAAGAATGTTTATTCGTGATGGTGTGCATGCACTACATGGTGACATTTAGTTGAAGCGAACTCTTGCCTCTGTTGCATTTGGGCGCATTGGTATGTCTCCTCCATCCAACTCGTCTACTAGCATGGCATGGTCTTCTTGGGTGCAGTCGAACCAACAACACATTGATGCATAGTGTTCTTGTTGATCTTCTAGTGTTAACTGGTGGTCATGCGCATCAACTATCAACTACATGTTCAGCTCCATTCAGACTTTCTTCTTGTCTTCGCCTTGGTGAGTGTGATGAATGGGTGGGATTGCATGCATGCGCACAATGACATGCATGCCGATGCATTCTCTTGCATGTGATCAACAACACTGCTCACCTTATCTACTCTGTGCCAACTACTGGGATGGATCTATAACTTGTACAGGCGCAGTTTCATCCGTGAGTGTATGTTGTGCCCCTTTTTGTTCCTATTCCTGCTGCAACTCATTCACTTGTCTGTGCAACTCATGTTCCTCCTTAAGTTGCTACTTCAGCACATGCAACTCCTACTTTGTTCCATTCTCCATCTTCCTGCGATCTTCATGTCATGTTGTCACCTCATAGCATGAGTCTCCAAATTTGCTTTCATCACCAGTGGATCTGCTTGAGCTTGCAACTTTGTTCCATCTCTGTGTGTTGTCAACAACCTTCCTCTTGCATTCGTTGCATCCGGTATGTTGTCTTCAGCTGTTGTTCATGATGCTTCTTTCTATGATGTTGATGTCATCATATCTTGATGTCCCTGTCTATGAAAAACTTAATGTCTTTGTGGTTAGGCAAGTCCATATAAACTTGATCAACTGCATCCACAAGTGTGCTTGAATGGTGTCTTCGACTTTTCTCTCTTGGAAAACATTGTATTTTGTTCAGAGACATATGAACACCTGTGATAAGTGGAGACATGGAAACACTCATGGCAAGCAATATGTTAGTTGAAAACCAAAATGAACTTGAGAACTGACTTGCAACATACCTGTGTGATTGAGCATGAGGGTTGCATAATTTCCATCAGGAGGTTAGGAGACTGACTGCCAAGACTACGCGAGGCACAGTCTAGGTAGATGGGAGGATGACTGATTACTAGAACTGTGAAATGCATAGTCCAGTCTGGCTGCTGATTGTTGGAATTGCACAATGTACAATCTCAGCTAGCAATGGTTACAGGCTTAATGACTGCATTGCACATTTTTCTGGGCCAACAGTCACTATCCCTAAAAATTGCGTAATGCAAGTCTGGAGGATAGTCACTAGGTAGAAATTTTCATTTCCTGAGAGGAAGAAAGAGCCTTCCCGCTCAGGATTGCGCAATGTTGTCTTGGTGAGGCAAAGTCAGGGCCAAGGCTGCCTAGACTCGCCGATGGGCAACTGAAAGCAAGTGTGAATGTGAATGCATGGCGATACTGAGTGTAACCATAAATGAATGATCATGCATGAAAATAGTGAATGACAGATTTAGAAAATGGAACAACATGCATAAGGGTGAGATGAATCGCCGAATCAGTGACCATTCGTGAAAACTAGTTTCATGCATCTGACAACAGTGAGATGTTAATGGAAATTGAAATGGTGCTAGCACAAGCTAGTATGTATCAAAATGATAGCAAGCACTCACTGAAATCAAGTAGACAACATTCATACAAAGCGAAACACAAAAAGCATTAGAAATGAAACACAAGACATGGAAGGCGGGCTTACCCAAAAACAATTGAGCTAAATGTGTCGATAACTCCTAGATGTGATGTGCGATGTTAGAGCTGCAAGGTTGATGTGAGGAACAAGATCTGCAACATTTAGTTGATGAGTTTTGATAAAATCGAGGTTGTGACGTGCATGCCACAAATCTAGGGAAAGTGACACTTGGTGGGAGGGTTTCTGAAATGATCCTTGCATGTAACCTTCAACTGCCAAAATTAGGTCCCTGAAACAAGGGATACCTTTGCATGCTACCTTGGGAGAAGAAACCCATGCATGCAAGTCTATTCTGATTGGTCCCAGAGGGAACCAGTCAACTCAGCTGCACATCCAGGAGGTTTCTCAACTATTGGGAGAAAATGTGCATTTCTGGCTAGGAGCTAGGGAGGCTGCTCAGAATATTTGTGCAATTTCTAGGTAGAGCAGCTAACTTCTACCCAAATTTGCACAAATTCTGGGCTGACTAGGCTAGCTGGGAAGGATTGTGCAATTTTTCTAGGTAAAGCTTGCTCAGTAGAATTGCACAATTCTGGGGCCCAGCAGGCTGCCAGTCAAGATTGTGCAATTTCTGGAGGGAAGGTTGGCTTCCCTCTAGATTTGTGCAAATTCTTGAAGGAACTACTCAGCCTACTACTGGACCAAGTCTGGATGAACATCCTGTGAGGGTAATGCATCAAGGTTTGATTGACAGGCTGTCTTTCTACAAGAAAATCACTGGAGCTTGTGTAATTGATGAAGCAAGACATGCTGCTGTGAAGGTTGGTAGGGAGGCTCCAAAATGAAGCTAAGGAAAAAATTTGGAGGGTGTTCGATAACAACAAAGGTTCCTAAGAAGCCTTTGGATGATAAAGATATAGAAATCATATTGGCATTCCCTTCTTCTAAGGTTGTTTTAAGAATCAAGGAGAATACCCCACTTCATATCTTTTATAACCCTCAACACAAAGTTATGGTAAAGAGGGAGAGAAAGAAAAGAAAAATTTATTAGTCCCAGGCTATAGTTCCTAGAAATGCATCTTTTGAAGTGTTATGGAAAGGCTCTTTAGCAAATCCTATAGAGGAATTCGGTAATCTTACCCAATTGATCCAGGAGGATCTTTTTAGTGTAGAGAGTTTAGGTCGTCTTCAGTATCATCAGCTTAGCCAGTGTTCCTCAGTGTCCAGTGTTGTCTTCAGCTCTTCCATTGTTGGTTACCTCGTCATGGTAGAAGTGGTCCTAGTTGTATGTCATGTTGTGACAAAACTTTATGTAATTGTAAAGGTTTTAAGGCTAAGGTGGAAGATCTTTATGATACTAAAACCTAACCTAAAGCCTAAATGCTAAGTCACAAACCTAAGTGGCTAGACCTATTTGACAAAGCTATGGTGTAAAACCCTAATGTTATAAACCTAAGCACTAAAAACATTGCAAATATCCATTCAAACTATAAACTAATTAAAAAATACAACACCACAGTCCCTAACCGCACAGGTTTGGAGACCGCAGAGGGACCACCTATGTGAACACCATGATGGAGAACCGTATTAGTGAAGTGTTAACCGCAATGGAGGTTGTTGACAGTTGGCCGGAACCATCAGGGCTAAGACTGCTAGGTAAGCCACAACCGTTGCAGGATAGGTTGTCACATGAAACATTCAAGGTTGCACCATTAGCCAGAACTATCAAAGAGTGACCACCGAGGTGGCATCCTATGGTTAGACCATGACCTTCACATGCCAATGGTCAATATTTTCCATGCCAGTAGAAGACCACTAGGGGTCAAATCTTATCATAAGGTGTATTTTGGGTTTTTTATTGGTTTTGCATAAAATCTAATCAAACCACCATGTAACCACTTCCCTAAGGTGTCCTCCTATGACAAGACCAGGCACATTCAACCTTTAATGCAGCCCATTCATGACAAGATTATCTTGAAAGGCCTCAAATGCACCTAGAGCATTATAAATACATCATTTTTCTCATGTAAAAGGAATTAGAGTAATTTTGAGTCTTATAAGTAGATGCTGAGCCAAAGAGGCATTTATTGATTTTAGCATATCTTGGTCATCTAAAGGTAGAATTGGGAACCAAGATAGGCATTGGAAAGCTAGGAGAGGGAAAAAAAAATTGACAGAGACCAAAATTTCCTGTGTGTACATTTAGTCTGGTGTGTTTGCTGAGTAAAAGACCTATTTCGAGCAATCCTAATAAAGCAGATGCCCATCTTGAAAGTGGACCCGGAGATGTAGTCCATTAGGGATGAACTCTGTAATCAATGTTTCGTGTCTTCTACATTTGTTCTTACTGCAAATGCATACACAATTATGTTTCTTAAGTTATTGATTTAGTCTTAAACCAACTGCTTTACTTCAGTCTTCCACATTCAACACTTAAGGTTAACAATCAATTCACTATTGCCAATTATTCAATTCTACTTCAGTTTTAGTTTATGATTGATTTCAAATCATATAATTTGGTATTAGAGCTAGTTACGTTTTGTAGAATTTTTTCTAGTGAATGTTAACTAGGTCTAAGTCACGACATGGAGAAGGAACACTTGAGGAGTTTGATCTAGAGATTGGAAAGTGAAAAGTCGCTCATAAATCGACCATGACAAGATCTGATGCAGGGGAAACTCCTGTATAGAAGATGAGTGAGGAATAGTTTCAGAAAGTGTTTTTGCGTATGCAGCAGACGTTGGGAGAACTCTACGAAGATAATAAGGTGAGAAATGTAGCTTCTTCTTCAAAGACATTGAAGAAGGACAAGGGTAAAGGCAAGGTTGATAAACCTCCTTCTCCTCCATCATCTCCATCATCATCTTCTTCTTCTTCTTCCTGTTCAGATTCTGAAACAGAAAAGAAACCTAGGTAAAAATCTTTTTTGAAACTTGATGTAAAATTTGAGCTACCTATTTATGATGGTGAAATGAATCCTGAAAAGTTAGATAACTAGATTAAGCAGTTAGAAGTGTATTTTCGTATTTAGAAAATTTCTGATGATAAAACAAAAATTCAATTAGCTACACTTAGAATGGGGGGAACAACTTTAATCTGGTGGGAAAGTAAAACTCAAATAGATGTAAAGTAGAAAGGTAAAGTCATTTCTTCATGTTCTATGTTTTTAAAAGCTCTCAGGAAACAATTATATCCTTTGGGACACATGCAACAACTTGTTATTGATTCGCAACATTTGAGGCAATGTAAGGGGCAGAATGTTTAGGAATTTAATTAGGAGTTCAACAAGAAATATTTGGTGCTTGGTATTCCGTTGGATACACGTGAAACTTTATTAAAGTACATTGGTAGTTTACATTCATATTTACAGCATACATTATTAATGTTTAATCCTGATGACTTTGATGAAGTGTGTGTTCAAGCCATACATATTTAATCAGGTGGCAGACTGTTCAAGTTTTCACAGGAACCATCCAGACAGTTGGAAATCAAGGATTCCAAAGACAACAAGAGGAAGGGCAATTTGAAGGGAAAGAGATCAACTACAACTGAGAAGGAAAGTGAAATACCTACTTGTACTCATTTCCAGAGGATCGGACATGATGAGTCCAAATGTTGGAAACTTCACCCAGAACTCAGACCAAATAAGTTCCAGAAGAAGAACGGTGAAAAGAAGGCTAATGCAGAAGTCCAACAAGATTTCAGTTCTGACTCAAGTGATGAAGGTAAAATAACCGCAATGGTTTCGACAGGTAAAACTTCTGAAACTGGTTCAAGTTCTAGTACTTATGAACCTTCTTCAAACATAAATCATCTAAATGAGGATAAAGGGGTTGAATTATTTCATATAAAGATAACTTATAAGCACAATAAAACAGATACATTATTAGACAGTAGAACACAGGAAAATTTAATATCTAAAGATTTAGTTAAGAAATTGGTTTTGGAGACACATAATTATCCAACACCATACCCACTAGGTTGGCTAAACAAAGAGACTCAGATTAATGTCACAAAGAAATGTTGGTCAAAATTTTCCATAACAACTAATTACATTGATGAAGTGGATTTAGATGTGATTCTAGCAGACATATGTGGAGAAGTGCTAGGAAGTCCTTATCTCTATGATCGTGATGCAGTGTTTCATAAGAAAGAGAATAAATATCACCTTAAGAAAGATGGGATTGAATATATTGTCAGGGCACATAAACTCAAATCACACTTGGATTTAGTTTCAGTTAATCAGATGAAGCAATTAATAAGTTCAAGTAAGAAATATGTACTCATGGTTGTAAAAGAACAACATAAGGATCAACAGGATTCCTTTTTACGTTGTGAGCCTCATTTTAAAGATAGTTTGGTTAAAGTGGTAGAATCTTTTCCAAGTCTATTTAAAGAACTAAAGCATCTTCCTCCTAAGATAGAAATACAACATGAGATACAATTGATGTCTGATGCCCCTCTTCCTAATATCGGAATATATCGCATGTCAATTATAGAGAACAAGGAAATAAAGAAACAAATCTAGGAATTGATTGAAAAAGGTTTTATTCGACCTAGTTCATCTCCATGTGGCTCACCCATAATTTTGGTTCCTAAGAAAGATAGGACATGGAGAATGTGTGTCGACTTTAGGGCCTTAAACAAAATCACAATAAAAAACAGGTATCCTCTTCCTAGGATAGATGATTTACTTTATCAACTGAAAAATGTCGTTTATTTTATTAAGTTAGATTTGCGAAGTGAATATCATCAAATTCACATAGCAGAAAATGACATCTGGAAAACTGCATTCAAAACTAGGCAGGGACTATTTGAATGGTTAGTAATGCCTTTTGGTTTGTGTAATGCTCCAACAACTTTCATGCGGGTTATGAATGATGTATTCCACCCATACATTGATAAATTTGTCATAATCTACTTAGATGATATTCTAATTTTTAGTTCCAGTATGGAAGAGCATGTTAGGCATGTTAAGCAAGTGTTTGAAGTGTTGCACAGGGAAAAATTGTACCTTAAACTTTCCAAATGTGAGTTTGGGAAAACTTCACTGAATTATCTTGGTTACATAGTTGCAGATGGAATTTTAAAAATAGATCCAGCTAAAATTGATGTGATTGTTAAGTGGCCAAGACCACAAAACGTGACTAAAGTTAGAAGTTTTATAGTTGAAATTCAATATTGGAGGAAATTTATTGCTCAGTTTTCTTTGATTGCATCACCATTACATGCTTTAATAGGTTCTAAAGTTCCCTTTCAATGGGGAGGAAAACAACAAAAAGATTTTGATACACTGAAGCAGAAAATTGTCACAGCACCAATCTTAGCTTTACCAGATCTTCAACAGCCATTCAAAATTGAAACAGATGCTATTGGTTATGCAATGGGTGCAATCTTACTTCAAAAAGGGAAGCCAATTTATTTTCATTCTGAAACTTTTGGTACGGAAGTAATCAATTATCCAACATATGATAAAGAACTGTTTTCTTTATTTGACAGTGTTAAGAAGTAGAAAGATTATGTTATGGGTAAGGAAATAGTGATTCAAACAGATCGTCAGCCACTTCAGTACCTTCAGTCTCAAACTAAGTTGAAACAATCTCGTCATTATAGATGGATGGGATTTCTTCATAAATTTCACTTAGTAATTAAGTACAAGAAATGTGTCACAAACAAAGTAGCTGATATGTTGTCTAGACCATCTTTGAATGCTTCAGTAGTGCTATAGAATAGTTCTTTAAAACATGAAATTTATATAGAACAATATAGTACAGATGTTGATTTCAAAGATATTTATGAATCACTAACTCATGGTGCTCAGGTGGAAGAAGTCAATTATCATATTCATGACAGGTTGTTATATCATCTGGGTAAGTTGTGCATACCACAGATAGAAAGAGCACATGTCATTCGGGAAGCACATTCTTCTCGCATTTCAGGACATTTTGGAGTAAGAAAAAAAACGGCACAAATTCAAAGGTATTGTTACTGGCCTCGCATGTATGAAACAATTGCTAAGTACAATAAAGGATGTGTGATGTGTTCGACCAACAAGTCGAGCAATTGAAAGATCAGTTTGTACATGCCACTTCCAGTTCCTTTGCGACCATGGGACAATATATACATGGATTTTATTGGAGGACTTCCTATGTCCAAGAGAGGGCATGATTACATGTATGTCGTGGTTGATAGATTCGGCAAGATGTACATTCTTGTTCTGTGCGAAAAGCAAGTAACTGTTGAACAAACTGTAATGATGTTCTTCGAATGAGTATGGGTTCATTTTGGGTTACCTACTTCCATTATTTTTTATCGAGACACTCATTTTGTAGGAGAGTTTTGGTCCAATTTGTGGGGACACATGGACACAAAGCTTAAGAAGAGCACAACTTTTCATCCACAGACCGATGGACAGACATAAGTGGTGAACAGGACAGTCATACATATTCTCTGAGGTTACTATAGTAAACATCCTAAGTTGTGGGATGAATATTTACCTTATGTGTAGCATGCTTACAATCGAGCCTTATATTCTTCGACTAATCAATTGCCATTCGAAACATGTCTTGGGTGTCTACCAAAGTCACCAATGGATTTCATGTTTGGTGAAGAGGATAAAGTGGGTGAACATGATGATGCAAACATAACAGTTAAGTTAATTCAATAGATACAACAGATACATGAAGCATTGTAGGATCAGTTAGAGAAGAGTCAGGCCAAGTACAAAATGTGCCATGAAAATCATCGAGTCGATCATCATTTTCAGGTCGACAATTAGGTATGGTTGTATATCAGTAAAGACTGGTTGAAAGGAGAAGGTAAGAAACTGAAACCCATCAGGTATGGTCCTTTCAAGATTGTGGAAAAGGTTGGAAATAATGCATTCCATTTATATTTACCTCCTTACATGTGTATTTAATCAGTTGTAAATGTGGAAAATCTGAAGTTGTATGAACCTCCGACGAAAATGGATCCTAAGGAAGACACACAAATTTCGACTATTGATGATTTGGCACTTGATTATATGAATGAGTTGTAGGAAGTTATCATCTTGGACAAGAATATTTGATCTTCAAGGCATGGAGATGTTGAATATCTTCAAGTGGGACTCAAAGGCATGAATCAGGCAAGGCAAGGTGGATGGATATAGGAAGGGTGAGGGAATTGTACCCTCACCTGATATCTACTTAAATCAAACTTTTGTGGTCTGGAAGCTTTCAATTGGAGAGGATTGATCTAGGATGATCTTGTCAGTCCAGAGATTTCAGGTCGTCTTCAGTTTCATCAGCTTCACTAGTGTTCTTCAATGTCTGGTGTTGTCTTTAGTTCTTCCGGTGTTGGTTACCTCGTCATGGTAGAGGTGGTCCAAATTGTGTGTCATGGTGTGACAAAACTTTATGTAATTGTAAAGGTTTTAAGGCTAAGATGGAAGATCTTTATGATACTAAAACCTAACCTGAAGCCTAAATGCTAAGTCACAAACCTAAGTGGCTAAACCTATGTGACAAAGCTATGCTGCAAAACCCTAATGTTATAAACCTATGCATTAAAACTATTGAAAATACGCATTCAGACTATACATTAATAAAAAAATACAACACCACAGTCCCTAACCATCAGGTTTGGAGACCACAGTGGGACCGCATATGTGAACACCGCGATAGAGAACCGTAGCAGTGAAGTGTTAACAACAATGGAGGTTGTTTACAGTTGACCGGAACCATCGAGGGTAAGACCGCCAGGTAAGCCACAATCTTCGGAGGGTCTGATGTCACATGAAACAGTTGGGGCCGCACCATTAGCCAGAACCACTGGAGGGTGACCATGGAGGTGGCAGCCTGCGGTTAGACCATGGCATTCAGATGCCAATGGTCAAGATTTTCCACGCCGGTAGCAAACCACTAGGGGTCAAATCTTATCATAAGGTGTATTTTGGGTTTTTTATTGGTTTTTCATAAAATATAATCAAACCACCATGTAACCACTTGCCTAAGGTGTCCTCCTATGACAAGAGCAAGCACATTCAACCTTTAATGCAGCCCATTCATGCCAAGACTAGCTTGAGAGGCCTCGAATACACCTTCATCATTATAAATACATCATTTTCTCATGTAAAAGGCATTAGAGTGATTTTGAGTCTTGTAAGCAGATGCTGAGCCAGAGAGGTAGTTATTGATTTCAGTGTATCTAGTTCGTCCGTAGGCGGAATTGGGAACCAAGATAAGTGTTGGAAATCTAGGCGTGAGAGATTTCTGTTGACAAAGACCAGAAGTGCCTACGTGCACATTCAGTCTGTTTTTTTTTTGTGTAAAAGACCTTTTTCATTCAATCCTAATAAAGCGGACCCAAAGACATAGTCCATCAAGGACAAACTCTGTAATAAATGTTTCATGGCTTCTATCTCTATTCTTACTACAAATTCATACTTAATTATGTTTCTTAAGTTATTGATGTAGTCTTAAATCAGCTGCTTTCCTTCAATATTCCACATTCAACACGTAAGGTTAACAATCAATTCACTGTTGACAATTAATCAATTCTACTTTAGTTTTAGTTTATGATCAATTTCAGATTTACAGGGTCCTATGCTTCATATACTATTGACAAAGCCACAAAGGTGGAGCGGTTGCTGAAGGAGAAGGAAGAAATAATTTCTCTGTTAGAACAGAGCATTGAAACTAAAAAGAAAAAAATCACAGAACATTGGCAGGTGCAGGTCATAGATCTTTAGGAAAAGTTTGACTCTCTCATATTCCAGTATAATGTTGATACACAAGCTCGATATTCAAAAATTCAAGAGCCGCAAAGAGGGATTGAACATTTGAGTGTCAATATAGAATTGATCAAATTTAAGAAGGAGGCTAAACAATTGAATACTCTTCTAGCCCAACAATAGATTGTCTTTTGCCAGAAGTTGGAAATTATTCATGATGAGGGCAGGATAATTACCTCCTTGGTAGACCAACTATCTGATATTAAATATTACTTTGGAGATATAAAGGAGAAAATTGTTGGTCTCTTGACATGGCAGGAAAGTGCAAATGGAATATTAACCAATCTTCCAAAAATTGAAGAATCCCATAGAGAGATTGCTTTCAGAGAATGGGAAATTCACATTAAGTAGGAATAAGTTGTAGTTTATCATGCATGTGATATTTCAAGTAATATTGTTGAATCAAACAATGATAATTTGTTCCAAGCTAATCTCATCTCGAGTTGTCCTGAGGGAGAATTACCTGATATCAAATTGTTGACTAAAATGTGGAAAGTATCCTCCAAGTAATGAGCTGAGATTATCGATCAACTAACCAAAACCAATTTTGATTGTCATTGGCATTGTTTATTCAAACCACACAGTCAATGGCTTATACTCTTATGATTATCAAACACTACCACACAATTCTTCCATCGTTAAGAGATGTGATCTTTAGAAGCCAAATGCAGATACAACACAAGTCTCCACCTGAATTGTAGAATACAATTGATATCTATGAGCTGCAACAACGAATCAGATGACAATATTCCTCTCAAGCTTACATAATCTATTGTAACTGATTCTAAATATGTTCCTTCTAGTTCCTTTTTGTTACTTTTGTTTGAAACCACTTGAGGTTGTTATTGTATTTTCTATCTTTGTCTTTTCTTATGAGACTATAAATCCCATCTCTCAAATAGGAGAAGGGATTCTGAATTTTTAAAGAGCAAGCTTAAGATGCACTATTGTAACTAAGATTTTTTTTAACATAAAATTGGACCATCACCTTTCTATCATGGGAATATCAATGATATATCGGGTACTATTATCCTTTTGTTATTCTTTTTCTTAGAATAGAATGAAATTCTAATTTTTTTCATGATATATGTGTTAAGGAAATCATTCATTATCCCTATTAATGCGTCTAATTGAAATTATAAATTATATATGAACAACGAGATCTTAGTATATGTGGCAATATAACAAAATAATTTAATTAACTATTTAATTAAATTAGCTATATTTCTCTGTGTTAACTCATAGTTGTAGGATGATCTACAATGTTGTGACAATTATAAAATCTGTATAATCACATATACCAACAAGCATACCCGGGATAGATAATAGTATATTAATACTTATTTCAATTTCTAGTTATGTTAGAGCATCATATTTTTATTCAATCCATTTCAGATAAGTTTTATAGAAAGGGAAATTGATCCCATAATTCTAGTCAGAACCATCATCCCAAATGGAAAAGGATATGTTTTAAGGCCTCGACCTGGTGTTTTCCCCCAATGTTGATGTAGTCATCCTAGACTATCAACATTTTTGGCACTAGAAGGAGGTCCATCAAACTATGAATGGCAAAAAATTCTCATCCTAAAACAAAAATTCATTCTAATATTCAATCTGCCTCAAAGTCTCCACCAACTTCAACATCTCATTCTAAATCCCCTAGCCCTAGACCTAAAGTTGTTGAACCATTCACTAAATCTCCTAGATCACTTCCAAAACCAATCGGTCCAAATTCTATAGAATCACATGTAGAATCTCCTAAAGTGTAGACTTTAATTCAGAGGTTGGAAGGAATTTCAATTTCCAGAGAAAAAGTTTCTCGGACTTATTTACCTGAAAGGAGTGTTACCTCATCTCTTCAACCTTCTAGAGTTTTAACTATATCTCAAAGTGAGAAAATTAGAATCAATCCTTTTGAATTTCCATTTTCCACTCATCATAAAAATAAAAATACTCCAGATACTCAATCTTAAACTAGTGGGATTATATCATATTTCCCACCTCATGCTCCTTCTGTCGACCTCACTTCTTCTCAGTCTCCTTTACCTTCTTCTTATCATCCTTTATCAAATCCTTCCATTCAAATTCCTCTTTCACAATCAATTAGTTCCATTGTAATCATTAGTACTACAGGGGAATCCTCCTCAATTGTCCAATTTCCCACAGCCTCAACATCAAGTGTGACTCCTTTTATTCCTAATACTCCAAGAATGGAAAATAGATCGTGGAATAACCTAGGGGCAGTTGTAATGGCACCACCTTTACATCCTCTTCCTAAACACCCAGAAATATGGTTACCCAAATATAATCCATATGATGGTTTACCTGCAGAGGAACACCTTCATAATTTTATGTTGGAAATCAATCTCAATGGAGTTTTGGAGGAAGATGTAGTTTGTATACTTTTCCCCTATACATTTGAAGGATTTGCAGGGTCCTGGTATTTCTCCCTACCAGCTGGATCAATCACAAGCTGGGATATATTTGAAGAACAATTATTGTTAAAATTTGGGGATGATCGAACAACAACTACTTTAATCAATGATTTATCAAATCTCAAATCTAACCCAAATGAGAAAATTCAATATTTTAATTCAAGATTTAACAAACTATTAAATAAAATCCCAGACACTTCCAGACCTAGCATTGTAGTACAAATTGAATGGTATATTGGAACTCTTCCTTCAAATATTTCAATGTTTGTAGATAGATATTAGAAAACAATACTTCTAGATAACATGAAAGGATATTTATCTGTTGAAAAAAGAGTTGAAGCTCTTGAAAAGAAATTTTCCATTGAAGAAAGAAAGCGGACCAAGAAAGTAACCTTTAAATATGAATCCAAGAAAAAAAATTCTAAAGATCCTTTTGATTTGGAAGGATTACAGAAAGTGTTGAAAACAATGTCAAATGAGATGGTTGAAATCAAGAAACACGTCGTTGAAGCCTCAAGGAAATCCTTTCAACCTTTTAAAATGAATCAACCATCAAAATCACAATCCCCTGCTGAAATATCAAATGCAAAATTGGATGATGATGACGAAGAGGAAGAAACATCTCTATTTTCTGATGAAGCACACGAAGAGATAGTCGAAGCTCATGGCTTGTGGTACTTTATCCTAACCACTTTGGAGAATGAAGAAGAAGAATAAGTTTTGCCAATAAGTACTAGAAGCAACGCACCAGTTGATACCATGTCATCAAGCAAAAATCAAAAGACTTCTACTCCTTTTACTAAAGAAAAAGGTATGATTACAAATACTTCTACTCAACCTTATGATTCCTTTTCGAGTACTTCTAAGTCTCCTTCTCCATCTACTTCATCTAAAACTTTGATAGTTTTAGATAATATTGAGTATAATATTATATAGGACATGAAAAATACTAAAGCTAACATTTTCTTGTATGAGATTAGTAAATTGAAACAACAACAAAATTGTTACTCAATGAATTGAATGTTGACCTTGCATCTCCATTACCTTTTACTTTTGTTACGTTAAAAGCCTCAAAAGGAAAACGTAAACCCCCAAACGTCCATATAGATAGAATCAATTCTTATGATACCATCTTGATTAGAGATATATCAAATTCTCACACTCCTTTTCTGTTGACTTTTGAAATCTTCAATTAAAATGTCCACAATTGTTTAGTAGATTCAGGTGCATCCTCCAATATCATGCAATATTAAGTATGTCTTAAATTGGATGTTACACCTTAGAAATATGTTGTGCAAATTTTCCAATTAGATAGAACAAAATTCAAAGTCTTAGTAGAAATGAAAGTTGTCTTAATCAGACTATCTTCAAATCCAAAATTTTGTCAAATAATTAATATATTGGTTATTGACATCCCTAAATTTTTATGGCCTCATTTTAAGCAGGGATTGGTCTGAGAAACTACACGTTATTTTGCAATTGATTGGTCACATATTTGGCTCCCTTACAGTGGAAAACCTAACCAAATTCGTTTTGATAGGGAAAATCACATGAAACACTTTGTGACTAACTTAGATGAATAGAATGAACCAGTGGTGTTCACAAATAATATTTTGGGAAATTATTCTTCAGAATCCCTCTTTGGTAGTTTCCCTACTTAGAATTCTCCTTTTCTTGTTGATTCTGTTTTGTCACGAATAGAAAATTTCTCACAAACAAATTCATCAAGATGTATTAATGTTCTAGATAATACACCAAACAAGTGTGATTAATTATTTTGGACTCTTTATTTTGATGGGTCAAAATCTAGTGATGGTGCAGGAGTTGGATGCATTCTAATATCCAAATGGAGAGAAAATCATAATTGCATGCAGATTAGAATTTGATTGTCCTAATAACATTGTTTAATATGAAGGATTGGTTTAGGGCTTGCAAAAATATATCAGTCTTGATGTCAAGCATCTTATAGTTTATGGTGATTCAAAAATTGTTATCAAAGAAGTAAGAAACAATATTCATTATGTTTCTAATCATATTAAACATTATCAATCCTTGATTAAAGATTTAACTACTCATTTCACAACATTCAACATATCTCCAACTCCAAGAGTATAAAATGCTAGTGTTGATCTCTTAGCTAATGTTTCTTCAAAGCTCATTCCTCTAGAATATTTCAGTCCTGATGGATTCTCAATAGAATTTATTTATGCCCCTCCATTTGAGATAACATAACTAATTGGTGTGTATTCAATGATGATAATGATTTCCTAAGTTTTTTAACTTGTAATGGGTCTTATTCGATGAAGATGAACATGATAAGTAGCTCAATAAGTCTTCTGAAGAAAATTCCTTGTGAAAGCTTGTAGTAAAATTATAAGACTTATATGATTTGAAAGATAGATTCAAGAAAGCTACAAATTGTAAACTCCATAATAGTACCTTAATATTTGAATTGGTTAATCTAGGGTCTCATGAAAAACCCCAAAATATAAATTTAGGCCTTGGACTTGCATCTAATGAGAGATATTCTTTCATTCATTTGTTAAGAAGATACAAGGATGTTTTTGCTTGGAGTTAAGATGATTTATAGATATATGACACATCTATCATTCAAAATACAATATCCATGTTGCCTCATGTAAAACCTATTAAAAAAAAACTTAGGAAAATCCATCTTAATCTTGAAGCTCAAATGAAGACCGAGTTAAATATATTACTCAAAGCAAGATTATTTTCCTGATCAGACATTCAAAGTGGGTTTTAAATCTTGTTCTATTTATAAAGAAGAATGGGGATATTCAAATTTGGATTGATTTTAGAAATTTGAATAGAGCATGTAAAAAGGAAAATTTTCCTTTACCACCAATGGAACAAATCTTACAATCTGTTGCAGGTTCTGAATTGATGTCATTCTTAGATGGTTTTTCAGGATATAACCAGATTCTTGTGCATCCTAAAGACATATTAAAAACCAAATTCAAGACCAAATGGGGAACATACCCTTATCAGAGGATGCTTTTTGGATTGATAAATTCTGGAGCTACATTCCAAAGATAAATAAGAGGCTTAGGTTATCCTAGGAGGATATAGATAAGGAAGGAAGAAGTAGAAAGAAATATTAGGATTTTTATATTATCAAGAAATTTGTGTAGTCTTATAATGTAAGAATAATTTTTCACTTAATGGAAGCAATGTTTTATTCCAACTCTTAGCTTGGTTCTACTCAAGTACTATGAGCATCCTTGGGTTGGGCCGACACTAGGAGCTTCATATCATAGAATGCTTTATATTTGTGTAGTTCCTAACATTAGCAATTCTGGAAGTTACATTTTAATGGTTTTTTTGCATGGTTAAATAGGAGGCTCTTTGAACAATTATTCATTATAAGTTATCTATGCAAGTTGTTATGATTTTTATCACTTATTAATGTAGTTTCAAGACTTTCTCTATTCCATTTCTCTTGTTGTTATAGATTTTTCAATTCACTGTTTTGTTGTACAATTGGTTTCATAACTACATGAGACAAACACGGATTGTTTTCATAAGGATTAAGCTTAAATCATGTTTCCCCGAGATTTGATTAGTTGAATGATAGCATTTCCTATAATTTTCATCTCTTTTGTTCCTCTTATATTCACGTTCTAAATGGTTTACAAGCTTGTTGAACTATCTCATGTAGAAAAATAGAGACTCTTGTAGCAACTTGTAACTAGTCTGCTTTTCTCACTTAGTTTCACAATAAACACTTAGTTTGACCTATGGGATGTTGATGATAAAATTGAGAAGTATAGATACCTCACAATTTTTGTTCTCATTTGTTAGAAGTAGCATGCATGTGTGTGCCATTTCCTTTTTTGCACTTCATTTCTACAAATCTACTTTTTTGTATCATATCTTGGTTAGCAACTTAACTTGGTCTCTGCGCATCTAACCTTCAGTCCAATATTTCCCACCATCATAAAAATTGATGAAAGGAGAAGATAGTACCCGTGACACAAACAATGTCAACTCCTCTTCATTTTGTATGAATCGTGGCTTGATAATTAAAGTTGAGACCCTTGGAAGTTGTAGCATTGTTTCTACAATACTGAGCGTCATCATAGTTATTACTACATCACAAGGAGGTACCATCCCCAGTAGGAGGAAAATGTTGCAGCCCAATTTGACCCTCTTTAAATTATGCTACCTCTGCAAATTGTATTCCACGTGGACCTTCAATTTGTAATTTCTAACCTTATTTTGTCTCTTAAAACCCATCTTCACTATGCTAATGTGCCCATTATAGTTAGCCTCTAACTCAATTATTTGAAGTCACTAATCAGAATCATACCCTATTAGAAACATTTGAACATAAGAATGATGTAAAGATCAACCACATTCAAATCACATGATCTAAGATGGAACATTACATAAACTTTAAAAAATTCAACAATAATGGGCAATATTAATGCTATAAAAGACCTTATAAACCATATTAATTAATGTTATATATCAATGGATATATATTAATGTAGAAATTTATTTGTAATTGTTTCATTATATAATAATATTATGAATAATTATTAATATATACATATATATGTTTAACATTAATTTAAGTAATAATTGTATTACTCTAAATTATTATAGCTGTTAAATATCATTAATAATCATATAACAATAATATATATGAAAATATCAATAAGTAAAAATGATCCAAAATGGATTTTGGATAGACTCCTAAGTCTAAGTGTTCCTCACTGAGGAAAATGAAAGTCCAAGGAAGTTCCTGGAAATAGCCCCATGGCAAAGATATTTTCATTCTGAATCTACTGCAAGTTGAATGGGCTAAAACGGACTTAGGATGTAGAAGTTATCGCAGAAAGAAGATGCCCTTTGTTCTTTGGAAAAAGAGGCAAAATCCCCTAAAAATGGAAAAAAACCCTTATAAAGGGAAATCGCATCAAAAAAAGGAAAAGGACCATACTTAAGCAGAAGAAACCTCGATCGGCCGATCCGATCAATCGGGTCGAAGACAAGCCCATATGCAATATCGGGACCCTAGACTCGATGATTGCGATCATGTGATATGTCGATTGCCGATGATCGAATCGGAAAATCGGTATTGGCGATGTACAGAACCCCTGGGCCCTATGCAATGCGATATGCGATAGCATTCACGACGAGCAATCTTGGTCGTCAGATCGCGAAAGTAATGGATGGCCAGGATTAAATCAGCGACTTGCGATTGCCGGACCCGACGGATTTCATAAGCGCAGTTCATAAATTTTGAAATCCGGAAATTCGGATTTTCGGTGTAATAGTGCATTTCCGCTATAAACCAAAATACAAAGGAAAACACCCGAAAAGCGATAAAGCCAGACCCAAAGGGAATTATAGGCTCAATTCATAGAATTAGAATTCTGTAAAGGCGGAATTTCGGGCGGGCCTTAGGCAGAAAGCGGTTTTGGGTTGGCTCCACCCGAGCCCACACATTGGTCAACACGTGGCTGGCAAAGGAGAGAGGAAAACTGCCTTTTTAGGTGGGTAACCTCCCTACCATTAAGCCGCCTGAAATCGCATATGGACCATTGGATCGGAGGTCTTGTAGATCGACGGTGGAGAGCACAATAGTGGCCAAAGGCGAACCCGATGCGATATTAGGGTGGATGCGATATAATTTGAAGTCCAATAAAAAAGAATTTTGCCGGGTTTTTCATCGTTTTCCTATGTATTAGGGATTTTGACCAATACACTAATGCGACGCGATATAACACCTAATGGCAGACCCGATAGGGATTTTAGGGGTGATTGAAGTGAATTTCACTTCCGAGAATCGAGCCCGGTAGTGTATTTTCCGGGAAAACCTTTGTGTAATGGATTTTGTATATTTTCAACTTATTACCCGGAAAATGACCCCGATCCCTTGTAACAGCTCCTAATCATCATTCCATGCTACAAGTAGTCATTTTTGGCAGATGATGAAACGTTTGAAAGCCACAGAGCCGCAGAGCTAGATGGCCAGTTGAACAGATAGCGCAGAGAAGCCATAGAGCCACAAGGGAATGATTGAATCATAGAGGAACGATTGGGGAAGCTGAAAATCTGATAAAAAGCCTCAAAGGAGCCCAGAGAGCTCAATTAAGAAAAAAGGTAGAGGCAAAAGTAGAGGGAGAGAAAAGCTACTGCGCAGAACAATTGAGGGAGTCTTTGGGGTCACTTGGAGGTCAAGTGAAAAGCCAGAGAACTGAAGGTTGCAGAGAGCCAAAGAAGCCAAAGCCGAAGAGCCAGAGCCAAAGCTAGAGCTGAATAGCTAGAGCGAGAGCCAAGAGTGAGAGCCAAGAGCCAGAGCCAAAGTCGAGATCCAAAGCCAAGAGCCAGAGCCAAAACCCAGAGCCAGAGCCAGAACCAAGGGCCAGAAAGCCGAGAGCTTCAAGATCCAGGGATAAAACGGTGTCTAAACCCATTGTTTCCGTTTAAAACAATGGAATTGAGCCAAGAGCTTGTAAAAAGGACCTTGCCATAATCCCAAAGAGCCTAGTTGAGCTGACTAGAGCTCACGAAGATGTAGCCCAAGAGTTTTGGGTGAACTCCTAATTAAATTGTTGTCTTATGTGTTGTTCTATTGCTACATTGTTTATTGTTATATATATATATATGTTGTATCAACATAAATAACAGAATTTTAAAACCACATAAATAGTTCTAAAACAGACATAAGCATACAACCATATTGTCATGCACATATTTAATTCCGCATTGGTTAATCATAAAGACTTGGACATATTTAAGCTTTGGAAGTGGGAGAGGTTCTTATAAGTTAGACAAGAAGCCTAAGTGCCCCATTTTTAGATCAGGTGGTATCAAAGCATAAGATTGATTAACCCCACCTTCAAAGAAGGTTATATCAGAATGCTTGATTGACAAAGAAAAGCTTGCTTATCTGAAAGGTGTTTGGGCAATCAAGGATTGATTGTCTAATTGATTGTATGCTTGGTTGCAGACTGACTATTGTTTGAGTTTGCAGAGGTGAAGGGAAAGCTATTGATAGCTCAGTCTAGGAAGGACAAGAAGGGAGAAGGGCTGAACACATTCTCCTATCCCAAAGGACCTCAAGGCAATCCTTGAAGCACAAGAGGTTTGCTGCAAAAGGTTTCTTAAATAAGCTCTTTAGTAATCTTGTCTGAATTTCTTTTGTTTATTGGTATAATGACAACCTCTACAAGTAAGTCCTAAAACTCCTCTTGCATCACAAGACTCTTTGATGAAGACATGAAGCAAGACTTGGCCACCATGATGGATATGGTGAGATAAATGTATGAGGATGGAAGGAAGAGCAGCATACTTAGAGAGCAGTTGAACTCCACGAAGGAAGAGAAGCAATTGCTTTCTGACGAATTGAAGGAAATGGAGATGCAACATGATATTGCAAATATGAACCTGTAAAGGATGCATGAGTTGGAGGCACAACCCTTTGTTGCCCAAGAATCCTTAGTCAAGTATCAGCTTGAAGAAGAGGTAAACCATTCCAGTTTATCTTCAAATTCTTCTAAGAATGCTTATATTAGTACTTTTGAAAAACATACCAAAGGCGCAGGTTCCAAGCTAATGTCCAAGATGGGCTATGAAGGAAAAGGCTTGGGTAGACATGCACAAGGTATTGCTGAGCCAATAATGATTGAGGAAAGGCCTAAGTATTTGGGTCTTGGCTATGGACAAGCTTATGGAGAAAGTTCCAAAGCTACCATGAAGACCATTAAAACAGCTCCAAGGAGTTGCAATGCAGGTCTTCAAGAGTGTGAAGATTGTATTCAGGAGTAATGCAATATCTTGAAACATCATTTGTAGGATGCGGGTGTTCAGAAGCACACACTTGAACTAGAGAGTTGGGGAGACTCTAACAGCCTTGAAGAGATTGATGGTGTTTCAAAGGGAGCCACTTCTTCATTTGCTTCACCTCCTCATGAAGGCAATAAAGGTGAAAGAGAAAGGTATAAATCTTGTTCAAATCATCTTCCTTTTGATTTTTCAAAGCATGATAAATTTCCACATAGATATGGGAAAAGAATTGTTTGTTCCTTTTGTGGTTTGGATAACCATAATGTTTCTAGATGTTGGAAGAGAATGGCCACATACAGGAAACTTTTGAAGGCAAGGAAGCAAGAAGCCAAAGGTCCATTGGACAAGGCAAATCATGCTGTCAAGAGGATGCACATGCAGTGCACTTACTGCCATAAGCAAGGACATATTGCTACAAAATGTTGCACTTTGAATCCAACAATGCTTCCACCAAAGCTGAAGAAAGTGGAAGGAGAGGATGGTAGAAATGGAAAGGAAGATTCCATGATTGATGTGTTTCAGGATGATTCACATGTTGATGTTGATGTGTAGACAAAGGTAGTACCTATGAAAGGGATTGGTGAGGAATGGTTAGAGTTCTTATCCAATTAAGATTGCATGTCTATTGATGCATCTATTTGCATTTCTTTGTTAATGGAATGAAAATTGCAAGATTTTACCAAGTAGGTGAATGGAGAAGTTGAGCAGGAGACTCACTTTGTTGTTGCAACATTATATTTCATTTCAACTTCGAAGTACAGTGTGCTTAAGCGAAAGTTGGAGAATGAAATGCATGCATAATCTTGAGATGCATGAACACAGGGATGTTGATAATTTCCTTTTATTTGAACATGTATGTGTAATTAACTAAAGGGTTGGTTGCTTTATAATGCATGTAATGTTGACTTGGGGAAAGTTAACTTGGTCTCCAAGTTGGAGATAATGATGAAGTGTTTTATCTTTGGAAAAAGAGTCCTAATGGTCTTTTTCTACATGCTTGACTTGAAGGGTCATTTGTTTTCAAGGCATGTTTTGTGGGCTTGTTATCTAGTCCATCATTTGTATGCAGATGTAAGACATGGAGGTGTTCACAAGATGTGAAAATATGTTTCTTTTGTTGAAGCAAGAGTTTATGCCATCCAGTTGTTGTCTGTATTTCTGTCGTTGTTAATAGTTGTTGTTGACAACTTTTCAAACAGGTACAAGTGAAATTTTTGTGGAGCAGATGTACTTCACATTTGTTTGAGCCACCTTGGATCAATGATCAAGGTAGAGAAGTTTAAACTACCTTCTATGACCATTTCAGCAGGAGTTCTACAGGAAGGCAAGGAGGAAGGAAGTTCTTCCCAGGAGAACTAGCACATCCAGAAAGGAAAGTGGTCAGAGACTTTGGTCCAGAGGCACTATGCAAGGCAAGTGTATGGAGGTTGAAAGAAGAGGGTGTTGTTACTCTCAGATTAGTATGTTGGTTTTTTGGAGACCAAAAGTTCTTTTACTGGGAAGGCATGATCCAAAATGGATTTTAGATAGAATCCTAAGTCTAAGTGTTCCCCACTGAGGAAAATGAAAGTCCAAGGAAGTTCCTAGAAATAGCCCCCTGGTAGAGATATTTTCATTTTGAATCTACTGCAAGTTGAATGGGCTAAAACAAACTTAGGATGCAGAAGTTATCACAGAAAGAAGATGCCCTTTGTTCTTTGGAAAAAGAGGCAAAATCCCGTAAAAATGGAAAAAAAACCCTTATAAAGGGAAATCTCATCGGAAAAAGGAAAAAGGCCAGACTTAAGCGAAAGAAACCCCGATCGACCGATCTGATCAATCGGGTCGGAGACATGCCCGTATGCGATATTGGGACCCTAGACTCGACGATTGCAATCATGCGATATGTTGATTACTGATGATCGGATCGACAAATCGGTATTGATGATGTACAAAACCCCTGGGCCATATGTGACGTGATATGCAATAGCGATCATGATGGGCAATCTCAGCCATCGGATCACGAAAGGAATGGATGGCCAAGATTATATTGGTGACCTGTGATTGCCGAACCCAACAGATTTCATAAGCGCAGTTCATGAATTTTGAAATCCGGAAATTCGGATTTTCTGTATAATAGCGCATTTCTACTATAAACCAAATACAAAGGAAAATGCTCAAAAAGCGATCAAGTCGGAGTGGAAGGGAATTATAGGCTCAATTCATATAATTTGTGTTTCGTAAAGGTATAATTTTGGGTGGGCCTTAACTGGAAAGCAGTTTTGGGCTAGCTCCGCCCGAGCCCACACACTGGTCAACACATGGCTAGCAGAGGAGAGAGGAAAACCACCTTTTTGGGCGAGTAACCTCCCTACCATTAAGCCGTCCGAAATTGCATATGGACTGTTGGATTGAAGGTCCCATAGATCGACGATGGAGAGCGCGATAGTGACCAAAGGCAGACCCGATGCGATATTAGGGTCGATGTGATATAATTTGAAGTCTAATAAAAAATAATTTTACCGGGATTTTCATCATTTTCCCATGTATTTAGGATTTCGACCAATACACTAATGCGATGCGATATAACACCTAATGGCAGACCCGATAGGGATTTTAGGGGCGATTGAAGGGAATTTCACGTCCAAGAATCGCGCCTAATAGTGTATTTTCCAAGAAAACCTCTGTGTAATGGATTTTGTCTATTTTCATCCTATTGCCTAGAAAATGACCCGATCCCTTGTAAAAGCTCATAATCATCATTCCAAGCTACAGGTAGGTGTTTTGGGCAGACAATGGCGCATTTGAAAGCCACAGAGTTGCAGAGCCAAATGGCTAGTTGAACAGACAACAAATAGAAGCCACTGAGTCACAGGGGAATGACTGAATCGCAAAGGAATGGTTGGGGAAGCTGAAAAACCCGAAAAATGCCTCAAAGGAGCCCAGAGAGCTTAATTGAGAAAAAGAAGGCAGAGGCAGAAGCAGAGGGAGCGAAAAGCTACTGTGTAGAATAACTGAGGGAGTCTTTGGGGTCACTTGGAGGTCAAGTGAAAAGCCAGAGAACTAAAGGTTGCAGAGAGCCAAAGAAGCCAGAGTCGAAGAGCCAAAGCCAAAGCCAGAGCTGAAGAGCTAGAGCTAGAGCCAAGAGCCAGAGCCAAGAGCCAGAGCCAGAGCCAGAGCTAAGAGCCAGAACCAGAGCTGAGAGCCAGAGCCAGAGCCGAGAGCTTCAAGAGTCAGGGATAAAATGGTGTTTAAACCCATTGTTTCTATGTAAAACAGTGGAGTTGAGCCAAGAGATTATAAAAAGGACCTTGCCATAATCCCAGAGAGCCTAGTTGAGTTGACTAGAGCTCACAGAGACGTAACCCAAGAGTTTTGGGTGAACTCCTAATTAAATTGTTGTCTTATGTGTTGTTCTATTGCTGCATTGTTTATTGTTATATATATATATATATATATATATATATATATATATATATATATATATATATATATATATATATATATATATGTTGTATCAACACAAATAACAGAATTTTAAAAGCACATAAATAGTTCTAAAACAGACATAAGCATACACCCATATTGTCAAGCACATATTTAATTCTGCATTGGTTAATCATAAAGAGTTGGGCATATTTAAGCTTTGGAAGTGGGAAAGGTTCTTGTAAGTTAGACAAGAAGCCTAAGTGCCCCATTTTCAGATCAAAAAATACCCATAAAAGGTGGCAAGTAAATGAAAATGGAACCTTTAGTTAAAACAAAACTCACTCTGCATGCACATGTGTCAAATCTCATCGATTTAAACTCAAAATGTTATGTTTCAGACATTTTTCAACCTAATATGTTTTACTATTGTTAATCTTATTAGTTCTGAACCCTTTAATACATCGGGCTCATATATCACATTTAGATTCACATAACTCTATACCCAATATCAAAATTTAACCATCCATTTATCTCCTCCTAACTTTATGCTTTCTTTTTGTTATTGGTTTCAAATGGAATTTGGAAAACATATTTTATCAAATTTAAACCGGAAACTTTGTTCCAATATTTTAGGGTTTTATCACATATAGGTTAATTGGGAAATTGTTTTTTAACAAATTCTTACTCTCTGGCATAAAAACAAAAAGTAACCCAATTATGTTACATGTAATGAGAGGCGCACAAATTATATATTGTAACTAGAATAGTTTTACTTGAAGATTATTTTAAGAAAATATTGTGTAACAAGATAAGAAAATAAATTTAGTTAATTTCATTTCTAAATCATTATGTAACATCTAAGGAAATAATTCTCATTTTTACGTGTTGTATGAAAGTTAATGAGACATAGATTAAATTATTTTGGGCAGAAATATTTTAAGTTGGTTGGAATAAATTACAACAAAAGAATAATGTATTCTACTAAATGACGACGAATTCAATAGGAGGCCAATTAATCTAAATTACAATTAACACTAAGGTTGTTATTAAGGGAGAAGTTATTAAAATAAAAATGGTAAACCAATTTGGAATATAATAAAACAAGATTGAATCCATCAAATCAATGGAGTCTTTTATGCAGGAGTAGGAGAGTATGCTCAAGAGATCCCGATGGGTCAAATATTTATGCAGTATATCGAATATTAGCTAGTAGATCTATATCCACAATGAAAATTTGGTCCAACTTTTCTTATATTGTGAATGTAAAAACTTACATGAATTCAAAGCGATTTTATTTCTTTTCATGCAATTGTACATCTTTGTAAGATCATACTTTAGTCAATGAAACAATTATTCATATACCATGATCGTGTAATAATGTTTCTTTGACATATGTAATCAATGATAAAATTATTATAAAGAAATATACAAATTTTCATGGATACTTTTAACTTTTGAGTTAGGGTTTGATTTATGTATCTTCATGGAATTCCTAGTTTAGTTTGATATACATTATTTCCAATTAGTCATGGTAGATATATTTATCAAAAATTCAATTTCATAAAAATTATAATTGTTTTATAAGTTATTAAATTTACATAAAGGATTGATTATTTTCACACATACAATGAATTTCTTCATTTAAATTTAGTATGCTTTATAGTATTACACATAGATCGAAATACTAATCTTATATATATATATACCAACTTATTCACTTGGGCATATCCTTCTTCTTAACCTATCACCTATTGACTTTGACAAATTTTTGTTATGGGAATGATGATGCTTATTGGATTTTTTTATCAACATGTTTTAATTCGTGTTTAATATCTCCACTCAATTATTAAATTTTCACTTTTTTTATCTTACATACTGTTGTGGTAAAACACAACCCCCCCCCCATTTTTGACTTGTTCACTTCAAATAATGGGGACCCTTTCTATAAAATTTTTGGCTAAATGCCTTTTAGGATTTTTACTAAGTTGATTATCTTATGCTTTTGTTAATTTTTCATTTTTTTTAGATTCTTGTTTGGATTGCTTTGTTAAAATTGATTTCAATAAGCTTCCCATTGATACTTGTTTCGCATCATTTGGTCAACTGGTTTGTAAATGGCACTCCTTTGAAGTCTAATCATTTATGTCGCCTGGGTTAAAAATGCATAAAATGTACAATATTCCATTTTTGTAAATAAATTAATTCAATAATGCATTTATTTTAAATATTAACCCCTAATTAGTTATTACTAAAATTTTTCATTTTTTTACTTATACAGCGAAATCATGAAGCATCGGGATTTTAGTAACTAAGTCCAATTTCGAAATTAATTACTAATCTTGAAGACCTAGAATATCTAAGTCGCTGTAGTATATATATATATATATATATATATATATATATATATATATATATATATCAAAGTGGCTGTAGTTTGGATAATTTCATAACTAAATTTCACTAAAATAAAACCAAAATAAAAAATTGATATTTAAAATTAAATTTAAAATTAATTATTATATAAATATAATTAATTAAATTATATTAAAATTTAATATATATAAAATAATATATATAAAACTTATTTCGCGATCGAAGGATCACATCGGGACTTTCGAATAGACGCATCTTTTAAAGACCCCGAGGACCTCCCTTACTCCAATCACCGATCTCTCGATCATAAAGGGCAATGAGGCATTAACCAAAGTTTAAAAAATTCAATTGTTTGAGTTTCAATATGATTGCTCCATCGCATCGGGAGTCCTCAACTAATACAAGCTTTATGAACTCCGACTCAACGTTTCCGCCGATGAGATAAGTCAAACGTTGACTTTCGTTTTGGGCTCATATATTAATTCGTTGTTTTGAAATGGTTTATGTAAGTACATTACCATATGAGTGAAGTAAGGTAGGTAATTTAATATTAGTTTAAATATTTAAATAATAAATTTTAGATTAATATTAATTAATCAATATATAAAATTTAATTAAGTTAAAATTTAATTATTATTTAGATTAATATTAATTAATTATAAATAGTTAATTATATTAGTTAGTTAAATAAATATAAATAATTAGTTTAGTTCATAATTAACAATTTAATTAGAAATAATTATTAGATTATTAGAATTCTAATTTAGGATTAAATTTTTTAATTAAAATTCTAATTTTTAAGCCCAACAACAGAATTTCCAGAATTATGCTAGATTTGACTCATCAACTTTCGAGGCTCATAGATTGAGTTTTACTTGGCCAAATGAGGCCTAGGATGGCTAATTGGAAAGATAAAATCAAGGAGAACATTTTTGAAGAGGTTTCACTAACAGATTGAGTCATTTATTGGGTTTAAAAACAGATAGAAGATCAAGCTCCGAATTTCTAAAAGAAAATCAGTTTTTGAGCATTATTTTCTACATTTTCGTTTGTCCAAGCCTCTTCTGAATGCAGATCTATTCGTCAATGATATCCTTGGCCAATTAAACCATCCCAGCCATCAATAGAGAGCTTATATTTTATTTTCAATTATTGATTTAAATTGAATTTGATTGAATTTGTTTTAAATGCCAGAAATGATATTTTGATTTTATTGTTGCATATTAATTTATTTTGATTTCTTTCTGCAGGACAACAGTAGAAGGGATATGGAGAAAAAGATCTCAATCAATGAGAAGGTTCTAGCAATTAAAGATTGGAATCTTTGAGCAAATAAAATTGGATTGGGCAGATTTTTCTTCAACAAACTTTCCTCTCAAAAATACCTTTGAAAATATTATAAATGGCAGAGTATAGAATGTAATTAGGGGGCTGCTCTCCTCTGCAATTTTGGACTTCTAAAAGCATTTCTACAATAGAAATTTAGGGTTGTAGGAGAGAGGAGAGAAAATCTCAGATCTGAGGATTATTGAGGATTTTTCCTTTGTATCTTGAATTATGTATGATGGGTAGAGTTTGCACTATTGAAGCTCTAGTTTTGAAAGCAGGAGTTCAAGCAATGTAAAGGACCGTTGGAGACCAGGGATAAAGAAATGGATGCAATAAATTGGTATTTCTAATACTATTGTTTCAAATATCAGTTTCATTTTTATGATAACAAGAATGTGTCATTTTATTCATGTTTGTGCACTTGTGTTGATATGGGTAATTTGTCTCAATATTGTTATTATGTATCTCTCTTCTTATGGGTTAAATTTTGATTTCTGAGTAACTATTTACTCAGAAAACTGTCTTATAGCACTGATTTATTAAATAGTGATGTGTTATGATCTATTTCTGCATATTATTGTTTAATTATTGGATTTACTGATTTAACAATCAATATCATTTTTGTGAATTTCTTCCTGAGTGTTGTTAATTGATTATCTCAGTTAAGAGGTCTCAATAGGAGGTGTTTTTGTATCCATAATGTCAGTTAATTGAACTAATTCATTAACTTGATATTCATTATAAAGAAGACATATTTAAATCCCAATACTTTAAATATCTTGTTCTTGGTTGGGTTAGATCTATATCTGCCTAATTGAGATAGGATTAAGATAATTTATCTTTTTGCATCATAGAATAAGTTTGCATTTAGATTAAGTTTTACATTCTTTTTAAGTCCTCTTCTCAAAGAAGCAAAATTTTAGTTGTGACTTGGCTGAACCCAAATCAGCTTAAGGGTCATTCTCTTGCCTGATCAGCAAGAAGAAGTGATCTGATATCCCTGTCTATTGGTAGTTAAAGATACATCATAAACCAATAGCGATAGGGAGAAGGTAATCGGACCTAGTTAAACCAGTTGGAGCCACCACTCCAAACAGAAAATGAGCTACTTTAAGGTCCGGACTGGGTGATTATCCCCCAATGTTGAGGTAGACATTTTTGACCCTCAACATGTTTGGCACTAGAAGGAGGGCCTGAAACTTGTTGTCTATTGGAGTCTTTTCAATTTTAACATTTTATTTAAATCACGATGGCTCCTCTTAAACTTCCAATTTGGAGTTTTTCGAGTCGTAAAAGGGGTCTTTTTCACCTCTATTTACCCCACATTAATTTATCAATCTAGGAACGATTTGTTATCTCAAAGAGTGTACTCTGTTTGAGGTGGTCATTTGTCAGAGTAATGCTAGTAGTATAGTGCTTAAAATACAAGAGTAAATGAATGCTTAAAATAAGATCTACTTACAGCAAAACACTTTAAGACTTAAATCATTCATTCAGAAACATAAGTAAATTATCAGTCAATGGTCTAGTAACAATAACTCATCCCTCTGTAAATTGATGTAACTAAAGATAATCAAGGAACAGATCATCAACATGGGAACTAGACAACACATGTCAACACTCACTACAGTTTCAGATTGTTCAAAGCAATGGCAATGCAAATAACAAGAAATGGAACAACAACTAGGAAATGGAACAGAAACTAGTTCTTATAAACAGCGAAACCTTATTCTAAGGAGATAAAGGCAGCAATCGTATCCTACAGAAATAAGATAGAAATCCTTACTCTAAGAATAAATCAGACAACAAATGGAAATAGAATGGAAACTGATTAGCAATGAAATATAAAACAGCACTTAGAGCCAATTGTGAATGTACAGTAAACCGAAATAAATAACACACACAACACACCTTGACATTGAGAGAAACAGTAATCTGACTCCGATACCACAAATATTAATCTCAGTTATAAAGGATAACAATCACAATTTGTAATGGAACAACAATATCAATTGAACAACAATCATGATTAAGTATGAACCATATATGAATACAGTAATACCAACTTAAGAATGTTACAGCCCAGTTACTCTGTAATTGAATAGCAATAGCATTCTATAAGGAACAGTAATGTTACATCAATGATTAAAAGAACAACAATGTGTTACAAGGTCAGAATGATCAATACGACATTCCTGTCACAGCGAATGATATTGTAAATATAACAGAGCTGTGATGAAAAATAACAAAACACATCAGATTACCGAATAAAGCTGATAATGAAAACCACGTGTTATCACTGTAAAACTTCCTTAAAAAGTTTGGACAACTTACATGGTTTCTCAATTCTTGTATCAGTCATGGTCAAGTCATGGTCAAGTCATTTTTATGTTTTAGGGTTAGGTCATAAGGTTAGAAGTCTTTCAAGGTCATATCTCTTTTCCATCAAAGTTTGACAGCCTCATTCCATGTCCTAGAAGCCTCACCATGAGTTTGGAAGTCATATCTCACATTACTTTGGGGAAATTTTCAAACTAGCTTTGAAATCACTGAACTAGGAGTTTTCGCAGCGCGCTACGAAACCCCTGTAGCAGCCTGTTTTAGCAGAAAAACTCTGTTTTCTGCTTTTACTAGTAAATTTCCAAAAGCTTTCCTGAGCAGCTGAGAACTTAATTTTGCAAACTGAAAGAGGCTTTTCTTCCTAACATGCTGCACTACAAAAAACTCTTTCAGTTTCTTCAAATTCATTCTGAGGTGAGAGACATTTATGGTTAAACTTGCGCTACGAAACTGCTGAAAGTCAAGCTTTGTCTTCTGGTTTTAGCAGTCTTTTTCAAGATCCGTTTCTGGTTACAGGAAGACGTATTTTGGAATTCTAAGGGAGGTTTATCTTCATAAACTCTCCATATACAATAACCTATCTCACTTTATTCATATGTATTTTCAGTTGGGAGATACTAATCTTTCATTGAAACCCTAATTTCAGAAAACAGATTTTTCCTGTTTAACACGTGTTTTTCAAGGACAGTGTCTGGACAGCTGGAGGAATGTTTTAAAAAACCAGGAGAGGTTTTGTTCTGGACAACATGGGCTACAAAAACCGCCTTCAGTTTCGTAAAATGTGTTATGGATGAAGAGATAAAGGCTCTGTCCCACGTGCCAGTTTTCAAGTATCTAATCCTAAAAACAGGGAAACATGTTCCCTAATTTCTAGGGTTTGTCTAGGGTTTGTCATCAGCAGTTCGGTGACCACGTGGGAGGCTTCATCAAATTCGACTTCATGGAGTGTTAGGTGTCAAAGAATGTTTTAAATGTTTAGATAAGGTTGTTGTAATCATAATAAGGAGTTACACTCCTATTTGTATTAGGTCTTTAGGACTGCTAGTTAGGTGTCATTTGCAATTAATAGTTAGTTTTGAGTGTCATTAAGTGTCAGGTCAGGTAGAATTCGAATTCCCCTCATGCTGGAGGAGGAATATCAGTTATGTAAAGAGCTCTATATATAGCAGAAGAGCTGATGTACAAAGGGTTGGAAATTTTTATGGAAAAACTTGTATTTGGCATATGTATGACTCATTTTCAATAATACATGCTTGACTTTGCTTCTCAGGATTCATGAAGGGTTTTTCATGTTCAGAATATGTGATGTTGTCCTTTTTCTTAATTCTTACAGTGGTATGGATGTATAATCACTCAGAATTCACTGAATGTGCTCTGACTTCCTGTATACATGCATAAACTGTGTGTCCCATATGAGTTTATATTCTGAATATTTAAACGCTGAATGCCCTGACTTCTATGTAAGGTTCAGTTCATTGTTATATTGAGGTGTTGTTGACTCCATAAGCCCAATGGATGGTTTTGTTTAATGTGTTTCCACCATTCATATTTTTCATACTTGTTTCATAGAGTTAGCCATCTAATCTTTATCAAAATCATTAACCTTTGAGAGAGCCCTCTCAAGTTGAGGAGGCTAAGCCTCAGCCAAAAGTTGGTTTGAAATAGTTACTTGAAGTCTTCCTGGTCTGCAGCCTTCCAGGGCCTAATTTTGAGATAACATTTTGGTGCGTCTGCCGGGAGCCTGAAGATTATTCATTCCCGAAATCATGAAGCTGAACTTCTGAAGGTAGCAGGAGCTCAGACATCATTTTGAGGCTGCAAAACTACCTTGGCGACTCCACACATCGAATAAGAAATTGGAAGGTGACTCCACTGCTAGAAGATCAGTAGCTTGATGAAGTTACAAGATGAATTCCACTGCAAGAATGAATGCCAGGTATGCTCCTATGAATCGGTCTCATATCCCTGGTTTTCCAAATCCTATGCCAAAGGTTGATTGGTTAGAGGATCTTCCAATATTCAAAGATGAAAAGAAAGACGATGCTGCTCTTCATTTGGTTAGGTTTCATATGCATGTACACAGTCTTAATGTTCATTTCCCTGAAGATTGTCTCATGAGGATGTTTATGACCACTTTAGAAGGAAAAGCATGGTCTTGGTATAAAAGTTTGGAAAATGGTTCATTATATTCTCTTGTTGATTTCCATGATGTGTTCTATGACATGTATAAAGAGTGTCATCCCTCCTTATTGCTGGTCAAAGATTGTTGTAAACATTCTACGAGTTTTATTCAATATTTGGAGGATTGTTATGATGATGATGAATTTATGGATGAAGAAATTTTAGAGGCTCTTCATAACAATGCATTCAGCACCAAGAAGAAAATATAACATCTCATGAAACGCAGCATGAAGATCAGCAGGGGTTTATTTGTGAAAACCATGTTTCATTCTTTGATATGAATGAAAAGATGCAGTAGATTTGTCAGTCTTTTGATCATAAAGAATATGAAATTGATTGCAAACAGCAAGAAGAAGTACTGGAAAATATCTTTTATAGCCCTCAGGCAGAGGAAAAGGTTGTTCAATTTTGTAATTCCTTGCAGCAGCTTACTTCAAATAATGATCACAATAGTGAGGAAAATTACATTGTCAATGGGAATCATTCAGAAAGGCAGTTGGATAGCATATCAAATAAATTTGGTGTGGCTGAGGATAAGTTGTTTGAAGATATAGAATGTTATGAGAATCATCAAACTAACCATGTGTTTTTTGACCCTATAGCTGACTACATGGAAAATATTTACTGTTCAGGCTTCAAATTATATGTTCATCTTAAAGAACAGTTACACCTCATGCTTCCTTGGTTATTTCAGTATCTAGCTTATTTATGCTTCAAGCACAGTAAGGAGATCCAAGTTTCAGATCAGATTGATTATTGGCTTCATTGGAAGTTTCATGTTCCTTGAGCTACAATTGGAGAATGCAGCTGATAGGGTAGGTAGGAATGTGCAAATAAGCTCAGGGTAGGTTGACTGAGCATCTATTTCAGTAGGTGCAGTTTGAATTCTTCATTCAGAAATAATTAAAGGCTTGAGGAGCAAATTGGGCAGAAGTTCAAAGTTGTCTTCTAGAGGATGGATAGCGGCACTGGAGCTACAGGTTCTTAATGTACCACAAGGGCACACTATCCCTAGTGGAGCCACTGTTATCACTGTAAAACTTCCTTAAAAAGTTTGTACAACTTACATGGTTTCTCAATTCTTGTATCAGTCATGGTCAAGTCATGGTCAAGTCATTTTTATGTTTTAGGGTTAGGTCATAAGGTTAGAAGTCTTTCAAGGTCATATCTCTTTTCCATCAAAGTTTGATAGCCACATTCCATGTCCTAGAAGCCTCACCATGAGTTTGGAAGTCATATCTCACATTACTTTGGGGAAATTTTCAAACTAGCTTCGAAATCACTGAACTAGGAGTTTTCGCAGCACACTACGAAACCCCTGTAGCAGCCTGTTTTAGCAGAAAAACTTTGTTTTCTGCTTTTACTAGTAAATTTCCAAAAGCTTTCCTGAGCAGATGAGAACTTAATTTTGCAAACTGAAAGAGGATTTTCTTCCTAACATGCTGCACTACAAAAACCTCTTTCCGTTTCTTCAAATTCATTCTGAGGTGAGATACATTTATGGTTAAACTTGCGCTACGAAACTGCTGAAAGTCAAGCTTTGTCTTCTGGTTTTAGCAGTCTTTTTCAAGATCAGTTTCTGGTTACAGGAAGATGTATTTTTGAATTATGAGGGAGTTTTATATTCATAAACTCTCCATCTACAATAACCTATCTCACTTTATTCATCTGTGTTTTCAGTTGGGAGATACTAAGCTTTCATTGAAACCGTAATTTCAGAAAACGGATTTTTCCTGTTTAACACGTGTTTTTCAAGGACAGTTTCTGGACAGCTGGAGGAATGTTTTAAAAAACCAGGAGAGGTTTTTGTTTTAGACAACATGGACTACAAAAACCTCCTTCATTTTTGTAAAATGTGTTATGGATGAAGAGATAAAGGCTCTGTCCCACGTGCCAGTTTTCAAGTATCTAATCCTAAAAACAGGGAAACATGTTCCCTAATTTCTAGGGTTTGTCTAGGGTTTGTCATCAGCAGTTGGGTGACCACGTGGAAGGCTTCATCAAATTCGAATTCATGGAGTGTTAGGTGTCAAATAATGTTTTAAATGTTTAGATAAGGTTGTTGTAATCATAATAAGGAGTTACACTCCTAGTTGTATTAGGTCTCTAGGACTGCTAGTTAGGTGTCATTTGCAATTAATAGTTAGTTTTGAGTGTCATTAAGTGTCAGGTCAGGTAGAATTCGAATTCCCCTCATGCTGGAGGAGGAATCTCAGTTATGTAAAGAGCTCTATATATAGCAGAAGAGCTGATGTACAAAGGGTTGGAAATTTTTATGGAAAAACTTGTATTTGGCATATGTATGACTCATTTTCAATAATACATGCTTGACTTTGCTTCTCAGGATTCATGAAGGGTTTTTCATGTTCAGAATATGTGATGTTGTCCTTTTTCTTAATTCTTACAGTGGTATGGATGTATAATCACTCAGAATTCACTGAATGTGCTCTGACTTCCTGTATACATGCATAAACTGTGTGTCCCATATGAGTTTATGTTCTGAATATTTAAACGTTGAATGCCCTGACTTCCATGTAAGGTTGAGTTCATTGTTATATTGAGGTGTTGTTGACTCCATAAGCCCAATGGATGGTTTTGTTTAATGTGTTTCCACCATTCATATTTTTCATACTTGTTTCATAGAGTTAGCCATCTAATCTTTATCAAAATCATTAACCTTTGAGAGAGCCCTCTCAGGTTGAGGAGGCTAAGCCTCAGCCAAAAGTTGGTTTGAAATAGTTACTTGAAGTCTTCCTGGCCTGCAGCCTTCCAGGGCCTGATTTTGAGATAACACCACGCACGAATTAAAGATAATGGTACAGGAGCAAGTGTTCCACCAGGGTCGGGCCCTTAGCCTCTAGGGATACACCACTTGAGATTATTCCAGGATCAAAGATAGAACAACAACCAGATTTATATTAGAGAATCCAAGCACAGTTACAGTGGATCACATCTCAACAAGAGTCGATGATCAAAGTTTTAAATACAAAGAGAAATTACATAAGAATAACAACAAGTCTCCCCGAGCTAGTAGTGCTGCCCCTTTTTGTAACAGATGAGCAGAGATATCAATGATGCAAAAATAGTTAAGATTGTGATCCCTCAGGATCAAGGGATCCTGAGGGATTCGCCAAATTGTTAATTCCAGTTATCCCTTTGTTCTCTTATGTCGATTCAATATCTCCTTTTCCTTTCCTTGGCTGATACGCTTCAATTTGGATCGCCTTGTCTGCATATGGTTTCCTACCACAGAGACAACACTTAAATCTTCCCTGTCTTTTTCTTTGGGATGGAAATCTTTTGTTTTTCCCTTTTTCTGCATAAAAAAATGGTGATTATTAGTTGTTTTGTGTTACATACAAATCTCATATATTTTTCCATAATTTCTTATTATTTACCTAGTTCATGATGCAAAGGGATTATGAGTTTTAAAAAAAAAAGGATGAAAAAATAATCAATAAAACATACCTTCTTCAGTACTCCACACACCCCCCTGCTTACCCTTTTTCATGACCTCATAAAAACATTGTAGTTGACATGTAAGGCAGTGAGAGAGTAAGCTAGAGACAGGATCTCATGTGGTGGTCTACAACCATGATGCCTAACTAGGTGTTCAAAAAGATGGCTTGTTTGACCCTTAGGCATCTCATACAGGGTTTGGTACCCAGGTGCAGGGTGCCAAATAATCGAACTCCTAAACCGATATCCTAACCAAGATGGCCCTGCCCTCAAGATAAGTTCACCATAGAGGCTCAAGCGATCAATGACTAACTTAAAGTTTCTTAAACAGTTGCAAGCAAGTACTTCATTCCATCATGAAGATGCTCACTTGGTATCACTGGAAATATTAGTTTAACATACTAGAGTAGTTTAGCTGGTTAGTGTAGGATTTTGGTTGTACATAAATAATCTCACCAAAGAAGCATTTGGTTTTCAATTGTGTAGTTACAGTTTTGTTTCAATGGTTTGTATAGTTTGTTTTCAATTACAAAAGCGGGGGCAATGCCTTAGAATAAAGCATATTACAAATTCATATTCCATAGGATTAGAGTAGGTATGGGCTTCCACAAGTTTCTAGAAATGAACATGATTCCTTTAGAAAATGTTTTCATATATGATGAAGGTACAAGAATGGTTTTACAAAAAATAACAGAGGCACCCAATCTACTTGTTCTTAGCACCTCACAAGGAGATGAGATCCCCCATGAATCCAAATGTTGTAACATACAATGGCTAAGTCAATTTTTTTGAACCTTTCCACAACATTTTTGTAAAATCCACCTAGTTCTCATCACCTCCAAATGTCCATCTAGAATGTTTTCACAAATTTATCATATTCTTCAAATAACAACCAATTCTCCTATTTTTCTAAATTCATCATATATTATTTATATCCTATTGCTATTATTTTGAGTCAAGACGTTTGGTCATTTTTTATTTTTTTTATATATTTATATTTAGATGAAAAAAAAAACATGTGTTTAATTGTATGTTAAGACCAAAAATACAGTACGTAATCGATCAAACCACACGCTAAATCACACATTAGCCAAGTGTCAATAGACTTCATGTAAGACCAGAGCCTATTTGACTTGTAATTAACATGTCAACCATCCTTTCATAAATCCATGCATATAAACAAATATATATCAGTGACTTTTAGTTAATGTGGGATTATTCTAGATGGGGAAAACAAAATAAACAACAGGTTAGATTTGCTAAAATGCAGATGATTTTCTAATGATTCAGCAAGGACTGAGAAATATTGAAAACTAAATTTTCTTAGTTGATACACTTGAAGTTGAGTCCATCTAAAGCTCATGGGATAGTAGCATGCATGTCTATTGGAAACAATGTTATTATCATAGGGAGAAATAACGGGTGGCTTATTTGATATGAATTTGGAGGTGGAGACTCTTATGGAAGAGTGCATACTTGATCTATAGCAGAGACTAAGTTTACTTTTCAATTCAGAGACAAGCATGGCTATAGAGATGATGTCAAATTTTATAGATCAAGAAGCATTTTCTAGTAATATAAAACCCATAAATCATACTTATGCATGGACTAATGTTTTTTAGTTGTAAAATGCACATTTTGCGGAGACCCAATGGTTAAAGAGATATTTTTTCCTTTTATTACTTTTGATGAAATTAAGCTAGTAATGCCATGGGAATAAAAGGGTGATCCACTACCAAGCTTGTGTATTATGTAGCATAAAGAGATCCGTCTTATGAAATATTCATAAAATATCAAAATCTGAAGTAAATTTGATTTATTTCATCCAATGTTATTGACTCAATTTCGAGGGAAGATATCTATGATGGATGGATATTTGCAAGTTTATAGGAATGAATAATTTCTTATGAGGAAGATAGTTTGAGTTTGTCATACATAGCATATACCTTGCCACCAATGTGTATTCTAAAGATTGAAAACTTTGGTCCAATTGAAGAATCCCAATAAAAAAGTAACCTAATGTCCTATGATGTTTTCTTGTTTAATGTATTGTAATTTTTTATTCCTTGTGTGGAGATGGAATTTTGAATTGGACAACGTCATTGTAAATCATAAGGCTTTGGTTCCCCAACATGGGATGTAATTAATTTATTATTGGCACGAGAGAAAGGATGATTTCTTGATGGATATCATGGAATTTAGTTTGAAATAATGATAATTTTATTTTATCCAAATATGGATATATGAATGTTGATAGATCAAATAAACAATGACATGAACAAAGGATCGATAGTTTAAGCCCCCCCCCCCCCCCCCCCCAAAACTTTCTCAATAATTAATAGAGAGGGTGGTGTATAAAATGAAAAACCAATGCTTTCAAAAAGGCATGATGTGGTAATTTTGTTTTGGGTTTGGACCCACCTTGAAAATTTTTCAAAATAGCCAAAGCCCCCTGCCCCCCATCCCACCTTCCCAAAATTGTTGTTAGAAAAATAAATGGCATGGTGGTTTTTGAATCTAGACTACCCTTCCTTAAGGAAATGATCCTATTTATGGTTTTCAATTCAACAAGTGAAGATTGAAAGGGAAAATTCCAATCCAACTATCTCTTATGAGTGGGACAAATGTTTGGCTTAACCTATGTGATTGCTTGATGCTCCAATGTTATGTATTAAGCCTACATGATACGGTTTCTCAATTGGTGTTGCAAGATTGATAGGTCAAGATTGCAAGTCGTTGATCTATCTTTTCTTCTTTTTTCTGAGTTGGTTGCACAACATTTGGTATTAAAGCTTTGGATTTTAGGGTTTCACTACTTCAAACGGGTCATCATGGAATTTTCATTATAACATCTTTTATAAGAAACTTAAGAAGCGAAAATTGCAACCAAGTGGAGCCAAAATCTTGGTGAACTTCGTGTACAAATTTCAGGTAATTTCGCGCTATATTTTCGAGGATATGATCTAAGGAAGTTAAGGTTTTTACAAGCTCCATAATTCCATCTCAAATGGGTGACCTAGGGAAGCTCGTCATAACTTTCACTATGAATGTTAGATTTGAATTTCATAATATGTGATGGAAATAGGACAGACTGTAATTGTTTGGGTATCATTTCAACACCAAAGGTTGAAACAATGACATGTGGAACTTTGTACAAGTTCACTCTACTGAATCAATCTATAATCCAACCATTGTGGGATATTGAGCATAACTATTTCTTAAAGAATCCAATCTTTGTCTTACTTGTTGGGTTGGAAAGAAGACTCTAAGGGATACTACAAGACAGACTTTTATATCTTGGAGATTTGCAATTATAGGGATACAATAACTGTAATATCTAGATCCTAAAAAGTAAGAAAAAAGGTGTGTATTTTTTAAATTTTGCATAACTTTTGTTTAAAAAATCAGTATGAAGAGATTCAAAGGGCATAGTGAAGCATAGATATCAATGTTTGATTTCAAAATGCCTTGAAAAAAAATGGACACACGTAGTAAGAAACCTGAAATCTCTTCTATGACACATGAAGATGTAGAAATTTCTCTATGGATCAGCTAGCTCTAAAACCATGTAGAAATTCTCACTGTAGATCACTTGATAATGAAATGTAACTAAAGAAAAATACTTGATCTACTTCTACTATCAAACTTTGTGGAAGCTTAATCAATTTGAGCAAGATCAATCAAAACACATATAACAGAGAAGAAGATTCAATCACACATGAAACACAGAAGAATACTTTGGGGAAAGCCTCAACTAAAAACTTCGCTATCTGTATTATCATATTAGTGGAAATATCTCAGGATTACACAAAGCTTTAGCTCTCAAGCTATCTAGCTCTCAGTACAACCCCTCATTGCTGCTGATAGACAAAATAGACAACACATGTGCCTTCCTTCAGTCCTTCAAGCCTCCTATTTCCTTGCGCAGTTTCTCCTGGGTCCTCCAGCTGCCACTTGTATGATTCTCACCTCACACACAACACTGACCTCTGAAATAACTACGCAATCTTGAAGGAGTTAATTCCTTCTGCATGGATGATTTTCCTATATAGTAAAATTCCTCCAACCGATAGTACATTGTCCCTACCTCTGATCTCAACTGGGTCTCTGACTGAACTAACATGCATGAGTTATTTATGAGAGAATATTCAGTTATCTGAAGTGCAGCAGTTACATGCATGCATGCATTAACTAACTAAACTCACGATTGATTCCACAAACTGTTGGAACTAATCGAACTGGACTTAACTCAGATAATTGAGCTAACTAATTACAACTCAAAGTACAACTCATCCTGGTCTCCTTTAATCAAGGGATAACTTCCTCAATCAATGGATAAACTGATGCATGTCTTCACATAGACTTCATGTTTGATTTTCTACAACTAATTAACTCAAGATGAATTAATTAATTATTTTACAAACAACTGCTAAGATCAAATTCGAATTTTACTTCTCAATTTTAGTTCAAGGACTAACTAAAATTGGAATCTATCTTGAAATACTATTTATAGCAATGCTATTTTTAACATTTCCATTTTTTCATTCCTTGTTGCTATGTCCAACACTAGTACTTGAAATGCTATTTATAGCAATGATATTTTTAGTACTTCTATTTTTAGCATTTCTTGTTGCTATTTTTAACACTCCCTCTCAACAAGAAAGGCATTCAACTTGAACCTGATCCTGAACCTTTGGAATGTTCTGCATGCAACACTTCTCCCAAGTGTTGTTGCTCCAGCAACTCTAGAAACAAAAAAAAGTCCCAACTGGCCTCTCTGTTGGGCTAGAAACATACTCTGATGTTGAAGCTCCATCTTCCACTGACAAGTGCTCCCTCTCTAACCTCTGAGTTGCTACAACAATCCATGCATCTCGCACTGTTGCGCACCTCTCTGTGTCATCTTGCACTGGTGTAACACTCATGTGCCTCTCTCATTGTTGCAGCTTTCTAGCTCTAGACAATCTTGGGACTCCTGCACTGTAGCTCTCTCTGTCGCTCCATCTGCATCTATCTCTACCCACTTAGCTAGTCCTGCTACTCCTCGTTGGGGCTCTTGTAGCAAGGTTTAATCAAAGAGGTTGGGTACCTCAATGATCCTACCCCTATTCCAGCCTTCTTAGGGTTGTCACTCCACATTGCCCCACTTCCGACCTAGAGGTATGGATGCATGTGATCCCTCTGCCCACTTGGCTCGAAATTTACCCTTATTGGAGGTTTCTGTATGAGTGGATGCTTCCACTCAGTCTCCTCTCGGCTTCTCTAGTTGTGGCTGCTCCACAACCTCCTGAAGTTGCTTCACCAATTGTGGCTCCTCCACAATTGTCTGAGACTTCTTCTGGCGCTGCATATTGAGAGGTGATGTACTCTCCCTCTCAACCACCAAGTCTCTAACCTTTGCCTTTCTCCTCAAGCCTTTTCATGCATCTTGTACCTCAAGTTCATATAGGTTCTTGGCTAGCACACCAATTTGTTTCATCTTTCCCGCCGTCAAGAAATTTTCTAGAAAAAGAGCGGATTTTAAATTAGTGATATCTCCCTCATCCGAACTCCGATTAAACCATTTTTTTTTTGAATTTGGGTATCTTTTCGCAAGAAATCCAGATCTGCTATTTGTTTCTGAAAATTGTGCACACAAATTTTCAGATCTGCACTGCAAACTCGCGGCCCAATTTATTTATTTATTTTTTATTTTTATTTTTTTATTTTTTTTACTTCGAATTATCTTCTTCGTATACTGTTCACAGCTCCAATAAACTTGGCTCTGATACCATGTAGAAATTCTCACTGTAGATCACCTAATAGTGCAATGTAACTAAAGCAAAATACTTGATCTACTTCCACTATCAAACTTTGCGGAAGCTTAATCAATTTGAGCAAGATCAATCGAAACACATTTTGAGCAAGATCAATCGAAACACATATAACAGAGAAGAAGATTCAATCACACATCAAACACAGAAGAATACTTTGAGGAAAGCCTCAACTAAAAACCCTGCTATCTATATTATCATACAAGTGGAAATATCTCAGGATTACATAAAGTTTTAGCTCTCAAGCTATCTAGCTCTTGGTACAATCCCTCACTGTTGCTCATAGAAAGAATAGACAACACATGTGCCTTCCTTCAGTCCTCCAAGCCTCCTATTTCCTTGCGCAGTTTCTCCTGGGTCCTCCAGCTACAACTTGTGTGATTCTCACCTCACACACAACACTGACCTATGAAATAACTGCGCAATCCTGAAGGAGTTAACTCCTTCTGCATGGATGAGTTTCCTATATAGAAAAATTCCTCCAACTGATAGTACACTATCCCTTCCTCTGATCTCAACTAGGTCTCTGACTGAATTGACATGCATGAGTTATTTATGAGAGAATATTTAGTTATCTGAAGTGCAACAGTTACATGCATGCATGCATTAACTAACTGAAGTCACAATTAATTCCACAAACTGTTGGAACTAATCTAACTAGACTTAACTCAGATAACTGACTTAACTAATTACAACTCAAAGTACAACTCATCCTGATCTCATTTAATCAAGGGATAACTTCCTCAATCAATAGAGAGACTGTTGCATTTCTTCACAAACTTCATGTTTGATTTTCTACAACTAATTAACTCAAGATGAATTAATTAATTATTTTACAAACAACTGCTAAGATCAAATTCAAATTTTACTTCTCAATTTTAGTTCAGGGACTAACTAAAATTGGAATCTATCCCGAAATACTATTTATAGCAATGCTATTTTTAACATTTCCATTTTTTCATTCATTGTTGCTATGTTCAACAGTGGTACCTTAAATGCTATTTATAGCAATACTATTTTTAGCACTTCTATTTTTAGCATTTCTTGTTACTATTTTCAACAGAAGAAGGGGAAGAAATGTAGCATGATATATCAAAATTGCAAGATCAAGTGCAACAAATTTTACTCTCACAAAGAGTAACCAAATATGAACTAGAAGCTAAGATGGATGGTATAGAATAAAAAATGAAAGGAAACATGGAAGATTTGAAGAATGGTTTAACGACATACATGGAAGGTTTGATGGAGGTTTGACAAAGTTGCTACAAGAAATATTTCCTAATGGTGAAAAGGTATTTCATGAAACTCATGATGAGAAAAAAAAAATTATTAATCATGATTTCATAGACTCTAACGTTGGATTGAATATCAACCATATTCCAAAGATTGATATGAGGAATTTTGATGGCAAGGATCCGGTAACATGGATACTATAGATGGAGCAATATTTTGATCTCCATAATGTGCAACACACACAAAAGGTACGCATTGCAACTTTATATTTAGAATCCAATCAGTTTGTATAGTATAAATGGATTTGTTCTCATAAACCACTTGTCACTTGGTCAATTTTGACAGAGTAAATGATAGCACATTATTAGGATACAAAGATAAACACCTTACTTATCCATTTTATAAATTTCAAACAAAAGAGTTCAATGGCGGAGCATATTGAGGACTTTCAAAAATTGAATATAAGGGTAAATGATATTCTAGAGGAGCATAGGATTGATGTTCTCATAGGGACATTAAAGGATAACATCCAACATGAGATTTGCCTCTGGGAACCTGATTCATTGGAGAAGGCATTTAGGTTGGCAATAAAAATTGAAAGCAAAATTATGGCAACAAGGAATCCTACCACTCACAACTATAAATATGGAAGTGTTACTGCTCCTAGTCATTCACAAGCTACAAGGTTGACACCAAAACAATTGGAAGAAAAAAGAGAAAAAGGGCTTTGTTATAGTTATGATAGCAAGTACACTAAAGGTCATAAGTGTTCCGAGAAGATATTATTTTACATAGATTGTGAAGAGGAGGAAGAAAAGGAATAAGAAACTTCAAAAGAAGAGGATATACACCAAGAACCAACCCTAGAAAGAAGAAATGAATCTAACCATATCTTGTATTGCATTGATAGGAATTATCAGTCCTCAAACTCTCAAGATAGAAGGACATATCAAGAAGAAAAAGGTAATAGTGTTGATTGATTGGCGTAGTACCCAAAATTTTATTCATTGTAAGATAACCAAGGAAATGAATTTCTTGCTATATCCAACACCGGAGTGTCAAGGGATGATTGCAAATGGAGGAGCTATAAATTTCTCTAGAAAGTGCCATAATATCAAGCTTACCATGGGGGAATATTTATTGAATAGTATAATTCTTTCCAATCCAATGGGTGGTGTTGATGTTGTACTAGGAGTCTAATGGTTACAATCTTTGGGTATGACAGCTTTTAATTTTCAAGAAATTTTCTTGATAAGGAAAGGCAGTTGAATTAAGGGGTATCGAAGGGAAACTAGGAAATATGATCAGCTCTAATGTAATGAAAAAGCTTATAAACAAAGAACAATGGGGCGTAATTGCACAATTATTCTCACTAGAGGTTCAAACATCAAAATCGTCTATTTCTCTAGATCTCCAAATAGCCTTGGACAATCATTCCAAGGTATTTGAGACTCCCAAATTCCTCCCACCTTTTTGTGATCATGATCATGATATTCATTTGATTCCAGAAAGTGTTCCTCCAAATAACATCCCTTACATATATTCCTATTCCCAAAAGAGTGAAATTTAACACATGGTTACAGAAATGCTAGAGGTCGTATAATTCAACCTAGTCAAAGTTCTTTCTCTGCTCTAGTAGTATTGTTTCACAAGAGGATGGATCATGGTGAATGTGTCTGGATTATAGGGAGCTAAACAAGCTCAAGATTAAAGATAAATTTCCCATTCATGTCATTGATGAATTATTGGATAACTTACATGGAACAATTTACTTCACCAAGTTGGATCTTTGTTCAAGATATCATCAAATTAGAATGAAGACTGAAGACATTCTAAAAGCAACATTTAGAACTCATGAGGGTCATTATGAACTTTTGTTCATACCTTTTGGCCTTACCAATGAACCTTCTGCATTTCAATGTTTGATGAATTCCATTTTCAAATCTTTCCTTAGAAAATGTGTGTTAGTATTTTTTGATGATATACTAATCTACAAAACTTCTTTGAAGGATCATGTTCAACATGTTCACAGGGTGCTCAAACTATTGGAGGAGAAACAATTATATGAAAAAAACTCCAAATGTTTCTTTGGAGTACAGGAGGTGGAATATCTGGGTCATATTGTGTTTCATTAGGGTGTTCAGGTAGACCCTAAAAAATTAAAGCCATTAAGGAATGGAAAATCCCCACAACCATAAATCATCTGTGAGCATTTCTCGGGTTGATAGGGTATTATCGCAAGTTTGTTAAGAGTTATGGGAGAATAGCAACACCTCTAACAACATTACTGAATAAATATGCATTTTCTGGGACTCTAGAAGTAAATAAGGCCTTTGAACATCTTAAAGAGGCAATGTGCCAAGCACTGGTTTTAGCTACGCCATATTTCACAAAAACCTTTTTTGTGGAATGTGATTCCTCAGGAAATGGAATTGGTGTTCTTTTAATGAAAGAAGGAAGACACATTGCTTTTGAAAGTCGTCCAATCAAAGGAAAGTATTTACACAAACCTATTTATGAGAAGGAGATGTTGGCAATAGTACATGCACTAAATAAATGGTGACCTTACGTAATGGGAAGGAACTTAAAGGTAAAAACAAATCATGATAGTCTTAAATACTTTTTGGAATAAAGATTATCTTCAGAATAGAAAAAAAAATGGGCCACAAATATGTTGGGTTATGACTTTGAAATCATCTACAAAAAAGGGCAGAAAAATGTTGTTGCAGATGCACTCTCAAGAAGGGATGAGGATGTGGAAGTATTGATTTGTATCATTTCTATTATCCAACCATATTGGAAAACTGAAGCAAGGGATGAATGGAAGAATGATGAAGAAGTGTGGACACATTCAAAGGTTGTAGCATGATTCAAGTACATCTTATACATTTAGCTGGAAAAATGATTCATTATGGTACAAATATCGCTTATATCTTTGTAACAATTCCCAACTCAAACAAAATATTCTTTTGGAATTCCACACCTCTCGCTTCGAAGGGCACTTGGAATTTTTAAAAAATTACCACAGGGTCAAGAAGGAACTTTTTTGGGATGGCCTTAAATCTTATAATCAAACGTTTGTGGCAGAATTTTTGGTTTTCCAACAAAATAAAGTTGAGACAATTAATACCTTGGGTTTGTTACAACCTTTATCCATTCCAAGTCAATGTTGGGAGGAAGTTTCAATGGATTTTATCACGGATTTACTCAAGTCTGAAGGAAAAGGTGTCATCATGGTGGTAATTGATAGACTTACCAAGTATGCACAATTTTGTGCATTATCTCATCCATTTAAAGCTAGTACAATTGGTACTGCATTTATGGAAACAATTCAAAAGCTACATGGAAACCCAAAGATTATTGTAAGCAACAATATCCTGTTTTCACTGGAAAATTTTGGATGGAATTATTTTCTTGTCTAGGTACTCAATTAGCTCATATCTCATCCATCCTCAATCCAATGGGAAAACTGAGACAGTGAAAAATGTTTGGAAGGATATCTTCGTTGCTTTGTATTTGATAAACAAACATAATGGGTAAAGTGGTTACCTTTGGTTGAATGGTGGTATAACACTTCCTTCCATACTATAGCACAAATGACCCCATTTATGGCACCTTATGGATATCATCCACCATCCATCACATTATCTTTAAGAGAAAATTCTAAGGTCAAGCAGTGGAAGATCACATCGATCATCAACAACAAGTTCTCCAGCTATTAAAGGATAGCCTCACTTTGGCACATAATTGAATGAAACAACATGTAGATCAAGATCACAATGAAAGAAGCTTTGATGTAAGAAACTTGGTATTTTTAGGACTACAACCATAAAAACAAATGTCCCTCAAGAAAGATAAGAAGGATAATAAATTATCACTAATGTACTATGATCCTTACAAGGTGTTGCAAAAGATTGATACTATGGCATATGAATTGGAGCTTCCTGCATCTTCTCGAGTGCACCTAGTTTTCCATGTTTCATGCTTAAAGAAGGTTATAGGTGACAAGCTCCCAGTTCAAACAATATTTCCAGAACTTGACGAGGAAGGAAAAATCATATTAGACCTTAACAATTCACGGAAACAATATTTCGACAACTACAAAATCAATCAATTTCAGCATATCTCATCAAGTGGAAGAACTTACCCACTGAAGATTCCACATGGGAGGATGAGAATTTTATACAGAAGCATCCAAAACTACTCAAGTGTTGAGGAAAACACTTTTTTGAAGGATAGGCACATGTTAGGTCCCTATAATACTAGTGTATCCCCTTATTAGTATTGTTGTGCCCTTATATTATTATTGTTATGTAGGCTCTAATTATATTGTGACCCCTTAGACTCCTATATATAGAAAGGGGGTTTTTTCATTTGAATCATCCAATAATTGTTCATTTATGTGATGTAAAGGAGGTTTCCCCCTCAAAGAGGCTATTTTCCAAGTCTTTCATCTACCTTTTCTTCTTTTTTGTGAGCTAGTTGCATAACAAAGATTATGCTATAAGGGAGAGTTTGTGAAATATGTGTTGTTCTTGCAAGAAAATCTTCCACATATCCTTCCTAATATTCTATCTAAGCTCGTGGTATGATTATGATTCCAAATATACCTGCAAAAAAGTTATATGAATTGGAAATGTGTAATGACATTCTTGTTGCAAGTCTTGGACATCTTGGGGACCTCCTTGAAAGGGGGAGGTTTTCATTATCCATGATACAGTATTTGGCCTTGGACAAGGCTAATTACATGCTTGGCATGTATTTTGAGCTCCAAATTTTTAAAATTGTCCAAGAAATAGATTTACCTCCACTAGGAAGAAGGAATATCTTGCTCTTCAATGCTACTTTTCCAAGGGAGATACAGAGGTTGGCTATGTATTTTCTTTCAAATTACATATTTCTAGCAGTTGGAAGGTTTGGTTCTAGTACATATCTAATTGTACGAAGAATATACTTTATTCCTAATATCGATAAACTTAACCATTTAATGAATCTTATTCATGCTCAAAAATCTAATGGTACTCATGGAAAGAAATATTTAACCTTACTCTTGTTGGAAACAAAGAGGGGAGATGATTCTTGGAATATTGTCTATCTTAAAATGAGTTTCCTATAAGAGGTATTCATGGATATAAATCTCAATAGAAGCATGAGCCAACTCTCCAATCTTTCAATATTCGGGTTGCTCCTATTTTAATTGCTCCATAAGTTGATAATGTTAATTAAGCTTCTTGGCATGGTAAATCTTTCTCTCCAAAAATTCATAGGAACTCAGGGGTCCCTTGTCATTGAATTCTAATTGTTTGAAGCACATGAAGCTATGTGTCCTAAATATTATATATTAAATATTGGTCCCAATACCACTGTACCATTAAATGGGTGGAAAATGACTGCTATAGACTATCTTCATCTAAGTTTATTACAAGGATAGAAACTTTTTTCTAACACCCCAAAAAATTCATCAATTTACATTTCACATTACATTTTACTTTTTGCATTTTACAGTGTACATTTATATATGTTTTAATTTGAATATTAATTAAAATAGATGAATTCAACATTACATTAATAGCTATTTTTTTATATTTATGTTAAATGATTACAAACATTTACACCACTACAACATTTCCCCCATTGTTAGAATCCAATGATACAATGCTTGATGACTTCCCTATTTTTCATTGCTTGAAATGCATTTTTGAATGGATAAATATATTTAAAGCCCTTAAAAATCCATAGATACATTGAATTTGTAGAATTAATAGTTTAAATATATCATTCCGACAATTTTTGACCTAATTTTAGGAAAAAACTTGTTGGAAAGATCCTTGGGAAAGAGAAAAAAAAGTAAAACAATTAGATTATTGTTAGGTCCCTATAATATTATTGATTCCCCCATTAATATTGTTGTTGTATCCCTTATTATTATTATTATTATTGTGCCCCACAGAATCCCTCTATTGTTATTTCTGTGCCTTTATATTATTATTGTTAGGTCGACTTGGTTATATTGTGACCCTTTAGACTCCTATATATAGAAAGGAAGTTTTGTCATTAGAATAATCCAAGAATTGTTCATTTTTGTAATGTAAAGGAGGTTTCCCCCTCGAAGAGGCTTATTTCTAAGGCATTCATCTATCTTTTCTATCTTTTGTGAGCTGGTTTCATAACTTTTGGTATCAGAGGTCTGGATTCTAGGGTTTCACTGCTCCAAACAAGTCATCGTGGCATTTTCGCTATAACATTTTTTCTGAGATGTTTGAGAAGCTACGAAAAACACCCATTTGAGTCGAAATTGTTCTGAACTTTGGGTCCAAATTTCAGAACTTGTCTCACTATATTTGCGGAGATATGATCTATGGAAGTTAGGGTTTTTGCAGACTCCTGAATTACATTCCAAACACGTGACCTGGGGAAAATCGTCATAACTTTTGTTTTGAGCATTAGATTGAAATTTCATAACAGGTTTCAGAAATAATACGGCCTGTAGTTTTTTTTGTATCAGTTTCAGGTACTAAGGTCGAAACACTGACACATGACACATCATACAAGTTCGCTCTACTGAACTAGTCTATAATTAGGTCACTGTGGAAGATTTGGAATAACTCTTCCTTGGAGAATACAATCTTGATTAGACTTATGGGGTTAGAAAGAGGACTCAAAGGGCTACCGCAGGATGATATTTCTGATATTTGAGATTCGCAGTTACAAAGATACAATAGATTCAATATCGAGCTCTTACAAAGTGGAAAAAAAAAAGGTGTGTAGCTTTTTTTTTTAATTTTGCATAAGATTGGTTTGAAAAATTAGTTTGAAGGAATTCAAAGGGAATAGTGAAGAATTATTAGCATTAATTAATGCCCCGAAGAAAGAAAATGGAAACACCTAGTAAGCAACCGAAAAGCTCTAGCATGACTCGTGAAGAATAGGAAGAAATGCAACATGATATATCAAAATTACAAAACCCAGTACAACAAATTTCACTCTCACTAAAGGTAAATGAAGCCAAGATGAATGGCATGGAAGGTAATATGAATGGCATGAAAGTTAAGATTAATGGCATGGACACTAAGATGGAAGCTAAGATAAATGGCATGGACGATAAGATGGAAGAATTGAAGATAAATTTGAATAAGTTGCTACAAGAAATGGTCACTAATGGTGAAAGGGTAGTAAAGGAAACTCCGGATGAGAACAAAAGAAATGTTAATCATGATTTCATAGACTCTAATGTTGGATTGAAGACCCACCATGTTCCAAAAATTGATATGAGGAAGTTTTATGGCAAGGATCCCGGAACATGGATACTATAGAAGAAGCAATTTTTCGATCTCCATAATGTGCAAAACACACAAAAGGTACGTATTGCAACTTTATATTTGGAACCAAATCAGTTTGTATGGTATCAATGGATTTGCTCTCATAAACAAATTGTCACTTGGGCAATTTTTACGGAAGAAATGATAGCACATTATGAGGATACAAAAAGCAACACCTTTTCTAGCCAATTGATAAATCTCAAACAAAAGGGTTCAATGATGGAGCACATTGAGGACTTCCAAAAATTGAACATAAGGGTAAAAGATATTCCAGAGGAGCATAGGATTGATGTGTTCATAGGGACTTTAAAGGATAATATCCAACACGAGGTTCGCCTTTGGGAACCTGATTCATTGGAGAAGGCATTCGGGTTAGCAAGAAAAATGGAAAGAAAAATTATGGCAGCCAGGAAGCCTACCACTCACAACTATAAATATGGAAGTGTTGTCGCCCCTATCCTTCCACAACCTACAAGGTTGACACCACAAAATTGGAAGAAAAAAGAGAAAAAAGGATTTGTTACAGTTGTGATAGCAAATACACTAAAGGTCATAAGTGTGCTGAGAAGAAATTATTCTACATAGATTGTGAAGAGGAGGAAGAAAAGGAACAAGAAATATCAAAAGAAGAGGATATACTCTAGGAACAAACCCTAGATAAAGAAGAAATGAATCTGACCATATCTTGTAATGCATTGGCTGGAATTACCACTCCTCAAACTATCAAGATAGAAGGACATATCAAGAAGAAAAAGGTAATAGTGTTGATTGATTCGAGATGTACCCATAATTTTATTCATTGTAAGATAGAAAAGGAATTGAATTACTTCCTATATCCAGCACTAGAGTGTCAACTGATGATTGCAAGTGGAGGAACCATAAATTTCTCTGGAAAGTTCCATAATATCAAGCTATCCAAGGGAGAATATGTATTGAATAGCCCAATGCTTTCCATTCCAATATGTGGCGTTGATGTTGTACTAGGAGTCTAATGGCTACAATCCTTGGGTACAATAGCTTTTAATTTTCAAGAACTTTTCATGAAATTTTCTGTAGAAGGAAAGGAAGTTGAATTAAGGGGTATTGCAGGGAAATCGAGAAAGGTAATCAGCTCTAACAGTATGACAAAGCTTCTAAAGAAGGAAAAACGAGGTGTAATTGCACAATTATGTTTGTTAGAGGTTCCCACATCGAAATCATCTATTTCTCCAGATCTCCAAAAAGTATTGGACAATCATTCCAAGGTATTTGAGACTCCCAAAGGTCTCACACCTATTCATGATCATGATCATGCTATTCATTTGATTCTAGGAAGTGTTCCTCCAAAGGTCGTACAAATATCCCTATGCCCAAATGAGTGAAATTGAATGTATGGTTGTAGAAATTCTAGAGGCTGGTATAATTCAACCTAGTCAAAGTTCTTTCTCTGCTCCAGTAGTATTGGTGCACAAGAAGGATGGATCATGGCACATGTGTCCGGATTATAGGGAGATCAACAAGCTCACTATTAAAGATAAATTTCACATTCCTGTCATTGTTGAATTATTGGATGAATTGCATGAATCAATTTACTTCACCAAGTTGGATCTTCGTTAAGGATATCATCAAATCAGAATGAAGACTGAAGTCATTCTGAAAACAGCATTTAGAACTCATGAGGGTCATTATGAATTTTTGGTCATGCCTTTTGGCCTTACCAATGCACCTTCTACATTTCAAGGTTTGATGAATTCCATTTTCAAACCCTTCCTTAGAAAATTTGTGTTAGTATTTTTTGATGATATACTAATCTACAACAAGTCTTGGAAGGATCATGTTGAACATGTTGACAGGGTGCTCAAACTATTGGAGGAGAAACAATTATATGCAAAAGGCTCCAAATGTTTCTTTGGAGTACAAGAGGTGGAATATCTGGGTCATATTGTATCTCATGAAGGTGTTAAGGTAGACCCTAGCAAAATTAAAGCCATTAAGGAATGGAAAATCCCCACATCCATAAAGCATCTGCAAGGATTTCTTGGGTTGACATGGTATTATTGCAAGTTTGTTAAGAACTATGGGAGAATAGCAACACCTCTAACAACATTATTGAAGAAAGGTGCATTTTCATGGACTCTAGAAGCAACAAAGGCCTTCGAACATCTTAAAGAGGCAATGTGCCAAGAACTGGCCTTAGCTACGCCGGACTTCACAAAAACCTTTATTGTGGAATGTAATGCTTCAGGAAATGGAATTGGTGTTGTTTTAATGCAAGATGAAAGACCCATTACTTTCGAAAGTCGTCCAATTAAGGGAAAGTATTTACACAATTATTTATGAGAAGGAAATGTTGGCAATACTACATGCACTTAAGGAATAGTGACCCTACCTAATGGGAAGACACTTCAAGGTAAAAATAGATCATGATAGTCTTAAATAATTTTTAGAACAAAGATTATCCTCTGAAGAGCAACAAAAGTGGGTCACAAAGATGTTGGGTTATGACTTTGAAATCATCTACAAAAAAGGGAAGCAAAATGTTGTGGCATATGCACTCTCAAGAAAGGATGAGGATGTGGAAGCATTGTTGTGTGCCATTTCTATTATCCAACTAGATTGGATAAATGAAGCAAGGGAGGAATGGAAGAATGACGATGAAGTGTGGGCACTCATTCAAAAGTTACAACAAGATTCTAGTACATCTGATACATTTAGCTGGAAAAATGATTCATTATGGTACAACGATCTCTTACACCTATGTAAGAATTCCCAACTCAAACAAAAGATTCTTATCGAATTGCACACTTCTCCCTTAGGAGGGCACTCAAGAATTTTAAAAACTTACAACAAGGTTAAGAAGGAATTTTTTTGGGATGGCCTTAAATCAAATATTCAAAAGTTTGTTGCGGAATGTTCGGTTTTCCAACAAAATAAAGTTGAAACAATTAAGACCCCAGGTCTATTACAACCTTTATCCATTCCAAGCCAACATTGGGAGGAGGTTTCAATGTATTTTATCACAGGTTTACCCAAGTCCGAAGGAAATAGTGTCATCATGGTGGTAGTTGACAGACTTACCAAGTATGCACACTTTTATGCATTATCACATGGAAACCCAAAGATTATTGTAAGCGACAGAGATCCCATTTTCACTAGAAATTTTTCGACATAATTATTTTCTTGTCTCGGTACTCAGTTAGCTCATATCTCATCTTATCATCTTCAATCTGATGGGCAAACTGAGATAGTAAAAAATGTTTGGAAGGATATCTTCATTACTTTGTATCTGATAAACAGACATAATGGGTCAAATGGTTGCCTCTGGCTAAATGGTGGTATAACACTTCCTTCCATACAGCAGCAAAAATGACCCCATTTATGGCACTTTATGGATATCATCCACCATCCATCACATCATATTTAAGAGAAAACTCTAAGGTGTAAGTAGTGGAACATCACATCGAGCATCAACAACAAGCTCTCCAACTCTTAAAGGATAACCTCATGTTGGCGCAGAATAGAATGAAGCAACAGGCAGATCAACATCGTAGTGAACTAAGTTTTGATGTAGGTGACTAGGTATTCCTACGGCTACAACCATATAAACAAATGTCCCTCAAGCAAGCTAAGAAGGATAATTAATTATCACCAAAGTATTATGGTCCGTACAAGGTGTTGCAAAAGATTGGTAGTATGGCATACAAATTGGAGTTTCCTACAGGTTCTCAAGTGCACCCAGTTTTCCATGTTTCATGTTTAAAGAAGTTTATAGGTGAAAAGCTCCCAGTTCAAACAATATTGCCAGAACTTGACGAGGAAGGAAAAATTATATTGGAATCGGAAGCGGTCACAGAAACAAGAACTCGACAGCTACGAAATCGATCAATTTCAGAATATCTCATCAAGTGGAAGAACTTATCCGCTGAAGATTCCACATGGGAGGATGATAATTTTATATAGAAGCATCCAAAACTACTCAGGCGTTGAGGACAAAACTTTTTTGAAGGAGAGGGGCATGTTAGGTCCCTATAAAATTAGTGATTCCCCCGTTACGATTGTTGTTGTATCCCTTATTGTTATTATTGTGCCCCATAGAATCCCTCTATTGTTATTTTTTTGCCTTTATATTGTTATTGTTATGTCGGCTTGGTTATATTGTGACCCCTTAGACTCCTATTTATAGAAAGGAGGTTTTGTCATTTGAATCATCCAAGAATTGTTCATTTATGTAATGTAAAGGAGGTTTCCCCCTTGAAGAGGCTTATTTCTAAGGCGTTCATCTATCTTTTATATCTTTTGTGAGTTGGTTTCATAACAATTGTGCTCAACACGATTGATGCAAAATATTGTCATAATGACCCAAAGCACACTAGAAATGAATAATTGACCAAAGAAATGGGCTATAACAATTCTACAATTTCATATTGGTGTGTTGAGAGTCGATTTCTACAACCCAGTATAAGGGTAATGGGTAATTTTGTTTGTGCTCAACCTCGAGTTGACACGTGCCATTTTTAAAATAAAAATAAAATATTGTAGGCTATCATAAGAAAAATAAAACAATCACTAAACAAAATGTCATGTTTTCCATAATAAAAATAAAAATAAATATAGTTAATCTTAATTAAAAACATTCTAAAAAGTCCACGATGTCCTGGATAGACGGTGATCAGATGCTCTGTTAAGACACTCCTTGATGTGAAGTCATTAGTTCAATTTCCCACCTCGATTGGTGTGATATATTGAACATGATGAAGATGTAGTCTTGCCAAGCTTACAAAAAAAAAACATTCTAAGAAATTAATATCTCCATTCTCACCATGTTGGCTTTGTTTATTGTCGAAAATATGAATCAGTACGAAGAACATGTGGTAAAATATTTCACTCTCACACGTAGCCATAAATAAAATATTTTTATGTCCTACTTAACATAATTTTGTATCAAACTCTTAAACGTTTAAGAAAGATAAGGTAATTAAAACTAGAAAAAGAATTATAATTTCACTTTTGAGTATGAGGAAGATGTCTAATTTTTATAACGTTTTTTAATATTTTAACATAAGGCTTTAATAAGCTATTTGAATATATATATATATATATATATATATATATATATATATATATATATATATATATATATATATTCAAACACACTAAGAGAGAAATTGCTAAAAAAAATTATTTATATAAAATATTTCAATCTATTTGGTTAAATGATTCTAATAACATATTAATAACAAAAGAAATATTTTAATAGAATAATGTGGTTCATAAACAAAATAATTGAATTTCCACATTAACTAAAATATTTTAATATCAACTATGTACATATTATGCATGGTTATAAAAACAAATCTATGTAAATATTATATAAAGGAAAAAAATATTCTTATCGTTAAAACATTTCAAGTAGTCTTATTACTCTACATTTTGACTAAGTTTCAAATATATGTAGTCTTATTACTCTACATTTTGACTAAGTTTCAAATATATTTTCTAGTTTATATTGTCTAAAATCTATCAAAGGTTCAGTGCAATTGGAAGGTGTAAACTAAAAAATCCAAGTGCCAATGAGGATACTCAAAGCATTGAATCCATTTATATACTTAAAAATTCAAATTGAGATTTTAATCCATTTACACATTCAAATATATAATTTATATAATGAAACATTACACATGATGTGTCTATATATATATAGAAGGGATCAAATATCATGACGTGTAAACCATTTTTCAAATTTTACACTCTAAAATAAGTTTGCACCTCAAAACATTTGATCCCTTCCGCACTTGATAGATTGGTTAAGATAGATCTATATAGATAATTATCATCAATGAAAACACCTCTACCTTGTAAATTCCATATTAATTCCATATTGACACACATGTCATGGTAGTTCAACTTATATGATGCCTTAAAGAAAAGCTCACCACCCATATGAAAAATGCTCACAAACAAATTTGAATGTTTTATTTATAAAGCTAAACTATTAAAAAATTGCTAATCAAAATTGAGCATGCCATCGTGCTCCACATCATCACTAACAAATTTTTGGATTTATTCATTGGGATTTTGTATTGTATTGCGTTTTCCCTTTGTCAAACAATAAAAAAATATTCTTATGATTGGACAAACTACAACGCTAAATTGAATATACTTTTGAGTGATATTTTACTAAGTGCTCAATTACCATGAAAAGCGATAGGAAAAACGGATCAACTTTGAAGCCTTCATGGCTTTTCAAGATCCCCTTAACCCTTGACAAAAAGGTATTAGATAAATTTTCTTATAGAAGAAAAATTTAAATAGAAAATTAATTATTAATTATAAAGTGTGAATTACGCATAAAAAAATCGTTTTTCCTAATTTTTCATTATTTAATATTAAAAATAGAACTTTAAACTAAAGAAAAATTAGTATATATTAATGGTAATTGTGTTGAGTGGCACTCTACAACTTAGTATGGGATGTTGGTTGAACAATCACACTTAGGGGGTTGAATTAGTGTGAGGTCAATTTCACAGTTTAGAAATATTTATTGAGCATTCATCCATATAGAAATGAACCATAATCATTATGTCTATGCATCATCATATCTGTAGGAGAATAAGCGTAAACAACAACAAAAGAAACCATCATATCACAAGGAGACAAATTTTTAGGTGGAAACCCAAATGGTATAAAACACCCAACTTTTCTTTTGCTTAGTTTTCAATTGTAATTTATCGACCCCAAGCTGCAAGAGTCAATTACCCCCAAAATATTCAAGTTATCACTTGTGGCAGGCTCCAACCTAATTGAGGCTCCAACCTCGAAGATGCATGTAGTTGCTTACTGTAGGCTACAACTTGTTTGTGGCTACAACATCTAGATTGAGTAGGCTTCAACCTACTTCCTTATGCACCTTTATTTAATCACATTTTCAAACTAGATCCACAATCATAAAATATCATTGAATCATACAAAATGTCTTGCACTACAATACATATCAATACTAACCATACAACTTGTTGTTGCAAGAATCATTTTACACATAATCCCACAACTATAATAATCATTTTCCATATAACTTGCAATCATACCAGCATGCAACTATCACACAACCTCCAACCAATTTTCAATTGTGATCGCTGTCAATCTTTGTTGTTGGCTATCATATTGTTGTTCCAACCAAAACTGCAATCTTATCATTCAAATATTTCCTTGAAACAGGTTATATTCATTTGTTTAAAATACCTGCAATATGCTCATATAACTTCCAAACATACACGAGATATTATTGTCATCAATCATGAGACAAAACATTGTCATACCTATCTAGCTACATCTGCCTCTTAGTCCTGATCACCTAGCATTTTCCAGTTTTCAATTTGGATCAATAATTACTCTAAAAACCCACAAAAATATAATAAACTATATATAAAATTAATTGTTTAACATAATCACAGTTTCAGGGCGGGTTCTACAAATTGAGAGGAAAATGGTGTTGGTTCTATTAGCACCCTGTAATTTGAAGGTTGTAGGACAAATCACAAGAATGTAACATCAAACCAACTTCAGGATGGGAATCTAGCCCTTCCAATCCCAGAGAGGGCTCTCTCCGTAAAATTTATCTTTGTTGCTTGAAAATCTAGACTAGTTATGATTGTACTTGGGTTTTTGATTTTGGAAGACTGATTGTATTCAATTTAATTAGCATCTATTGCGCAATGGAGTCAAAAGGTAAACTAGATGGTTGCATCAATTTTTCACAGAGTAAACTCAGGGCAAGTTAGGAATATTTACTGGATCTTTTAGAATAATAAGTGGATGATGGCAGAACAATGAAAACCTTTAGTAGAACTAAAGAGCAATTAAGAATTCTTTAGTGTGGCATTCAATCAATCAGGCAGAACTAAAGAGCAGTCAAGAATTCTCAGGCAGAACTAAAGAGCAATCAAGAATTCTTTAGTGTGGCCTTCAGTAGAAAACATACAGATTGAAAAAGCAGCAGTCAAGAATTCTCAGGCAGAACTAAAGAGCAATCAAGAATTCTTTAGTGTGGCCTTCAGTAGAAAACATACAGATTGAAAAAGCAGCCAGAATAAGGTACTCAAAAGTAAATCCTATTCATCACATTTATGTTTTGTAATTGGAATTTAGATGATTACAGTGAAGAGATGACAGTGAAACCCTTTAACATAAGAAAAACATCACCAATATTTAGGCCACAAGAATCCTATGAATGGTCTGCTTAGTATTGATGCTCCAGTTCTTTAAACAAAACTCACAATGCTCCAACAGATCACTAATATTTCTGATCTCAAACAATCGACCTCTAATACTTCAAAAGTAGACGTATTTATACAAAATTTACAAACTGTTTACAATAAATATTGTCTCTAACAGACAGGACATTTTTAGACTATAGATGAACTAAAAAGTTCTATCTGTTGCAGATTAATAGTTCTGGAGGAATGTCCTATGCAAATGTTGTTGTTGTGGAAGTGGAAGTAGGTAGAATGTGGACCCAAATTTGTGGTTGTGCTGGTAGATGAATTAGCAGATGCAGATGTATCTCTCTTTTTCTTAGTAATTCACTCAATTGCTTGTTGATCCTCTGACTTGATAATCCGAGACTTCCCTCACAGATGGCTGATCCTATGATTTCCCTACTGTGTTATCATCCATTAGTGTCACAAAATATTTTGGAAAGTATATAATAATATATATATCTAAATAATATTTCCAAAATATTTTAAATGAAATTTATAATTAAATTTCTACAAAACTATGTGTTGTTTCCAATCTATGGTTTTGTTTTCTCTTTCCATGAATTCAAAAAACCATGTGTAGTTTTGTTCCTATTACTCCTTCCTTTGTAAATTCATTTTATCTATTTGTAAATTCCTTTTACCCTTGTAGAATACGTGGATGGTTTTGCAAAACCATGTGTTGATTTGTATGGTTGGAAGAGTATTCTCACTTTACTCTTTTACTTTCACCTGCAACATGATTTTACACCTGTAAATTGATTTCACCATGCTTGTAAATTGATTTCACCATGCCTGTAAATTGATTTCTCCTTAATCTTCTATCGTGAAATGCATTTCATGTGAAATTTTCCCTTTTATTTTCTCTGATAAAATTCATGGCATCCGTGAATTTTATTTCATGTGTCACTGTAAAACCATTTTACCTTTGAATCTCATTCCACAACCTTAGTCTCATTTTGCGTGTAGCTATATAATTTTACCTCAAGTATGGTTTCACCCATAGCTTTGAAATATTACCGCATTCTCATATCTCTGTATTTCACTTGAAATTAATCCACCCTATATTCCTGTAACATTTATAAGATTCAAAACCAAAACAGTTAATGGTCTTCACATGGGGGCCAAGTAGTATGTGGTAGTATTTTGGAGGATGCGATATAATGTGGGGTTGCCACGTAGCAAAAAGGCGGATGGGGAAACAGCTTATCTCACATACTTTTGAAGTGTTAAGTGCTTATCTCACATACTTTTGAAGTGTTAAGTGTTGTATGAGCTGGGATGCGATATAGAATTTTAGCTGTTCATTTATTTCTACGAATCTGGAGGCAGATAAAAATGAAGGGGGTTTAATTCTTAGTGCGGGGTGGGCCATTGGTATATTAATAGGGTTTTGTGAAGTAAGGGGTAAAAAGAGGGATTATATATATATATATATATATATATATATATATATATATATATATATTACTTTATGGGATTTATCCCACATTCACAAGGGAACATTTTTCATGATGGTTTACATTGTGTTTTAACAAAATAAGCCCAAGGCTACCCACTTGTGCTTGTGCTAGGCTTAGGTATTGTGAATGCAGGTCGCATGAAGATGGAGCAGGAGCTAAGCTTTCGGGCTTATTCTTTATGCAAATTTCAATAAAATCCAATTAAAACCAGAAGCTCAACAATATATAACCTTTTGTCACACAAACCTATTTGTTAATGATTTGAGAACATGTATTCTATAGAAATTCTCACTATAGATTAACTTGATTATGCAATAGACTAAAGCACAATACTTAATCTACTTCTACAATCAAACTTGTAGAAGCTAAATCAATTTGAGCAAGATCAAACAAAACACATATAACAGAGAAGAAGAATCAATACACATGAAACACAAAAGAATACTCTGGGGAAAGCCTCAGCTAAAAACCCCGCTATATGTATTATCATACAAGTGGAAATATCTCAGGATTACACAAAGCTTTAGCTCTCACAGCTATCTAGCTCTCAGTAAAATCCCTCACTGCTACTCATAGACAGACTAGACAACTCATATGCCTTTCCCTCTGCCCTCCAAGCCTCCTCTTTCCTTGCGCTACTTTCCCTGGGTGTTCCTGTTGTAACCTTGTGTGACACTGATCTCACAGACTACTCCAACACACTGTAAAACTGTGCAAATCTCAAGGAATGAATTCCTTTTGCATGCAAGAGATTTTCTTATAGGAAAATTCTTGCAACTGATAGTACATTTTCCTTGCCTTTAATCTCAACTAGGTCTTTGTCTGAACTGACATGTATGAGTTGTTAGCCTCCTATACCAATAGGTTTTCATTTTTCATGATTGACAGTGGAAATGCCAAAAATGTTCATCTTCCATGATACAAAGGTTCCATTTTTGTGAAAGAAACAGACAGTTAAAAAATGTAAAGAGGGTATGCCTTAAAAGAATAATCAAAAGGCAAGAAAATGAACTGGTCAAAAGAAAAAATAAATGAAATGAACCCCAAATAAAGACCATGAAAGTGGCTAAGCCAAAATGCCACTGCTATCTTGATGGATGGTCCAACAGTTCAAGCTGGGCCATACCATGTTTTAAATTGCCTGTTCTAGACTAGAGAGAAAGTACCTGCTCAAACAGTTCAAGCTTGGCAGATGACTAGTTGGATAGAGAAAGGAAGGAGCCCAACTGCTTAATCTGGGCCCTTGGAAGACATAAGGGTAGACTTAGATAGGAGGGCAGCAAAAAGAAAAGAGGATTATCAGGGTTTGCAAGGCTAAGTGCACCCATCCAAAAGAAGAAAGAATGTTAGGCATATTAGGCAGGGTAGGCAGTTGGGGGTTGCAGAAAACAAGATCTAAGCACATGATATATGGAAAATCATATCTGATCTCACCAATAAGAGAAAGGCAAGAGCAATGGCCTATATGGAAAACTACCAAACCATCACTAACTTCCCTCATTCCCTTCAAAAGTTTTCTTACTAACATCCCCTTGAGGACTGTAGGATCTGCCTAAACAGTCCTCCTTACATTTCTCATTTGTGAGATTCATGTCAAGTCTTGACCTTCTTCCCTGAAAGGAAGCCACATTTCTTGTGTAAAATCATTCCTCACTCTCATCTGCTTCTAAATCTAAGTTTACTCATTAAACCTAGCTCTCTGTTCCTCTTTCACATCCCAAATCCATATTAATTTCTAAACTTACTATATAGCTCCCTAAGTGCTCCCCCTCCCCCTACTATTATAGCATTTTATGTTGGGTGTGGAGCCTGATTATCTTCTATATTCAAAGGTATCGCCACATAGGACCCCAGTTCGAAATGGGGGCGGCAACGCCGCCCGTAAAATATTCGCTGCAGGGGGGGTCCAGGGGGGGGCGGCTGTAAAATTGCCTTGTAAAAGTATAGTAATTTCTAGTCAATCTGGGCCGTTCATTAGGCGGATGATCTGACGATAGAACTTATGTTTAGTTTAGGGTTTTTTGCCCTAGAAGGCAACCCCTCTCTTTGTATGAGGGCATTGTATTTGAGGCTGTGAGATAGATGTGTATTCTGTGAGCAAGAAACAGAGTGGTGAGACTGTGAGAGAAAACAGAGGATATTACAGCGGATTTGCTGTAGGTTGTGTCTCTTCATTTTGCTGGATAATCAAAAGGAAGGACTGGCTGTTCGGGGTGGACGTAGCCCAAACTGGGTGAACCACGTATATCTGTGTCTCTCTTGTTTTGTGCGTTTTCTGTGTTTATATTTCTGCAATATTTTATGTGTTCCATTGCTCTGTAATATATAATTTTCTAACATTTTATGCAAAATACCCAAAAAATATGTAAATATCCCCCCCCCCCTTTAGCATTATAGCTAAGTAGCATTCTCATGGGAGACATTAGTCCATCAGGGACTCTAGTCAACCCTCACTTTGGAATTAATCTAACCCCTCGTTAGATTGATAGCCTACAACTAAACCCTTACCCACCATTCACCCAAAAAACCTTTGAAAATCCACCCCCCACAGTTAAACCCAAGGTTTAAATATTCTTGTTAAAACCCTTTGCATTAAACCGCATCCATTTTTAACCCCCCCCAAAAACCCACCGTGACTGAAGTCTAAACCCGCAGCATTTAAACATTATTTAATTAAGAGGCGGGTCCCAACCCAAACTTGCACGCCGGGTCAGGGCGCCCGCCAACCGTTGATCTTCCGCCGCCCCCAATCCAACGGTGGGCGGGTAATCTAGGCGGTGGATGTGCCGTGGTTTAGCGTCCGGGGAGTGGGTAGTTTTGCTCCCGTATGCAGGACATGCATCGGCCGCTAGGGTTGTTCAGAGCCCTCCTCCCCAATACCACCTTTCCCCAAAGGCGGTACGGGGAAACCGGAAACCTCCCCCCCGCAAACTGCCACCCTTGTTGCGTCAGCCCCATGTCACGGTGACGTCATGCCCAAGGCCCCCGCCACTGCGCCACGTCGCCCTCCACGCCGTCTTGCCACCTCCGCATGCCTCCACCGTGTCCCGCCACGCTGGCATCCAAGTCAGCATCCACGTCACCGTCCGTACCCGAGGCCCGCTGATGACGTCATCGCGGAAAAGCGCCAAAAAGCCATATGCGCCAAATTTATCGTTATAAACACGAAAATGGACTGTTTTTGGTCATTTTCGTTGGAAAGGTGAGGGAGATGTTTTGCTCGTTTACGCCAAAATTGCCTCCATATTTTGAATTCAAAAGATTTGGACGCCGCCACCTGCAAAATTCAGCCACATTCTTCGCCCATCGATCAACCCGACAGCTCTCGGCGCTAATTATCCAGGTATTTTGCCAAACCAACCCGTTTGTCGTGTTCTTACCATTTCTCTGCAAATTTCTCCACTGAATTACCTGATAACTCCTAAATTAAATGGTGTTGTTCGGTTAAATGTTGGCCCAAAATAATCCAAAGCGCCTCCCTGTTCAAAATTCACTGTTGTACAGTCATTCTCGGGCCTAATTTTCGATTTACCCCCCCAACTGCCCGGCATTGTTCCCTTTTGCCGAGCGTATAATTCAAAAACTTCATTACACCAGGTTATAATCCTGCTCCCCTCTGCAATTTGCCCTCACTGTCCAGAATTCCTGTGAATTCACCAGAAGAAATCACAGTCAAGTCTACTCATCCAAGTTGCTCCTTCTAAAAGATAAATCTGGCCCCATCTGCATTCAGTCTGCCACCTTACTTCTAAAAGCCTTACAAGCTATCATATTCAAACTGCTACACTCAGAAGCTGCATTCTAAAGATAACACCTGAAAGTTATACAATGGCTACACCATCAGCTCTCAGTGTTGCTCCTATGAATCCACCAAACAAGGAGCTTGAGGCCATGCCTCTTGCTGACAGAGATTACCTCATCCAAGACCTTGTGGCTGACAGGAACCATTTACAGACCTTTCGCCAATTGAGAGACAGCTACTTGAACACCAATGACATATATGGGATATGGGAGTCCAATCTGCCTTACTATTTCCTCCCATCTGTCAATATTTTTCCAGAAATCATCCACTTATGTGTTGAGAATTATGATCCAACTCAGAGAACTATCAAGTCTCCATCTGGGAGCATACTCTTCCATATCAATCCTAATTCCATCAACCAAATGCTCAACTTCAAGCAAACTCAGCTGTTGTTTCCCTTCTCCATGAACTATTTACTGGATGCAGGCGCCAAACTTTCCACTGTTGACATCGAGAAGGTCACCAAGACATTTATGAGAGCTGACTGCCAGCCTACAGCCCAGGCCAGCCTCCCACCTACAAATATAACTTTGCCAAGTTTATAGCCAACAAAATACATGACCAACTCTTGAAAGTTGATAGGGAGGGTGTGTTCAAATATTCATCATATATCTACCACTTGTTCATGTATTATCAGTCTGAGGCCTCTCAATGCCCTATTAAGAAGCTGGATTCTAGGGGAGAAAGGAGGTCTGTCATCTTTTAGTCATCAGTTTTCCACCAAGTCCAAGATTCACCATATTCATACCGTGAATTTATTGACTAATTTTTCTACCCGGTCTCTTGCCTATTGATGAGATCCCCTCCTCCCAGACTGTCATTTGAAATCCAGAAAACTCTGCAGCTGTCCAAGAACTATAAAATAGGTGATTGGTACCTATACCAAAATCATACAGTCATCAGAATCTATGGCTGTGAGCTCTGTCCATATAGGCTCCCAAGATATGTACCAATGAGAATGTTTGCCTTGGAGTACTATAGGTAGCTTATTAACTCTGACCTCACCCACTTTCATAGTGCCAAGAAGAAAGCCCATCTCAAGTTCAAAGACCACCTGGGCCCCTTTATCATGAATAAGAAAGAGGGTTGGCAAGAGGCTGATCAAATTCTCAAAGATAAATACAAGCTATCAAGAAGCTTCTGGTGGGTCCCTTATGACCCTGAAGGCTTCATCAGTGCTAGAAGAGTCAAGTACAGGCTGCTAGGGTATAAGCACTGTAAATATCCACAAATTGAGCAGTATGCCAACCAGCAAGAATGGTTGCAAGGCACATTAATTGAGGAACTAACTCAAGAAGAAATAATGGAAAGAAATGTTAAGGATTTAGAAAAAACTCTTGACTTAGATTCTGTGCAGCAGGTAACTTTCAAGCAGCCGCATCCAATTGGAGAAGGTACCTCCACTGCTGCAACCGCACCAGTCACCCAAGCGCCATCTACATCAGCATCAATTACAGAAAAGGGCAAGGGAATAATGGGTGCAGAAAAAGAAGTAGTAAAAGAAAAGCCTGCCTCCTCAATTGGGTAGCAGCAAGAGCAAACCCCTCCACCACAAACAGAGGCACCAACAGTGCCTACCTTACAGACCCCTGCACATGAGGAAAGGGGCAAGAAACGGGACTGAGAGGAGTCCACACCTGCTAGTGGATCCACTCAGCAACCCGAAGCCAAAAGACAAAGGGTTGATTCTCCGGTCATAGAAGAAATCAGCGAGGAAATCCTTGAGAGCCCAAGGAAAGAAAGAGGAGACAGCCAACAGACAGCCACAAGCTCTTTTCAACAAGAGCAAGGAGTACAGCTTGGCATGGAGGTGTCCTCCTCCACTCAGCAGAGCAAGAAGCCTTCCAGCACCAAGGCTTCCTTCAAAGAGATAAAGGCACAAAATGAGTTGTTGAGAGTGGAGGTATACAAACAATTTCTCAAGGCAACGCCAACTAAACAAGAGAGGCTGATGTCAGTATATGACATCCAAGAGGAAAAGATAATCCTCAGCCATTTTAAACCCAAGGTACCGCAGCCTCACTCAGCTGCAGATTTTGTAAAAACAAAGCTAGAAGTTATGGCAAAAGACATTCACCCCATGGATCAGATAGAGCTGCATAAGCAAACGGGGGAAATGGTCTATGCCACACTGGTAGACAGGGCCACAATGGCCCATGAATTGAAAGAATCACTGAAAAACACCAACACTCAGCTAGATTTGGAGAGAATGTCCTCCACGGCCAAAGACAACAGGATCAAAACACTGGAGGACATCATTGTGGACTTAGGACATGATCCTAAGGATCCTAAGGGTGTGAGGGCCCTTATGAAAAAGAAAGAGGATGATATTGCTGCATTGAAGAAAAGACTGAAATTGCTTCCTACTGAGCACCCTCAAACAACAGAATTGCAAAAAGAAAAGGAGTCTGAAGATCAATTGGACCTAATAATGCAGCTGAATCAAAGAGTTATTGATCTGGAGAAGGAGCTAGAAAGGGCACTGCTAGACAAACAGGGAGAATCAACCTCCCAACCTCCTCAGACTGCCTCAACCACTGCCACAACTACAGAGGCAACAGCGACCCCTGCAACGGCTACAGCAACGACAGATGCAGCAGCAGCAACAACCACAGCTCCTGAGTCCAGCTTAAACATGGATGAATTAACAAAAGTTATCAAAGAGCTGGAGCTTCAGGCGACAGAGATCAAACAAGCCAAGGAGAAATTGGCAGAGCTGGAAGCTAAGTATGACAAATCCAAGATGACTGTAGCAAAGCAGACCAGAGAGATTAAGGCCCTCAAAGACAAAATAAAGGCCTTAGAGAAAGAGCTGAAACTAGAAAATACTCTGGCAGAAATAAAAAGGATTTTGTTGGCCCGGATTGACCATTCCCTTACCAGATAGTGGAAGTCCATCAAAACAGTTCATGAACAGATGGAATTAATAGGCCAAGCACAAATTGAGAGCCAGAAAGCCAGAACAACACTAGGGAATAGGCCAGAGCAGGCCAACAGGATGATAAATTTCCTTAACAATCAGACCAAGGAGGAGTTGGCAGCCCTGAACATCATCAGCATAACAGATGTTGTCCTCACAGCTAAAAAGGTGCTCACCCTCAGAAATTCTGTACAAACTGTGGAGAGAAAATGTCATGAAATGCAGGCTGAGGTGGATGAATACAAACTCAAAATGGGAGCACTGCAAGAGAAGGGATTGCCCAGCCTACTGACCAACACAGGAAGACTGCTCCCCCGTGAGCAATATGATACCAGGATGACAAATTTTATTGAAAATCAGATCACAGCATCCGCCAGTACTTCTGAAGAAATAGGACCTCCATCAGGGCAAAGCCTCTATGACAAGCTTGAAAATCTATTCTACATTGAGCATGAAATTAATCACTTATTTGAGGTCCCACCAAATTTTTATAGGTATACAGAGGTAGATGAAACCTTGATAAAAATACGAAGACACCAACTGCCCAAGGAAGATTGGTGGCAGGCAATGCTGCAAATTTTTCCTCAGTAATCTCAGTTTAGTCAGTCCTAGTCAGCTTCAGCTCAACCAAAGTCAAAAAACAGAATCAGGAGATCATGCAAAGCGGCCAAAAAAGTTGACTCAGCGTAAATGCCACGACAGCAAGCCAAGACAAAGGAAACGCGCAGATTTTGGGCAATACAGCTCCAGCCGACTCAATGGGTCACAAAGTCAAAATTCTCTAACAATTTTGGACAGCTAATACACTAAGCAGTTATTACAACATTTATTCTCTCAGCCGCAATTCTCTAGGAGTTGGCACAATATTTATGAGCCATTAATTCATCAACTAGATATTTTCTGATCTAAATTTTGTATATATACCTCCCCTGGCAACGTATTTGGGGTTGGTGATTTTCTCTCTAAAACAATATATTGTATATTTTCAGATGATCTAATGCAAAAGGCTGGAAAATCTCATTATCTCCTGAATGCTTGATGTCTCAATGATGCTCTGCGTGTTGTTACAGAATTCCTGTGTTGTCTAATGGAACAATAAGTTTTCCTAAACTATGTTTTTTCTTCTTATGTTTGTTTGAATCATATGCATGTTTCACCAGTCTAACAACAGAGAAAAATAATAGTACAGTAAATGTTTGATTACACCCTGTGCTCAATCTCTGTCGTTGAAAATGTTTTCTTCAAAATTAATCATGGACATGAATTCTCAATTGCTCATGTTTGTATTGGTTCTATAAATGTGAATGTTATTCAGGAATTCTTCAATGCTCCTAAGTAATGTTCCCACTGTTCCCCATATGAGCTTACTGAAAGATCCTTAGTTACCTTTCACGCCCTGATTCCATCCCATCCAATTACTGATTTAAAGAATTGTTCCCTAGACACTTATCTGGCTCTGTAGCATCACTGTTGTTTCAACACAGACATATCAAGCAATTAAACATCACTGACTCCATGCCCAATGGCCTAGATCACCCTGCAAAAATATATCTGTTCTAACTGAAATCATCATCCAGCAAACTCAAAACAAAACCTTGTGCAACATAGCTAGCCTAAAACATCATACAAACAAAGTTAAATCATAAAGAGAGAGCCCTCTCTGGTTACAGGTAGGCTAGGACCTGTGGCCCAAAGATTGGTTAGTGGTTACCTCGGCCGTATTCCCTTAGGAGTCAAAGGGGACAACCTGAGTGTTAACATAATTGGCGACTCCACTGGGGACAGAACGAATTTTTCAACTGTTGTCTGCTTTAGATAGTGGTTCCAAAAACTCGAGCAGTTCCTTAACAATTCGGAAAATATTCTTAAAAATACCAAAAACAAGTTTGGAAGCTGGCTCCTAAAAAGAGAACTAGGCATACCAGGTCAAATCCTGACCCAAATCCTCCACCTGTTTTCGATAATCCTAATTTGATTCCCAAGACTCTTAGGAACCAAAAGGAACCAAAAGAATTTGCTGATTCCAGCCCTGAGGCAGTCGAGCAAAGTTATATTCCAACCCCTGCTAAACCATCGGTTCATCCTCATATAACCCAGTCTTCCCCCTCTTACTCATCCACTTCCCAAAACATATTATTCACACCTCCACCCAATACACAAACTGATATTGTTGCCCCTGTTGTTCCAGTTGTTCCCCTTCTACCTGTTGTCCCATTGATCCCTGCAAATATGGCTAATCGATATGCCCCCCTTCAGCTACCTGCTAATCCTGGGGCTATGCCTCAGGACTACCAAAGTAAGATCACTTATTTTGATGGAACCAATACATGCACTGCCTTACAGCATACCAAGAAAATGCAAGATTACTTTGAAAACTATGAAATAGACGATGATGATGTGAGAATGAAATTTTTTGTCCAAAGTTTAACAGGTGAAGTAAGAACTTGGTTCAGAGCACTTGCTGCAAATTCCATAGCCAATTCGGGCACTCTTTATCAATCCTTCCTGAATAGATGGGAAAAGAAAAAGGATCCTCTGCACATTTTATCGGAGTATGACACCATAAGGAGAGGCCCACAAGAAACTGTCCTAGATTATTGTACCAGATTTAACACTGTTTATGATGCCATTCCTCAAAATCTTAGGCCTCCACCTGATTTAGCCTTAATCAAATTTCAAGATGGGTTTGATGCTGATATTGCATATCAACTAAGGGAAAGAGCCCCTGCGACCCTGGCAGACACGCAAAACATAGCTGTAAGTGTAGAGGCAAATCTGATTGCAAAAAGAAATCGGGTAAGAGCTGAAAGAAGAACCACTTTTAAGGAAGAACCCTCAGCATTTGAGCAAAAGCTAGATGCAATCATCAAAGGTATGGACAGACTTGGGGACAGGGTAGAAACCATAGAAAGAAAATCATCATGGGAAGGTCAACCAAGCACTGCTAGAAATCCAAATTTTAGAAAGAATCAAAATCCAAATGTTGGAAGGACTGATGTTGACCAACACATTAGACCTCCTTTCCAAGAAAATTATGCTAAAGCCTCAACATCTAGTGAACCAACTGACGAGCCTCACATCAACCTGATGGGTTTAGACAGTGAACATCAGGTCTTTTTAACACAAGAAGATCAAGAGGTTTATAATGACAATCAATTTCACACTAAGTCAGGAGAATCATTTGATTTTAGAGAAGGTTATGATGCAGCAGTCTATGAGGTACATAAACAGTATAAACTAAGGAGTAGAACTATAGATGTACCTGAACCTCTTAAACCAAGGGACAGTAAGCAGCCAAAAAAGACCAATGACAAGACTGTTCTTCCAGAATCAGCTGGTAACTCAAACCCACATACCACAGAAGTCACTGTGGAGGATATCTCAGAACAACAGCCCTCTAACAACCAGCCAGCCCCACCCCATCCTTCAAAAGCAAGGTCACATACCACCTCTGAAAATAAATATGGTACCAATTTCACTCAAAATCATACCAACCATGAAGAAAGGACTACTGAAAACCCAGCTGAAAGGGAAAAATCTGCTGCACTTAATGCCAAAATCCAAATGGAAAAGCCCTTTAACTTGGAAACAGAAATAAGTAAGCTAAAGATATCGGTCCCCCTTGCTGAATTGGCCAAACATCAAGTGTACAGACAGCAGATTAATAGGTCACTCCAAATATCAGACAACAAAGATGCTGTGAATGTCCTAGATGATCAACCTGAGTTACTGTTTGGTCCTGAGGTTAACGGAAAAACAACAAATGGAGGGGTTCCACCCTTCTATGTCAGTTTAAACATTCATGATAAGGTTCTACACAATGCAATGTTTGATTCCGGGGCCTCACACAACTTAATGCCCAAGTCTGTAATGGAAAAACTTGACTTGGACATCACAAGACCTTATAAAGATCTATTCTCATTTGATTCAAGCCAAGTCAGGTGCTTAGGCTTGATTAAAGATTTATGTGTCTCCCTGGTCCAATACCCAACCAAAACAATCTTGATGGATGTAGTGGTAGCTGACATACCTCCTAAGTATGGTATGCTCTTGTCCAGATCCTGGGGGGCCAAACTCCAAGGCTCTTTGCAATTAGATATGTCCTATGCCACCATTTCAGTCTTTGGACAGCCAAAGAGATTATACCGCGAAACATTAATGAAATATGTGGTAAGCAGTCAAGAGAAGCCCCAAAACTTCCCAATTTATTCAATACACTCTGACATGGATTCATTTATCCTCTACAATGCTGACATCTGCAGCAAGGCTTATTCTGAACTATTAATGGCAGCAGAGACAGAGGAGTTGAATGAACAATGTGCCTCCAAAGACCAAAGGACTGTAGGTATAGCTGATAAAACAAAGGAACATGATGTATCAAGTGACTTGCAAGAAACCAACCTGCCCATGATCCAATTTTCTAAAGATCTCAATCCAAATCTTGATCATGAAACTTTATGGTACCTAGAATTTGATGGTTCTGTAAACAAGTTAGGAGCTGGAGCAGGAGTCTGGATCCACAATATGCAGAATGACAGAGCTGAAGGTCATGCATATCGGTTAAATTTTCGATGCACAAATAATATGGCTGAGTATGAAGCCCTTCTGTTAGGTCTCAAACTCATAAAGAATTTAGGTGCAACCAAAATTTCAATCTTAGGAGATTCAGATCTGATCATACAACAGATGAAAGGAAACTTTATCACGAATGATTTAAGGTTAAGAGCTTATAAAGGAGCAGCTATCCAAGTACTTGATACCTTCTCAGAATCCCAGTTAACTAAAATTTCTAGAGAGCTCAATCTACATGCTCATAGCTTGGCAACCTTTGCCAGCTCTTGCAAGCTACCATTCAAACCCAATCACACCTTTACTGCTGAAATCAAACATAGACCTGCAGTCCCGGATAACATCAAGAATTGGCAAGTCTTCGAGAGTGATACACAGATAAATAACTTCCTCACTTTAAAGGAAGAATTTTCCGGCATGAACATTGATACTAGCACTAGAGATGATCAACCACAGGCATACACAATTACACAGAATATGTCAGCCGAAACAACAAATCTGGTTTTGCATCCTACCACCTTTAACAACGAAAGTATACAAAAGTTGAGGCAAATAGATGAAGATGAACTGGCTGAAACAGAAGCAGAGGTAATTGAGTTAAAAGATAATTTTCTGCCCACAGGTTTAACCCCTTTGGAGGATCTGTTTGATTCAAATGATATCTCAAGAAAACCAAAAATGCAACCTCTAAATGCTGAAATTGAAGACTGTAACATTGGAACCACAGACAATCCCAAAATGATAAAATTATCCAAGAGATTACCAGCTGATCAGAAGTTGAAATACATTGAACTATTCAAAGAATTCCAAGATATTTTTGCTTGGAGTTACGAGGACCTCAAGTCCTATGATACCACAGTTATCCAACACACAATACCTTTGAAAGAAAACCAAAAACCTTTTAAACAGAAGCTTAGGAGAGTGAATCCAGTCCTCCTCCCCCTCATTGAAAAAGAAGTTAAACGTATGTATGAAGCAGGAATCATTGCCCCAATCAGGTTCTCAGAGTGGATTTCAAACCTAGTGCCCACTAGGAAGAAGACGGGAGAGATTAGACTATGTGTTGACCTAAGGAATTTGAACAAATTCTCTCTTAAATACCATTACCCTTACCAAAAATGGATCATATCCTACAAAGGGTAGTGGGAGCCTCTAGGATCTCGTTGTTAGATGGATTCTCTGGATTCAATCAGATTCTAGTACACCCAGATGATCAAGACAAAACTGCATTTACAACACCTTGGGGGACTTTCAAATATGTCAAAATGCCTTTTGGGCTTAAAAATGCAGGGGCCACATTCCAAAGAGAAATGGATATTGCCTTTGCCAAAGAAATCCATGATTTCCTAGTTGTCTATCTCGATGATCTTACCGCCTTTTCAAAATCAGATCAAGAACACTTAGAACATTTAAGGAAAATTTTCTTAATTTGCAGAAAATATGGCATATCTTTGAATCCAAAGAAATCACTGTTCGGCCTAGAGGAAGGTAAACTCTTAGGGCACATAATCTCAAGAGATGGTATTAGGATTGATCCGGACAGAATTCAAGCTATCCTTCAGGTTCCCCATCCAAGGAACATCAAAGAACTACAAGGCTTTTTAGGAAAGATCAACTTCTTGAGAAGGTTTATTCCTAATTTGGCTGAGCTCATAAGACTGTTAAACAATATGTTGAAAAAGGATTCCAAGGTCAAATGGACCATGGAAGCTAGACAAGCCTTTGAGGATATTAAAAGAGCATTGACAAACACACCAGTCCTAACAAGCCCTAGGTTTGATAGAGATTTTATCATTTTTTCTTTTGCATCTGAGCATACAATTGTTGTTGTTCTGTTACAGAAAGATGACCAAGGATGTGAAAAACCCATTGCATTTTTCAGTAGGGCCCTTAGAGATGCTCCCTTGAAATATCAGATCATGGAAAAGCAAGCCTATGCATTGGTAAAAGCCATCAAGGACTTTAGAATCTATATCCTGTACTCTCATATAATTGCCTATGTCCCTAATGCAGTGGTCAAAGACATTCTAACCCAAGAAGGAATTGAAGGCAAAAGGGGCAAATGGATTGCCAATATCTTAGAATATGACATTGAGATTAAGCCTACCAAACTAATAAAAGGACAAGGTCTAGCCAAGTTGATGACTGAAACCAACTTTCAAGCCCTTGACATTAATGAACTGGACAATGAATAGGAGATGGCGACTCCACAGATCAACCAAGCCTTTATGCAATCTCCCTGGTATGCTGATATATGTTTTGTATTGTTAAACCTGCAAGCTCCTCCAGGGTTGTCCAGAACCAAGAAAAGGTTCTTGAAAATGAAAGCATCAAAGTTTTGTATCATAGACAATGTTTTGTTTTGGAGAAATATCGAAGGAATTTTACTTAATTGCCTAACACTGGATGAAACTGACAATGCCCTCAAAGAATTTCATGCAGGTGACTGTGGAGGACACTTATACTCAAAGTCCACAGCTGATAAAATCCTGAGGGCTGGATTTTATTGGCCTTCCTTGTTTACTGATGCGAGAAAATTTGTAATTTCTTGTCACAAATGCCAAATTTTTGAAGGCAAGAGAAAGCTGCTGCCTTTACCACTCAAGCCAGTTTCAACTGAGAGACCATTCCAGCAATGGGGTTTAGACTTTATTGGTGAAATTCACCCTCCATCCTCTGGCCAGCATAGATGGATTCTGACTGCTACAGACTATTTTACCAAATGGATAGAGGCCATCCCTTGTAGGCAAGCCAATGACTCCATTATTATACAATTTCTAGAAACCAACATCTTGTCCAGGTTTGGCTGTCCAGACAAAATTATTACAGACAATGCTGCTGCTTTCAAGTCCAAAAAAATGATCAACTTTTGTCACAAATATCATATGACCTTAGGTCATTCCACTGCCTACTATCCTCAAGGTAATGGCCTAGCCGAGTCTTCCAATAAAACCCTCATCAACATCATCAAGAAAGTTTTGGAGGAAAATAAAAAGAATTGGCATAAGAAGTTGGTGAATGCACCGTGGGCAGATAGACTGAACACCAAGAGATCAATTGGCACAAGTCCATATGAACTAGTTTATGGAATGGAAGCAAGGTTTCCTTCATCTTTAGGTATTCCTGTAATCAAGTTGCTGCAAGAAATACAAGCTGAGCCCAATGACATTCAAAGAAGGATCAATCAGACAATTCACCTACAGCAAACAAGAGAGGAAGTTTATCAAAGAACCCAAGTACTGCAAGAAAAGCTCAAAAGAATATTTGACAAAAGAACCAAAGCTGAAGACTTCTTTATAGGAAACAAAGTGTTGAGATGGGATTCCAGGAGAGAGGACAAAGGAAAACATGGTAAATTTGATTTCTTATGGAAGGGACCTTATGTCATTTATGCTGTACAAGGTAATAACACCTATTTTCTAAAGAGTTTGGATGGCTCAAACACTGAGGAAGGCCCAGTCAATGGGAGGATGCTCAAGCATTATTTTGACCCCCTTTGATCAAACACTGCACAGTCATATATTGTACATAAATATTTGTATTTCCAGTATTTTCATTTACAACAGATAAATAAAGCACCAAATGAAGCACATTTTGAGAAAGATCAGGGTACTGCACCATTTTTTGGAATATGTTTTGATCCCATCATTGGAAAGCAAGGAAAAACACTTGGGAACTATCAAGGTGATGAGGAGAAACTCAGAGAAACAGGTAAAAAACAGAGCTGTAATTTCACAGCAAATCAGCTCAGTGGATACTTCATACAAGTATCTAAGATCCAGATCAATAGTCTCCAACAACAGGAAAATTCAGACTGCAGCAAGAATGGAGAAATAAGGCAATCTGACCTGCTGTTCTTGGCTTTTCATCTGGAAAAGCCATCCCCAAGTGGAGCCACTGTTAGCCTCCTATACCAATAGGTTTTCATTTTTCATGATTGACAGTGGAAATGCCAAAAATGTTCATCTTCCATGATACAAAGGTTCCATTTTTGTGAAAGAAACAGACAGTTAAAAAATGTAAAGAGGGTATGCCTTAAAAGAATAATCAAAAGGCAAGAAAATGAACTGGTCAAAAGAAAAAATAAATGAAATGAACCCCAAATAAAGACCATGAAAGTGGCCAAGCCAAAATGCCACTTTTTCTTGATGGATAGTCCAACAGTTCAAGCTGGGCCATACCATGTTTTAAATTTCCTGTTCTAGACTAGAGAGAAAGTACCTGCTCAAACAGTTCAAGCTTGGCAGATGACTAGTTGGATAGAGAAAGGAAGGAGCCCAACTGCTTAATCTGGGCCCTCGGAAGAAATAAGGGTAGACTTAGATAGGAGGGCAGCAAAAAGAAAAGAGGATTATCAGGGTTTGCAAGGCTAAGTTCACCCATCCAAAAGAAGAAAGAATGTTAGGCATATTAGGCAGGGTAGGCAGTTGGGGTTGCGGAAAACAAGATCTAAGCACATGATATATGGAAAATCATATCTGATCTCACCAATAAGAGAAAGGCAAGAGCAATGGCCTATATGGCAAACTACCAAACCATCACTAACTTCCCTCATTCCCTTCAAAAGTTTTCTTACTAACATCCCCTTGAGGACTGTAGGATCTGCCTAAACAGTCCTCCTTACATTTCTCATTTTTGAGATTCATGTCAAGTCTTGACCTTCTTCTCTGAAAAGAAGCCACATTTCTTGTGTAAAATCATTCCTCACTCTCATCTGCTTCTAAATCTAAGTTTACTCATTAAACTTAGCTCTCTGTTCCTCTTTCACATCCCAAATCCATATTAATTTCTAAACTTACTATATAGCTCCCTAAGTGCTCCCCCTCCCCCTACTATTATAGCATTTTATGCAAAAAACCCAAAAAATATGTAAATATCCCCCCCCCCCTTTTTCATTATAGCTAAGTAGCATTCTCATGGGAGACATTAGTCCATCAGGGACTCTAGTCAACCCTCACTTTGGAATTAATCTAACCCCTCGTTAGATTGATAGCCTACAACTAAACCCTTACCCACCATTCACCCGAAAAACCTTTGAAAATCCACCCCCCGCAGTTAAACCCAAGGTTTAAATATTCGTGTTAAAACCCTTTGCATTAAACCGCATCCATTTTTAACCCCCCCCCAAAAACCCACTGTGACTAAAGTCTAAAACCCGCAGCATTTAAACATTATTTAATTAAGAGGCGGGTCCCAACCCAAACTTGCACGCCGGGTCGGGGCGCCCGCCAACCGTTGATCTTCCGCGCCCCCAATCCAACGGTGGGCGGGTAATCTGGGTGGTGGATGTGCCGTGGTTTAGCGTCCGGGGAGTGGGTGGTTTTGCTCCCGTACGCAGGACACGCGTCGGCCGCTGGGGTTGTTCGGAGCCCCCCTCCCCAATACCACCTTTCCCCAAAGGCGGTGCGGGGAGACCGGAAACCGCCCTCCCGCAAACTGCCACCCCTGTTGCGTCAGCCCCATGTCACGGTGACGTCATGCCCAAGGCCCCCGCCACTGCGCCACGTCGCCCTCCACGCCGTCTTGCCACCTCCGCATGCCTCCACCGTGTCCCGCCATGCTGGCATCCAAGTCAGCATCCACGTCACCGTCCGTACCTGGGGCCCGCTGATGACATCATGCTGATGTCATCGCAGAAAAGCACCAAAAATCCATATGCACCAAATTTATCGTTATAAACACGAAAATGGACCGTTTTTGGTCATTTTCATTGGAAAGGTGAGGGAGTTGTTTTGCTCGTTTACGCCAAAATTGCCTCCATATTTTAAAATAAAAAGATTTGGACATCGCCACCTGCAAAATTCAACCACATTCTTCACCCGTCGATCAACCCGACAGCTCTCGGCGCTAATTATCCAGGTATTTTGCCAAACCAACCCGTTTGTCGTGTTCTTACCATTTCTCTGCAAATTTCTCCACTGAATTACCTGATAACTCCTAAATTAAATGGTGTTGTTCGGTTAAATGTTGGCCCAAAATAATCCAAAGCGCCTCCCTGTTCAAAATTCACTGTTGTACAGTCATTCTCGGGCCTAATTTTCGATTTACCCCCCCCAACTGCCCGGCATTGTTCCCTTTTGCCGAGCGTATAATTCAAAAACTTCATTACACCAGGTTATAATCCTGCTCCCCTCTGCAATTTGCCCTCACTGTCCAGAATTCCTGTGAATTCACCAAAAGAAATCAGAGTCAAGTCTACTCATCCAAGTTGCTCCTTCTAAAAGATAAGTCTAGCCTCATCTGCATTCAGTCTGCCACCTTACTTCTAAAAGCCTTACAAGCTATCATATTCAAACTGCTACACTCAGAAGCTGCATTCTAAAGATAACACCTGAAAGTTATACAATGGCTACACCATCAGCTCTCAGTGTTGCTCCTATGAATCCACCAAACAAGGAGCTTGAGGCCATGCCTCTTGCTGACAGAGATTACCTCATCCAAGACCTTGTGGCTGACAGGAACCATTTACAGACCTTTCGCCAATTGAGAGATAGCTACTTGAACAACAATGACATATATGGGATATGGGAGTCCAATCTGCCTTACTATTTCCTCCCATCTGTCAATATTTTTCCAGAAATCATCCGCTTATGTGCTGAGAATTATGATCCAACTCAGAGAACTATCAAGTCTCCATCTGGGAGCATACTCTTCCACATCAATCCTGATTCCATCAACCAAATGCTCAACTTCAAGCAAACTCAGCTGCTGTTTCCCTTCTCCATGAACTATTTACTGGATGCAGGCGCCAAACTTTCCACTGCTGACATTGAGAAGGTCACCAAGACATTTATGAGAGCTGACCGCCAGCCTACAGGGCCACCTCCTTTCTTGCATGTCCATTTCACTGATGTAGGCAAACTCCTGGTTGACATGATCTCCTATGTGTTGGGCTACAAAACCAGTGAGCATGTTGATGAGACAGTGCTGGTGTTATTAGCTGCTTACAGCCCAGGCCAGCCTCCCGCCTACAAATATAACTTTGCCAAGTTTATAGCCAACAAAATACATGACCAACTCTTGAAAGTGGATAGGGAGGGTGTGTTCAAATATTCATCATATATCTACCACTTGTTCATGTATTATCAGTCTGAGGCCTTTCAATGCCCTATTAAGAAGCTGGATTCTAGGGGAGAAAGGAGGTTTGTCATCTTCTGGTCATCAGTTTTCCACCAAGTCCAAGATTCACCATATTCATACTGTGAATTTATTGACCAATTTGTCTACCTAGTCTCTTGCCTATTGATGAGATCCCCTCCTCCCAGACTGTCATTTGAAATCCAGAAAACTCTGCAGCTATCCAAGAACTATAAAATAGGTGATTGGTACCTATACCAAAATCATACAGTCATCAGAATCTATGGCTGTGAGCTCTGTCCATATAGGCTCCCAAGATATGTACCAATGAGAATGTTTACCTTGGAGTACTATAGGCAGCTTATTAACTCTGACCTCACCCACTTTCATAGTGCCAAGAAGAAAGCCCATCTCAAGTTCAAAGACCACCTGGGCCCCTTTATCATGAATAAGAAAGAGGGTTGGCAAGGGGCTGATCAAATTCTCAAAGATAAATACAAGCTATCAAGAAGCTTCTAGTGGGTCCCTTATGACCCTGAAGGCTTCATCAGTGCTAGAAGAGTCAAGTACAGGCTGCTAGGGTATAACCACTGTAAATATCCACAAATTGAGCAGTATGCCAACCAACAAGAATGGTTGCAAGGCACATTAATTGAGGAACTAACTCAAGAAGACATAATGGAAAGAAATGTCAAGGATTTAGAAAAAACTCTTGACTTAGATTTTGTGCAGCAGGTAACTTTCAAGCAGCCGCATCCAATTGGAGAAGGTACCTCCACTGCCGCAACCGCACCAGTCACCCAAGCGCCATCTACCTTAGCATCAATTACAGAAAAGGGCAAGGGAATAATGGGTGCAGAAAAAGAAGTAATAAAAGAAAAGCTTGCCTCCTCAATTGGGACGCAGCAAGAGCAAACCACTCCACCACAAACAGAAGCACCAACAGTACCTGCCTTATAGACCCCTGTACATGAGGAAAGGGGCAAGAAATGGGACCTAGAGGAGTCCACACCTGCTAGTGGATCCACTCAGCAACCCGAAGCCAAAAGACAAAGGGTTGATTCTCCGGTCATAGAAGAAATCAGCGAGGAAATCCTTGAGAGCCCAAGGAAAGAAAGAGGAGACAGCCAGCAGACAGCCACAAGCTCTTTTCAACAAGAGCAAGGAGTACAGCTTGGCATGGAGGTGTCCTCCTCCACTCAGCAGAGCAAGAAGCCTTCCAGCACCAAGGCTTCCTTCAAAGAGATAAAGGCACAAAATGAGCTGTTGAGAGTGGAGGTATACAAACAATTTCTCAAGGCAACGCCAACTAAACAAGAGAGGTTGATGTCAGTATATGTCATCCAAGAGGAAAAGATAATCCTCAGCCATTTTAAACCCAAGGTACCGCAGCCTCACTCAGCTGTAGATTTTGTAAAAACAAAGCTAGAAGTCATGGAAAAATACATTCACCCCATGGATCAGATAGAGCTGCATAAGCAAATGGGGGAAATGGTCTATGCCACATTGGTAGACAGGGCCACAATGGCCCATGAATTGAAAGAATCGTTGAAAAACACCAACACTCAGCTAGATTTGGAGAGAATGTCCTCCACGGCCAAAGACAACAGGATCAAAACACTGGAGGACATCATTGTGGACTTAGGACATGATCCTAAGGATCCTAAGGGTGTGAGGGCCCTTATGAAAAAGAAAGAGGATGATATTGTTGCATTGAAGAAAAGACTGAAATTGCTTCCTACTGAGCACCCTCAAACAGCAGAATTGCAAAAAGAAAAGGAGTTTGAAGATCAATTGGACCTAATAATGCAGCTGAATCAAAGAGTGATTGATCTGGAGAAGGAGCTAGAAAGGGCACTGCTAGACAAACAGGGAGAATCAACCTCCCAACCTCCTTAGACTGCCTCAACTACTGCCACAACTACAGAGGCAGCAGCGACCCCGGCAACGGCTACAACAATGACAGATGCAGCAGCAACAACAACCACAGCTCCTGAGTCCAGCTTAAACATGGATGAATTCACAAAAGTTATCAAACAGCTGGAGCTTCAGGCGACAGAGATCAAACAAGCCAAGGAGAAATCGGCAGAACTGGAAGCTAAGTATGAAAAATCCAAGATGATTGTAGCAGAGTAGACTAGAGAGATTAAGGCCCTCAAAGACAAAATAAAGGCCTTGGAGAAAAAGTTGAAACTAGAAAATACTCTGGCAGAAATAAAAAGGATTTTGTGGGCCCGGATTGACCATTCCCTTACCAGACAGTGGAAGTCCATCAAAACAGTTCATGAACAGATGGAATTAATAGGCCAAGCACAAATTGAGAGCCAAAAAGCCAGAACAGCACTAGGGAATAGGCCTGAGCAGGCCAACAGGATGATAAATTTCCTTAACAATCAAACCAAGGAGGAGCTGGCAGCCCTGAACATCATCAACAGAACAGATGCTGTCCTCACAGCTAAAAAGGTGCTCACCCTGAGAAATTTTGTACAAACTGTGGAGAGAAAATGTCATGAAATGCAGGCTGAGGTGGATGAATACAAGCTCAAAATGGGAGCACTGCAAGACAAGGGATTGCCTAGCCTACTGACCAGCATGAGAAGACTGCTCCCCCGTGAGCAATATGCTACCAGGATGACAAATTTTATTGAAAATTAGATCACAGCATCCGCCAGTACTTCTGAAGAAACAGGACCTCCATCAGGGCAGAGCCTCTATGACAAGCTTGAAATTCTATTCTACATTGAGCATGAAATTAATCACTTATTTGAGGTCCCACCAAATTTTTATAGGTATAGAGGGGCAGATGAAACCTTGATAAAAATACGAAGACACCAACTGCCCAAGGAAGATTGGTGGCAGGCAATGCTGCAAATTTTGCCTCAGTAATGTCAGTTTAGTCAGTCCTAGTCAGCTTCAGCTCAACCAAAGTCAAAAAACAGAATCAGGACAGCATGCAAAGCGGCCAAAAAAGATGACTCAGCGTAAATGCCACGACAGCAAGCCAAGACAAAGGAAACGTGTAGATTTTGGGCAATACGGCTCCAGCCGACTCAATGGGTCACAAAGTCAAAATTCTCTGACAATTTTGGACAACAAATACACTAAGCAGTTATTACAACATTTATTCTCTCAGCCGCAATTCTCCAGGAGTTGGCACAGTATTTATCAGCCATTAATTCATCATATTAGATATGCAACTATTATTGTCATCATATGACCATTTCCATGATCTATGATTCTATGATTTTTGAATATTCTGCATCTGCTAGATATTTTCGCTAAATTTGTATATATACCTCCCCTGGCAACGTATTGGGGTTGGTGATTTTCTCTCTAAAACAATATATTGTATATTTTCAGATGATCTAATGCAAAAGGCTGGAAAAGCTCATTATCTCATGAATGCTTGATGTCTCAATGATGCTCTGTGTGCTGTTACAGAATTCCTGTGCTGTCTAATGGAACAATAAGTTTTCCTAAACTATGTTTTGTCTTCTTATGTTTGTTTGAATCATATGCATGTTTCACCAGTCTAACAATAGAGAAAAAGAATAGTACAGGAAATGTTTGATTACACCCTGTGCTCAATCTCTGTCGTTGAAAATGTTTTCTTCAGAATTAATCATGGACATGAATTCTTAATTGCTCATGTTTGTATTGGTTCTATAAATGTGAATGTTATTCAGGAATTCTTCAATGCTCCTAAGTAATGTTCCCATTGTTCCCCATATCAGCTTACTGAAATATCCTTAGTTACCTTTCACGCCCTGATTCCATCCCATCCAATTACTGATTTAAAGAATTGTTCCCTAGACACTTATTTGGCTCTGTAGCATCACTGTTGTTTCAACACATACATATCAAGCAATTAAACATCACTGACTCCATGCCCAATGGCCTAGATCACCCTGCAAAAATATATCTGTTCTGACTGAAATCATCATCCAGCAAACTCAAAACAAAACCTTGTGCAACATAGCTAGCCTAAAACATCATACAAACAAAGTTAAATCATAAAGAGAGAGCCCTCTCTGGTTACAGGTAGGCTAGGACCTGTGGCCCAAAGATTGGTTATCGGTTACCTCGGCCGTATTCCCTTAGGAGTCAAAGGTGATAACCTGAGTGTTAACATGAGTTATTTATGAAAGAACATTTAGTTATCTGGAGTACACTAGTTTCATGCATGCATGCATTAACTCGCTGAACTCACAATTAGTTCCACAAATTGTTTGGAACTAATTTAACTGGACTTAACTCAGCTAACTGAGCTAACTAATTAAAACTCAAATACAACTCATCCTTATCTCCTTAATTAAGGGATAACTTCCTCAATCAAAGGGATAACTGTTGCATGACTTCACAAAGACTTCATGTTTGAATTTCTCCAACTAATTAACTCAAGATGAATTAATTAATTATTTTTCAAATAGCTGGTGAGACTAAATTCGAATTTTAATTCAAGGACAAATTAAAATTGGAATATTCTTGTTGCCACATTTCAACACTCCCTCTCAACAAGAAAGGGATTATCTACCACCCCGATCCTGTCTCTATGGAACTCGAATTTACACTTTGACAATGCCTTAGTCAAAATGTCAGCATCTTGCTCCTCAGTCGAAATATACTGCAACAACATGATCCTCCTCACCACACAGTCTCTGAGATGATGATACTGAATGTCGATATGCTTGGACCTGTCATGAAATACTGGATTCTCAGAGAGTTTGATACAACTCTAATTATCACAATAGATCACAGTTGGATCCATCCTCTGATCAAACAAACCAACTAGAATTTTCCACATCCAAATGGCCTCACATGCTGCCTGACTTGCAACCATGTACTCAACCTCTGCTGAGCTAAATGCAATTGACCTATGTTTCCTATCGTACCAAGAAACCACAGCTAACCCAAGGTTGAAAATTCCTCCTGATGTGCTCTTCTGATCTAATGGACTCCCTGCCCAATCTGCATCTATGAATCCCTGTATCTTCACTCCCTCTGTCCATCTATACCATAATCCATACTGAGATGTGCCTCTGAGGTATCTCAAAACATGCTTAGCTGCCTTCCAAAACATCTTGGTAGGCTGAACCATAGCTTGACTCAGCTGGTTCACCGCATAGCACAAATCTGGTCGTGTGTTCACTAAGTACATCAGTGAACCCACAAGCTGCCAATACACAGTAGCCTCTACTACTTCTCCTAAAGTAGCATCCTCCTTCTTCCAATTACCTGCTAGAGGATTCTGGATGGGCTTGCACTTCTCCATGTGGAATCTCCTGAGTATCTCATTTGCATACTTGCCTTGAGACACAAACAACTCCCCATCCTTCTGCCACACTTCCATGCCAAGGAAGTAGTGCATGAGACCCATGTCTTTCATCTCGAATTCTCTTGCAAGGTCCTCCTTGCAAGACATGATCAACTGATCATCACCTGTCAATATGAGATCATCAACATAAATCACAATGATCAACTGCTTACCTTCTACCATGATGTGCTACATTTTCGCATCTGCTTCACTCTTTATGAAGCCCAACCTGGTGAAGTAGTTGTCGATCCTAGTGTACCAAGCACGAGGTGCTTGCTTAAACCCGTACAAAGCTCTCTTGAGTTGGCAAACATGCGACTCATGATCGAAGATCTCAAAACCTTCTGGTTGACCTATGTACACCTCTTCCTCAATCTTGCCATTGAGGAATGCAGTCTTCACATCAATCTGATGGATCTTCCAACCCATCTGTGCTGATAGTGCCAACATCGATCTGATAGATGAGTACCTTGCTACAGGATAAAATTTTTCATCATAGTCGATCCCGTTGACCTGTGAGAAACCACGGGCAACAAATCTTGCCTTATGTTTCTCTACAATACCATTAGTAGCTTGCTTTACCTTGTAAAGCCAATGGGAACTCACAACGGACTTGTTCTCCAGTCTTGGAACCACATCCCAAACACTGTTCTGAACTATGGAGTCATACTCCTCCACCATAGCATCAACCCAAATCAGTTGTTGCACTACTTCCTCAAAGGAAGATGGCTTTGTCTCAACACATTCCCCAACAAGGGCCATGTATCCAATGTACCTATCAGGTGACCTCCTCTATCTGTGCTGAGAAGATGGTTCTCACACATTCTCTCTCGCATCTGACAACAATCTGTCATCTTCTCTTGTGTGCTTCCATCCCTCTCTGGAAGAATCTGCTTGAGTGGATGTCTCAACTCCTGGAACCTCTGCATGCAGCGGCTCCGCATCAGTCTAAGGCTCCTCCTCCTTAGGAAACAAAATTTCCTCCATAGCTTGTAGTTGGAGCTCCCTCTCAAGGGAAACTTGCATGGCCTTTTGCTCATCAAACTTGAGATCTCTATGAACCAATGTCCTCCGACTGGTAGGAAAATACACCCGATAGTTGTGGGGTGTATTAGTGTACCCCACAAGTATCCCCAACTCAACTGTCAGCTCAAGATTCTTCCGGGCATCCTTGGTCACATGGCAATATACCGATGAGCCAAAGATCCTGAAGTGACCCACATCTAATCTCTTCCTGGAGAAATCTTCCTCTGGTATCTTCATCCCAAGGATGTGATGCAGGCTTCTATTCCACAAATAGACCATTGTGTTGCATGCCTCAACCCACAAATGAAGTGGTAGGCCTTGGTCATGCAACATCGCCTGATATTCCCCCACAATCATTCTGTTCTTCCTCTTGGCCACCCCATTCTGTTGTGGGTTATGAGGTGCCGTCAACTCCCGTTTAATTCCTTCCGCTGCATAGAAGTCCTTAAACTCTTGAGAGACATACTCTCCACCATTGTCGCTTCTCAAGGCCTTCATCTTCTTCCCTAATTCTTTCTCAACCAAAGCTTTGAACTCACAAAACTTTGAGAAGTTTTGATCATTCTTTTGCATGAAATAGATCCAGTGTTTACGAGAAAAATCATTAATGAAAATCACATAATACCTTTGTTTCATAGTGGATTCTATTAAGAATGGTCCACACACATCATTATGAACTCTCTCCATGATTGCTTCTCTCGATCACGAAAGGGAGACTTGGCATACTTTCCCAAGGTATAACCTTTGCATGTGTTCACTTGCTCAAGTTTACCTTTGGAAGTTCGCTAGAAATCTGTTGCATTATCTTCAAGGCCCCATGATGCAAGTGACCCAACCACCTATGCCATAACTCACCAATGTCTTGGCTTTGCACCAATTCTACTTTCGAACTCAATGCAGCACAGTCATCTACCTCCAGCTTCTAGAGATTCTTCACTCGAATCCCAATCCCCTTGGTCTGACCCATGGCTATGTGTCTCAGTAACGCCTTTCCTTTAATGAAGACTAAATCATAGCTTTTGTCTTCCAACATCGCGACTGATACCAAGTTCTTCTTCAGTCCGGGAACATACTTTACATCAGTCAGGGTGAGAGGAGCTACATGCTCCCTCTAAAAAACAACTGCGCCTTCACCTGAAACACGATACTTTCCATCATCGCCCATCTCTATGCGCATATTGAGGTCTTTCTCCTCCAAGGTACTAAATAAACTCTTATCGTCGGTCATGTGGAATGAGGCTCCACTGTCTAGATACCAAACACAGCACACCATCGATGAAACCATACATGCGATGAGGGTAAAATCCAATTCGAACTAAGAGGCCAATGCCTCACCTTCTGATCCTTTGGAGGATCCCTTCTTGGATTTCTTTAATGGACAATTAGTTGCATAATGGCCCACCTCATGAAATTTAAAGCATCTCACTTTATATTTGTCAATATTTTACCCACCATGAGAAGAACTCAATTTGGAATGGGAAGCCTTCCCTTTCCCTTTCCTTGCCTTACTTGCTAAGGCTAGATTTTCTTCATCATCATGCTTAGATGAAGAACCATCTCTAGTGCTCCTCCTGATCTCCTCCTACATCAGATCCGACCATAGTCGTTACCAATCCAGTAGTTTGTCTCTTCCATTCATTGAGTCCTAGTAGCTATGCTAACTCTTAGGAAGATCGAGGAGAGTAAGACTCACCATATCATCATTGGCTGTCATTATTCCCACACTACCAAGCTCATCTCTACAGGTGTTGAGATTGTTTAGATATGTAGAAATAGTGTCGCCCTTTTCACACTTAATTTTTCGAAGCTTATCCTTAAGCGCCAATTTCCTCTAGTCGCTACTGTTTTGATATAGGTCCTTCAATGTCTTCCACATTGAAAACGAAGTCTCCTTCCCACGGAGACTCGAGACAATATGGTCTCGAACTCCCTCTAGAAGAATCCTCCTCACCTTCGCCACACACTTCTTCCATTCAGCCAATTATTGTGCATTAGCTACAGCTGGCTTGGGGATTTCTTGATCAATGAAATCCTTCAAACCATTGTCTTCTAATACTTCTTCCATGCGATCCTTCCATGCTATGTAATTTGAGCTGCCATCCAGTGCATACTCGAGTCTTAAGCCATTGAACACCATTGGTGAACTTTGAGATGTGATAAGAAATCAATTTTGTACCTGCAATCAAGAACTTCAAACTTAAAATTTCCCTCCTCAGTATACTGTTCACAACTCTGATCACCTTTGCTCCAATACCATGTAGAAATTCTCACTATAGATTAGCCTGATTATGCAATAGACTAAAGCACAATACTTAATCTACTTCTACAATCAAACTTGTGGAAGCTGAATCAATTTGAGCAAGATCAAACAAAACACATATAACAGAGAAGAAGAATCAATACACATGAAACACAGAAGAATACTCTAGGGAAAGCCTCAGCTAAAAACCCCACTATCTGTATTATCATACAAGTGGAAATTTCTCAAGATTACACAAAGCTTTAGCTCTCACAGCTATCCAGCTCAGTACAATCCCTCACTGCTGCTCATAGATAGACTAGACAACTCATGTGCTTTTCCCTCTACCCTCCAAGCCTCCTCTTTCCTTGCACTATTTTCCTTGGGTGTCCTTGTTGTAACCTTGTGTGACACTGATCTCACACACTACTCCAAAACATTGTAAAACTGCGCAAATCTCAAGGAATGAATTCCTTCTGCATGCAAGAGATTTTCTTATAGGAAAATTCTTTCAACTAATAGTACACTGTCCCTATATTTAATCTCAACTGGGTCTTTGTCTGAACTAACATGCATGAGTTATTTATGAGAGAATATTCAGTTATCTGGAGTACACTAGTTTCATGCATGCATGCATTAACTAACTGAACTCACAATTAGTTCCACAAACTTTTTGGAACTAATTTAACTGGACGTAACTCAGTTAACTAAGCTAACTAATTACAACTCAAATACAACTCATCATTATCTCCCTAATTAAGGGATAAATTCCTCAATCAAAGGGATAATTGTTGCATGACTTCACAAAGACTTCATGTTTGAATTTCTCCAACTAATTAACTCAAGATGAATTAATTAATTATTTTTCAAATAGCTGATGAGACTAAATTCGAATTTTAATTCAAGGACAAATTAAAGTTGGAATATTCTTGTTGCCACATTTCAACATACTCGGCTTATGCTCGAGTAATATTCAGATGAATTAACAAGGAAAGTGGGTGATAAAGCAGGAAGCTGAGTAAAAAAATGATTCAAAATGGAGAGGAAGCGGGCGAGTCAGCAAGCCAAAAGCTTCATCATGAGAGCAACAAATAATATCTGAATCATCATATTTTCTATAATTATAGGACCCTAACATCGGCTCCAACTTGGGGATGGCAGTCTCCTTGGAGGTGCCAAGAACCGCAGATCTCTAAGTTTATAGACTAATGCCTTCTCCTTTGGGTTGTTCCCAAATCTACAACCTGTTCTGCCAACTTTCAAACTGAAATCAAAACCACTCTACACACTGAACATTGAACTACACACTGAACTCAATGTTGAGAAGAAACTGAATTTGAAACTAAAAAAAAGGCTCAAAGTCCTGAGCTTATTTGCACTCTGCCTACCCACCCTATATTGTTGAAAATCAGGCTGACTTAAATAATATAGAAATGCCAATGAAGCCAGTCAAGCAGATGCAGAAACAAATGGACTGCTTGAGTGATTGTCAGTAAACTTAGAGAAGTATATTTGATCATGTGTCCACATAATCAAAGTTGTGATATATAATGGCAACTGGTGATGTATTTGGTCCTTATAGAGAAAACATGTTTGAAAACTTGAGCTAAAAAAAAACCTCCATGTAATCTGCTATAGGATCAACAAAAGCATAATGTATGATATTTGTTTCTAGGCCTTCAATGACTAATTGATCAGTTGTATCCTTAATATTAAACCCTAAAACTACTTCAATCTTGTACTTGAAAGCATAATCATCCTCAATGCCAGTCAAAAGGTAGTACAATTTCCTCTT